>ML994636.1:0-22360 GCA_010093925.1 Zopfia rhizophila CBS 207.26
AAGAAGAAGTTATAATAAGATTTTTATCTACTACCAGAAGTACATTAGGAGGAAGTAAGAGTATATAATAAATTATTTAAGAATAAAAAGTAGCTATTATAAAGTTATACAACGCTCTAGTTAACCTGTAATAATAAGTAGTAATAAATAAAACTAATAGAAAAGAAATAGCTAAGATATAACCTCCTATAAAGTTTAATAGTAATAGAGATAAACTAAAAATCTTTATAGCCATAATAGACCTTTACTATTAATTTAATTAATTTTTATTTATAACTAACTAAGATTAGATTCTAGTAGCTGGTATAAACATAATAAAAAGAGTTATAAAATAGTTTAAATTACTTATAAAAAATTATCTAGCTAAAAGAGATTCTAATCTAGGATTAGCAGAACTCACAAACTATAATAATAATATTAAAAGAACCTTTAAAAACTATAAGAGCTTTAAGAAGGAAATAATTATAGTCTTTAAAAAAATTAATAAAGAAATAGAGATAATTTAAAAGTTCTAATAGTTTAAATAATACATATTAGTAGCTAACTATACAGCAGAATTTAAATAAATCTAATTTTAACTAAATTAGGTAGATTAACCTCTGGTTATAATATACTACGTAAAACTAAAAAACAGAATTAAGAATAAAATTTCCTAAGAAAAATAACCTAGTATACTTTTAGAAATTATTAAATAAGCAGTGACAATCAACAACTATCAGTATTAAAGAAAATAAGAAAAAAATAATAATACTAGGCCAATAATCTATACACCACGAAAGAATAAAAAAAATAACTAAACTTATAATATAATAAAAATTAACTAAGTATTAGTTAAAAACGTATAGACTAAAAAGTAAAAATAAAATAAGTAAACTAAGAAATAAATAAATTAATATACACGAAAAGCATGTCTTAGTTACGGGAAAGAGAAATACTTTATTAAAGACTATAAATAATAAAAAGTAAATGTTAAGTAGACTTATGTTTAGACTAAGATACTAGTTAAAATTACCATAATCTAAGTAAAACTAGCTAGAGACTAGATAACTAAAGAGACTATTATATAATAAATCTAGAAAAAGTAATACTAGATCTATAGAAAATACACATACCTTAAATAAGAATATAAAATATTATATTAGTAGGTTAAGAATTATTTAGCAGGACAGGCTAATAATATAATTATTATTATATAAAAAGTTACTATTAAATAATACTAGGCTAGCTTTATAGAAGAAGTTAACTAATTTTATAAAATAATCTAACAGAAGAAAGGACCCTTTAGAGCGGAGAATTAAAAATTCAGATAATAATAAAATTAAAAAATAATAAAAAGTAAAGAGCTAATATCTATAATAATTAGATAATAAATAAGCTAAAAATACTACTAGATTTATAAATTAGAATATTATATAGGAAAATATTATGTTATTAAGCACTAAAAGATTATCCTAAAAGACAGAATATATAAGTGTTAATAAGTACTATAAGTAGCTAATAATAAGTAATATAAAAAACTCAGTAAACAAAAACTAGCTATATAAATAAATAAGATTTATAGATAAGAATTAATATTACTTATAAGTTATATAACCTATTACCACCCTGTTAGATATCTAGAGTTAGAATAGAACTAGAATAGAAAACTAGAGAAAGAACTTACTTTATTTATTTTATAAGTATAAGATAAAGAAGCTGCTGAAAGGACTATATAAAAAAAGTACTAAATATATAAAGAAAAAATATATACTAGATAAGAATATAAATAAGTAGCCCATGCTGTATAAGTTAAAAAACTAATAATAAAATAAATACTAAAATAAATAGTATAAAAATAAGAACTTAACACATAGTAAGAGCTAATTTATATGGATTCTAAAGAAAAACTTTAGGACCTAAAAACTAAGAAATATAAACAGTTAGACTAGGATAAGTGCTAACTAGGATACTAATATTACTAAACTAAATACTACTAAAATAGATAGTTAGCTACAGAATTACATGCTAAACTAATAACTAAGAAATATTTCTTAAAATAAAAGTACTAAGATTATAAAAAAGAAATAAAAAGTAAGTATAAGATACTACTATAGGACTAATACTAACTCTAGTAATATTCTATTCATAAATTAAAAAAGGAAACACTAAAGAAACGACTGCCACTTAAAAGTTAATAATTAATAAAAAACTAAAAGGCTAGTAAGTAATAACTATACTGCTAGAGAACTAATCTAAAGTTAAAATATAAGAGTTATTACTTAATTATACATGACTTAAATAAAGACACGAAAATAAGCTATATATAGATATATATATTAATAGCTTTTAGACATAAGCGCTTATAGATAGTAGGACTAGTAAAATACTTATATTAAATAAGTAAATATAAAGATACTATATTTTAACTAAAGTTTTAGAGGAACCTGTAAGAGTAGTATATATAAATAATAATCCAGCAACATTTAGAAAAAGTCTAATTAATCTTAAAATGGAGAATATAACTATTAAGGCAGCAGGTTATATAAATAACTATCGTATTAAAATTATAAATCTAGGTAGTAAAGATTTTATACTAGGATAGAACTAGCTAGTATAATAGAATCTACTAATTAACTAGAGAATAAAGTCTATAGAAACTAGGAAAAACTACTATAGATAAATATAAGCTATAATATAGATAAAGAAAACAACTCTTTATAATACTACATTTATTATGCTGAATAAATACTAGAGGGAATTTAAAAAATAGTTCTTTAAAAAAGCTAAAGACTAATTACTAGAATACTAAGACTAGAACTATAAGATTACACTTAAAGAGGGAACGGATCTAAAACTAGGATTATTATATTAACTATCTATTAATCAGCAAGAGAAGTTACGACGATATCTAAATAAAAACTTAAAAAAGGGATATATATAGAAAAGTAAAAACGCTATAACATTACTAATACTTTTTATACTAAAGAAAAATAGTAAATTAAGATTATGTATTAATTACAGACACCTTAATAAAGCCATAGTAAAAAATTATTACTTTATACTCTTAATATTAGAACTTATAGATAAACTCAGAGGAGCTAAATAGTTTAGCCTTTTTAATATTAAGAATAGATACTATAAAACATAAATAACTAAAGAATACGAATAGATAACTATACTAAAGATAAGATATAAGTTATTTAAATATCTAGTCATGCTATTTAGACTCACGAATGCACTAGTAATATTCTAGACAATTATTAACTATATACTAAGAGAATATCTAGACGTATTTATAATAGCATATTTTAATAACGTGCTTATATACACGAACGGGATGCTAAAAGAATATATTAAGTATACTAAGAAGATACTACAGAAGCTTAAGGAACATAACCTATATATTTAAACAGAGAAATATATGTTCTATAGAAAAGAAGTTAAATTCTTAAGGTATCTAATATCCTAAGACGGAATAGTTAACCTAGATAAAACTAAAGACGTTTTATTATAGCCTATACTAATAAACACAAAAGAAGTTTATTCTTTTTTTAGATTTATAGGCTTTTGCTGATAATTTATTAAGAACTATTTAAAAATCACAGCACCCTTAACAGAATTACTTAAAAAGAACTAATAATTTAAATAGGAAGCTAAAGAAGACAAAGCTTTTATAATTCTAAAAAAGATATTCTAGAAACTACTAATATTAAAGATGTTTAACCTATAACTTTAAATAAAGATATATGCAGATATATTAGATAGAACTATAAAAGCTATTCTATTATAAGTATAAAATAATAGATATAAATATCTAGTAGATTTTCTATCTTATAAACTTACAACTACTAAGTTAAATTATGATATTTATAATAAAAAACTATTAATAATAGTTTAAGTATTTGAAAAATAGAAATATTACTTAGAAGAAGCTAAGCACTAAATTGTTATATATTTAAATTATAAGAATCTAACAGCATTCACAACAACGAAGAAGTTGAATTAATAATAAATTAGATAATAGAAACTAGTTTCTATATTCGATTTTTAAATACTTTATAAAGTAGGAAAAGAAAATATAGTAGCTAACACACTTAGCTAATAAGCAGACTATATAAGAAATATACTAGAAATCCATAATATAATACTTAAGTAAAAATAGGATAGATCCCTGGGAAACTTATAAATTAATATTAAACATATAGTCATTATCAAAAACACCTAGGAAAAATAAATAAGGGAATTTAATAATAAACAACTACTATAGAATCTAGACTAAAAGATAATCTATATACTAGACAAATTATAAACTAAATTAATTAAAGACTAACATTCAGCGGAAATGCACGGATATTAGGGAATTAAGAAAACTATAGAATGAATTAATAGACACTTCTAGATTCTAGGAATCTAAAATAAGATTAGGAAAATTCTTTTAGAATGTATTAATTATAAAAAGAATAAAGTATTAAGATATAAAGAGTATGGACTTATGTAACCTATACCTTTACTAAATCTACTATAAAAATTAGTTATAATAGACTTTATTATAGGAATACTAATAATTACTACCTAAAGAGGTTAATAGTACGATATGATACTAATTATTATTAATAGACTAATAAAGTACGCTTACTTTAAACCAACCTATACGGAAATTAAAATAAATAAACTAGCTATATTACTAATCAAAATTTTGATTACATGATATGGAATGCCACGGGAATTTATTATAGACAGAGATAAATTATTTACGTTAATATTTTAGAAGATGTTTATAGGGTAACTAGGGGCAAAACACCGCCTCTTAACAATATTTCATCTATAAACAGATAGATAAATAGAATAGATAAACTAAATATTAGAATAATACCTACGGATGTATGTTAATGAACTATAAGATAATTAGATTAACTTACTACTAATAGCTAAGTTTGCATATAACTCTATAAAGTCATTAATAATAGGAAAATCACTATTCTATATGAACTATAGTTATAAGCCTACGGCTTATTAAGAACTATAGAAACTAAATAAGGTATTAGAATCTGTAAGAAGGAAAGTTAAGGACTTATAACTACTTCATAAAAATATTACATAGAAAATTACTTATAAAGGCAATCTTAGTAAACAAATTAGAGATAAATCTAAGGTTAAGGGACTAACCTTTAAGGAGGGGAATAAGGTTTTCTTAAAAAAGAAAAATTTAGAAATAAAATAACCATTACGAAAACTAGATCACGTTAAGTTGGGACCATTTAGGGTTAAATGATAAACAGGATCTATAAATTACGAACTATAATTACCTAAAGACATAAGGATTTATCTAGTTTTTTATATCTCTAAACTAGAACCAGCACCACGGGATGCTAAACTATAGACAAAACTTAAACTTAAGGAAGACACTACTAAGTATGAAGTTTAATAGATTTTGGACTACTAACAGTTTAGGCGTTAGTGGAAATATTTAGTTAGATAAAAAGATTACAGACTTGAGAATAACACCTAAAAGCTAGTTAGGAACTTGAAGAGTAGTTTAGAGCTAATTAACTAGTATTACTAGAAGGAGCAGCGAAGGCTTGCTCCAGGACTAAGTCTAAGGCATAAAGAGAATACAAAACATTCTATTTAAAACTAGAGAAGGAAGCAATATTAGACACTGCAGGTTATAGTGTGCTAGATTGACTCTGACAGATTTGCTTCTTCTTTATTACGTGAACTTCATTAACTGAGGCAAGCTCACGCTAGAACATTTCCTTTTTCTGAGAATCTGTTTAGGCTAGTTCACAATAGATCCGACGCTCGTGAGCTCTCAACTCTTCCTCATAATAACGATGATTAAGGAGATCATCCTGGGCTTTTTCTAGTTGACAGTGGAGGCGCTTTTTATCGTGGTCCAACCGGTTCCACTTGGGCTAGGTCATAACTAGGTCACACTTTGTGTTGCGGTCAATACACTTAGAGTAACGTCTAGAGAAGAGATAGACTAAATAGTGATGACTGTTGTTGCGGCAGTGAGAACAGGGCGACGGCATGTAACGGGGTTTATTACAGATCTGAGAAGCTAAACGGCGAGCACGTATTAGAGATGACTTAGGACGTGTCATCATTAGGGAGCTGGGCAGGAAGGAAAGGGAGTTAAGGGTCTTATAGTTTGGAACACCGAGCGGAAGACCTGCTGCCTTTATACTGCTTATAGAAAGGAGAAACTATCTTCCAGGATGAAGACTTAGAAGAGGGGGATAGTGTTATGGACGGTAACAGTAAGGTAGCTATACCTGAAGAGCTGAGGGAATTGGCTACAATAGCCAATGAAGCTCTAGAATGGAAACGTATGTTTGAGCTGGAAAGGAAGAATTGTAAGCGGGCACGAGACGCACTGGCACAGGCTAAGGTACGAGCCAAGAAGTGAGGACAGAAATATGGAACTATGCCACAGGATTGGGAGTAGTCGTGCACGTGACCAAGGGAGGCTTGGCAGATGAGTGCTGATGAAGGAGATGATGCTAAGACTAGACTCATCTTCATTATCTTCTCTGGCAGTATCCAACATACTGCCGGCAGGTATACAATGTACGCACGAAGGGTTTCCTATAAATATGAGACGTGAAACGGCTCGGGGATATTTATGATTCTTTATAGTTACTCTAAAATCGAGATCTTATCTCTAAGTTGAGACTTGAACTTGAGTGAAATAGTTTAATACTATTTTATTAAATCTATTATACACCTCTCTCTCTACCTTGCGATAAAGTACAAACTCTATTCTGTTAAACCTAAAGCTATTTATTTCAGATACGGAAAAAGCTAGAAGCTTATTAAGTAACTAGTTAGGGCAGAGCTGCTAAACGCGAAACGTACTATTAAGTAAAAGCAACTTATAATACTTAATACCTTATTCTTTTTATACTTAATACATTCTGAAAGAATATCTCTAACCTTTTTTTATATTCTAGGAATCTAGAAATGTCTGTTAATCCGTTCTATAGTTTTCTTAATTCCTTAATATCTGTGCATTTTAGCTGAATATTAGTTCTTAATAAGTTCAGTCTATAATGCTTTTAGTATAAAAATAGTATCTATTTTATACTATTATAGTTATCTATAGTTATATTCTCTAATCTGTTTTTATTATATGTTTTTAATAATAACTATAGTTTTAATATCTATTTATAAGCTTCCTAGAGATCCATCTGGTTTCTATTTAAATATTATATTATAAATTTCTAGTATATTCTTTATATAGTCTACTCTTTAACTAAGTGTGTTAGCCGCTGTATTTTCTTTTCCTAACTTATAAAGTATTTAAAAGTTGAATATAGAAACTAGTTCCTATTATTTAACTTGTTGTTAATTTAACTTCTTTATTATTATAAATACTATCAGATTTTTGTAATCTGAATACATAATAATTTAATGCTTAGTTCCTTCCAAGTAGTGTCTCTATTTTTTAAATACTTAAACTATTACCAATAATTCCTTATTATAGATATTATAGTTTAATTTGGTAGTTATAAGTTTATAAAATAAAAAATCTACTAAGTGCTTATGCCTGTTATTTTATACTTATAATAAAATAGCTTTTATAGCTCTATCTAATACATCTATATATATCTCTATTTAAAGTCATAAATTAAATATTTTTAATATTAGTAGTTATTAGAATATTTTTTTTAATATTGTGAAAGCGTTTTCCTCGTGTTATTTCCACTTAAATTATTAATCTTTTTTTAATAATTCTATTAAAGGTATTATGATTTTTGAGTAATTCTTAATAAATTATTAATAGAAGCCTGTAAATCCGAGAAAAGAATAAACTTTTTTTATGTTTATTAGTATAGGCTAGGATAGTATATTTTTTATTTTATTAAAATTAACTACTATTCTGTCTTAAGATACTAAGTATCTTAAGAACTTAATTTTAGTTCTGTAGAATATATATTTTTCCGTTTAAATATATAGCTTGTGTTTCTTGAGTTTTTGTAGTATTATCTTAATATACTTAATATATTCTTCTAGTATCCTATTTATATATATAAGTATATTATTAAGGTATGCTATTATAAATACGTCTAGATATTTTCTTAGTATATAATTAATAATTACCTGGAATATTGCTAGTGTATTAGTAAGTTCTATTAATATAACTAAGTATAATAAGCTAGAGCCTAAAATAGTTAACTAAAATAGTTATCTTAGCTTTAACTTTATGTGTAACTATATAACTTTAGTGACTTAGTAGAGATAACTATTAAGTCTCTATAATATATATAGTTAACTCTTTATTAAATCCACTCTATTATATCTAATTACTATTATTAGCTTAGATTCTTATATTTGGATTTAATTAACTCTATTTCTTATAAGAGGCTGAGAGGCCTCTGGTAGTATAATTAACTTTATAAAAAAATAAAAAGCTCTCTAGCATTTAAAAAAGCTATTTAGTAATATAGTAAGTATTAATAAATACTAATAACTACTTAATATTTATACTAATAGCCTGAGCGACGAACCTGCTTAATGTAGGATATAATAATAAATAAATTAACCACAAACTACGCTAGTTACTTACTTTATAAGGGTTAAAAGTTCCAGCTATTAAAATAGTAATAAGTTAAGTAGAGATTAAACTTAATAACTATTTTACTTAGCGTAATAAAAGAAAAGTTTTATTTCTAATAAATAAAGCCAGCAATAGTACCTTACTTAAGGAGATTATAAACATATTATAAGTAATATCTAAAAGGCTAACTATACTAAAAGATTATAATTCCCTATTAAGGCTACTTTTATAGGTTTTAGTGATAATACTAGTAACTCTCTTCATGCTAACGCCATAACTAGTAATTAAACTAGTAGTTAAACTATTTAATTTTCTTAAATCTCTTATGTTTAATAACACACGGTTTTTTTACCCTACGTTCAAGTATTAAGCTAAGACTAAGTTATAATTTAATAGATACTATATAGGCGGTGAGAAAGGACAGATAGACTATTTCTTTTAGTATTTAAAAGAATAAGTAGTATAAACTATTCTTTTATAGCTTTCTAATTAAAGAAATAATACTACCCTTAAAGCAATATAAGCGTTTATAGACTTCTAGTTTAAAAACTAGTATTAAAGGTAAAAGTCTCTAGACAAGCTGCAAAGCATGAAATAGAAAAAAAAGTTAGTAAGAGAATACTATATAGAGTTTAATAAGAAGCTACTACTAGTAGGAAGTGATTAGCTAAATAAAAATATAAAGAAAAGTATATTTACTTAAAGATTAAATAGAGAGCTCTAGAAGCACATTATAGCTCTTTTAGTAACACTAAGCTTTAAAGAGTATACTTAAGAAATAATTCATATTAGTAATAACTTTATATAAATTATATTAAGTAACTATAGAATTATTATAGCTATTTATATAACGCTATTCATACTAACGCCTAAATTAATAAATTAGGAAGTAATATCTACATATATAGGGATAGTAAAGCTATAAGATAATTAATCTAAAACACTTTAAATAAGCTAAAAGGAATTTAACTAATACTATAAGTAAAACCTTTATTATTAATACAGTTCTCCTAACTATATAAAGAATAAATATAAATATATAAGAGCAAATTAGTTACGCTTAGCTACTATAATATTAGTAAAAACTAGATAAATAGACACTAACAAAAGAGATAAAGAAGACGGAGATAAAAGAGAAAAAAAAGAAGTGTTAGAAAAAGAATAGCCTTTACTTATAGTTATAAGTAGGAGTTTCTAGCCGAAATAGGCAAGATAGCATTATAAAGAGAATAGTAAAAGTTCTAAAATATATATATAAACACAGACTCTATTACTATATATTTATTAATTAACTAGATAAATATTATATATATAATGATTAATACTAAGTGTTTATGTTATAGTCTTATAAGCTTTATTTTTACTGCTAAAGCTTATTTAGCATATATTAACATAGCTTTATAAAGGATTATTAGAGTATATAAGAAACCTAAAAGGGTTACCTAGATTATATAAATTAATCTTAATATTAAAGGATATATTAAATAAGCCTATGTATATATTATTAATAATGTGCTTAAGTTTAATCTTATTTTAAGCAGACTTTAAATAAATTAAAATAATATTATAATCACGCCAGCAAAGAAATCGTTTTATATTTATACTTTAAGAATAAGAGTTTGTAGTAAGAAAGGGAAGAAACTATATTAGTAAAAACTAATAAAGATTAGCGCAGCTGCTTTTTTAATATAAATAGATAAATTAAAAAAAATAAGTAAGATACGTATTTTTATAGTATTACTAGTAGATATTTAAAAAGCCTTAGTGCCTAAACTAAAGCTGAATACTAGAATACTACTTTCTAAAGCCTATCAGAAGTACTTAAAGCTGTTTTTAGAGAAAAAAGTAAATAAACTCCCACTACTACAAGATCATAAAATAGACTATTATATTAAACTTAAAAAAATTAATAGGAAGGACCTTAAGGTCCTATAGAGACCACTGTATAATATATTAAAAAAGAAATTACTAGTACTATAAAAAGAGTTAATACTGTTACTAGAGAAGGGCTTTATTTATATAAGTAACTTCCTAGCTATAGTTTTAGTACTATTTATATATAAGTTTAGTAAAGGCCTTTACTTTTATATTAACTACCGCATGCTTAATAAGATTTTTAAAAAGAATAAATATTCTCTTCCCCTAATTCATAAAACGTTTAGCCAGATTAGTAAGGTAAAATAGTATACTAAGCTTAATATTTTAGTAGCCTTTTATAAGATTTATATTATAAAAGGAGATAAATAGCTAACGGCCTTTTATATAAGATTTAAACTCTTTAAATAGCTAGTTACATCTTTTAGACTAGTAAGAGCTTCTAGTATATTTTAACAGTATATAAACTAGACTCTATAGAAGTATCTTAATGAGTTCTATTTAGCCTTTTTTAATAACATACTTATCTACTCTTTAGGCTTACTAGAAGAGTATTGCTAGTAAATTAATCTAGTACTAGAGAAACTTAGCACTATAAGTTTATATCTAGATATTAAGAAATACGAATTCGAAACCAAGAGCACGAAATATCTAGAGTTTATTATTAAAGTAGGGTAAGGAATTTAAATAGATCCTACTAAGATAAAAGTAATTACTAAGTAATAGCCTCTAATAACTATAAAAGAAGTCAGAAGCTTTCTTGGATTCGCTAATTTCTATTATTAGTTTATTAAGTCTTTTTCAGAAATTATTGTCCTATTTATAAGACTTATAAGTAACGTGCTGTTCTAATGGACTAATAAAGAACAAACAGTATTTAATAAGCTAAAAGAGATTTTTATATTAGAACTAATACTAGCCTAATTTAATTCTAACTATAAGATTGTTTTAGAAGCTAACTCTTTAGGTTATATAACTAAAGGAGTTCTTTCATAATATGGTGATAATAGCGTACTATATTTATATACATATTTTTTAAAAAAAAACATACCTATAGAGTATAATTATAAAATATATAATAAAGAACTCCTTATAATTATTTATTGCCTAGAGGCATGAGATGCTGAATTATGGTCTATTAAAAAATTCTAGGTTATTACTAATCATAAAAACCTTAAGTACTTTATAAGGTTTTAAAAATTAAGTAAAAGATATACGCGCTAGCAGTTATTCCTTAGCCGATATAATATAGAGATTTAATATAAACTAGAGAAAGAAAATGTATAAGCTAATGCACTATTAAGACGTGAATAGAATTATCTAAGTAAAGAAGATAATAAAAGGCTAAAAAGCCATATAATTTAGCTACTAAAGCTAGTAGTTATATATTAGAAAGAAGAGCTTAAATTAAATGATAATAAATAAACAGTATAGGCTTTCTCTACTTAAATTAGTCTTTTAATAATTATAGGAGATAGCATAACTAAAGTCTAGAAGTCTTATGCCTAGGAGTCTTATAATAAGCTTAAATAAAAATAACATAATATAGCACTAAATAATAAAGTGTATATAAAAGTAGTATAGGCCTTCTATAATTAGAAGCAGAGATTTCCTTTAAAGCTTAAACTAAAAGTTTTGCTAGCTAAATGCACGATTAACGAAAATAGGACCTTTTATTATTAAAATAGAAAGTAGGTACCTGACTTAGAGCTATTAAGGATATTAATTATTTACTAAATTTATTTATTATAAGTAACAGGACACCTAGGATGGTAGAGCATCTATCTAATATTAATAAGAGATTACTTTTAGCCAGGAATATTAAACCACATACGGTATTATATTCAAAACTGTAATGTTTATAGCTATATAAAGTTATAGAAAGATCACTAGCAAGAGCTGTTACGCCTATTACCTATTTCCAATTATATTTAAAAGAAGATCTTAATAGATTTTATAACCGGATTACTAAAAAGTGATAGCTGTATAGTCTTACTAGTAATTACTAATAGGCTAAGTAAGAACATAACTCTTTACTCTCTTCTAAACATAGATATTAAAACAGTAATATAGGCTTTTATCTGTAAGGTTATTACTTACTATTAGATTTCTAATACTATAGTATCTAATTATAGCAGCTAATTTATTAGCGAGTTCTAAACTAAGCTTTATAAAATCCTATAAATTAAAAGGCGATTGTTGATAGCGTTCTATCTATAAATAGATAGTTTAATAAAAAGAATAAATAGCATAATTAAGGCCTATCTTTAAGTATTTATTGTATGGGACTAAGTAAACTAGGTGAAACTCTACCTAATAGCTAAGATTATAGTAAAAGAAAAAGACGCTATTTTAATAGAAATAAGCTTATTCTTTCTTTAGCACAGATATAATATAGAACTGCTATAAGTGGATATTAGAACTAGGCGTAATATAATAGCTTAAGACCTAAAAGCTAGCGCTAGAGAAATTATGGGAAAACTAAAAGAATATATTAACTTAGCACAGGCAACTATAGCTAAGGTATAGTAAAAGTAAGAAAAATAAGTAAATTAATATTAGGATAAAGCCCTGTAACTGCGTGTTAGAGATAAGGTATAGCTAAAGCTTAATAACTAACTCTCTACTAAATAAGAAAATAAGAAGCTAGACTAGAAGAATACTAAATATACTATAGAAAATATAATTAGCTTACACGCTATAAAGCTAAATACGCCCCTAAAGCTAAACCTAACGTTTTATATAAATAGACTATAGCTAGTAAGTAATAACCTATTACTAAGCTAGTTTATAGACGACTTTTAGCTACTATTAATTCAGGTAGATAACCACAAAGAGCACGTAGTGTAGGATATTATTACTAAAATATAAATAAGACAAGGGCGAGGCTACTAGCTATAGTATAAAATAAAGTAAAAAAACTATATATTAATAACTATAGAGCCAGTAAGCTAGCTAGAAGATATAATAATATTAGACTATTAGAAGAAGCATATAGCATCTCTGCAAAAAGGTAAACATAAACTTCTACTAATAAACTACTAATAAAAGCTTTAGGAGAAGCTACAGTAAACAGAACCTAAAATAGACTTATAAAGGCCTTTAGGTAAACAGTTTACCAGAGAGCCCCTACCTAGTCTATAAGAAAAAAAGTAAAATATAATAAGCTAGAGTTTAAAATAGTTAACTAAAATAGTTATTTTAGCTTTAACTCTGTGCGTAACTATATAACTTTAGTGACTTAGTAAAGATAGCTATTAAGTCTTTATAGCGTATATAGTTAACTCTTTATTAAATCTACTCTATTATATCTAATTACCATTATTGGCCTGGATTCTTATACTAAGTATTTAAATAATCTATATCTTATTTTAAATATTATTATCTATTTGTGCTCTTTAGCTATTTATATTTAATAATATTTATTTTTAATATTAAAGAGGCTAAATCATTTAGCTCCTCTAAGCTTATCTATAAGTTCTAATATTAGTAATATTAGATAGCAATTCTTAACTATAGCTTTATTAAAATATCTGTAATTAATATATAGCTTTAGTTTTCTATTTTTTTTTTAGTATAAAGAGTATTAGTGACGCTATCTTGCTTTGACTAGTTTATATATATCCTTTTTATTAATTTTTTTATAAGAATCTCCGTAATTCTTCCTATTAGTGTATAGGTACTTAATATAATAGTTTTAGTTTTAAATCTATTTCTTTTTTAAGCATGATTTTATAGTCTCTATTTTAGTGTTCTAATAACTAGTCTTTAGCTTCCTTAAAAAACTATTCTCCAAATTCTTCTTAATATTTATCTGGTATAATAAACGTGGTGTCGTGAAGTATTATTTTCTTTATCTATATTATAGTCTTTATTTATTTATAGTAGTTTTTCCTGATTCCTATAGACTTTATTTTTTAATTAATTATTAAATTTTATTATGCTAGCTAGTTCTATCCTAATATAAAATTTTTACTACATAGATTTATAATCTTAATATAGTAGTTATCTATGTAACCTGCTACTTTAATAGTTATATTTTATATTTTAAAATTAATTAGACTTTTTTTAAATACTATTAGATTATTATCTACGTGTCTTACTTATACAGGTTTATTTAAAACTCTAGTTAGTATTTAGTATCTTTATATTTACTTATTTAATATAAGTGTTTTACTAGCTCTACTGTTTATAAGCGCTAGTATCTAGTTACTATTAATATATATATCTATATATAACTTATTTTCGTGTTTCCTCTGGTTTAGTTATATATACATAATTAATATATTACTTCTAATCTTTAGTTTTTAGCTTTCTAGTAACCTAGTTATAGTCTACTAGCCTTTTAGTTTTTTGTTTATTACTAACTCCTAAGTGGCAGTCGCTTTCTTGGTGTTTTTTTATTAGGTTTATAAATTAGGTATTTCTAGAGTTAGCATGTTTTCTATTTAAGTATTATATATATATTTCTTATTTATTTTCTATAATCCTAACATTTCCATCCCAAGAAACATTCTTAATATATGAGTTTTTATATGAGTTTGTAGCTAATTATTTTTCTTAGTAGTATTTAGCTTAGTATTTTCAGCATTCTATCTAGTACTTATCCCATAATAGTTATTTATATTTATCTGAGTTTAGGTCTTGTAACTTGTTTTCTAAATCCATATAAACTAATTCTTATTACAGGTTGAATTTCTTTTTATTAGCTAGTTATTATAATACTTTCCTTATCCTTAGTCCTTTAACACGTATGGCGTATTTATTCTATTTATAGTTCTTTTCTATATAGTTAAAAGCTATATATATCTAGTATTTTTTTTATTACTCTATTTACGGCGTTATTATCTTATACTTATAGTATTAGTAAAGGGTTTTCTTCTTCTTTTTAATAGTGTCCAACAGAGTAATAGTATAATATATTAGTTATAACTAGTATAGGTTCTTATTAATAGATCTTATTTATTTATATAGCTAGTTCTTATCTGCTTAGTTCTTTATACTATTTATTTCCTACTAATTATAGTACTTATTAGTATTTATATATCCCGTCTCTTAAGGTAACTTTCTAGTGTTTTGTAATATAGTATTTTTCTTAATAGTATTTTAATTTATATATCTAATAGTGTCTCCAGCGTATATACTGTATAATTATTATAGATATAAGTTTCTTACTCTCTATTATCTCTTAATCCTTTCTTTATCTGAATTTCTAGTTCTCTTTATAGAATAATCTACTTTTTTATTCTATAATCGTATAGAATCTCTGCGTTTCCTTCTCGGTTTTTGTATTATATTATTAAACTATTATTTCTTATATTATAGTAATTATATCCCTTAGTTATTCTACTAAATAATCCTTAACTTATTAATACGGAATTTTGTATTCTTGTTTAAGATATGTATGGCTTCTATAGATCTAGTATTATTTCTTCTAAATTCTTCTTATAATTATTTTCTGTGTTATTATATTTTATGCTTACTTTACTTAGACTATAGCTATTTTAATTTCCTTAAGTGCCTTAGTCTAAACGTAAGCTTTCTTAATATCTAATTATTATTATTTATAATTTTTAATAAAGTGTCCTTGTTTTCTGTATCTTAAGTAGACTTTTTATATATAGTGTTTTATTTATTCCTTAGCTCGCTTTCCTTTCCCTTTTCTAATAAATATATATTTAATATTAATATCTATTTTATTATATATTCGGTTGTCTTTTTTATTTCTTTTAGGTATATATATTACTAATCTTTCACGTACCTTTTTCTCTTATTCTTATTAGTACTAGTAGTTATTAATAGTTACTACTTATTTAATAATTTTTAATAAGATACTTAGCTATTTTCCTCTAGAAATCTTATTCTTAATTCTGTTTTTTAATTCTTTATAGTATATTATAACCAGTAGTTAGTCTACCTAATTAAGTCGTGATTAGATTTATTTAAATTTTATTATATAGTTAGCTGCTAACGTTCGCTGCTTAAGCTATTAAAGCTTTTAAATTACTTTAGTTTCTTTATTAATTTCTTTAAAAACAATAATTATTTCTTGTTTAAAGCGTTTATAATTTTTAAAGACTTATTATATATTATTATTACAGTTAACTAGCTCTACCGCCCCTAAGTTAGGGTTTCTATTAGTAAGGTAGTTTCTTACTAGTAGTTTAAACTATTATATAGCTTTATTTATTATATTTATTCTAGCTACTAAGATCTAATCCTAATTAATTAGAAATAACTTTTAGTTAAAATAATAGTAGAGGTTTATAATTATTATAAAGATCTTAAGTTTATCTCTATTACTATTAAATTTCTTAGAGAGTTGTATCTTTACTGTTTTTTCTTCTTTATTTATTTTAACTTATTATTATAGGCTTATTAACGCGTCACGTAACTTTATAATAGCTATTTTTTATTTTTAGATAATTTATTATGCACTCTTCTGCCCTCTGGATATACTTTTAGTTATAAATAAAAATCTTACTATAACTTCTTCTTTACTACTACTTTCTTCCAACGAATAGAGTCCTTGTTCGTCTTTATAGTGGGTTATTATAAACATTTAATAATTAGTTATTAGAATCTATCCAACTGCTTTTCCTACTCTCTTAAGATAGTAATTATAATATTATAAGTTACTAACTTACTAATATAAATTATACTAGTAATAAGCTGTTTAATTACTTATATAACACTTAGTAGTTCTCTTACTTCCAGATTAGAGAACTTATTAGACTTAGTAGAAGTTAGTTAACCTAATAGAGAGTAGAAAAGAAAGTAATATAGTAAGTTAAAATTTAACAGAATAGTATTAAACTATATTACTTAAGGTATAAATCTTAATTTTAGAGTAATTATAAAGAATTAAAAGTAACCGCAAGCCGTTTAATGCTTTATACTTATAATAAATTCTTTATACATATATTATATACCTGTTAACAGTATGTTGGATACTGTTTATATTATTTAAATTATTTAAGATACTAAATACTTAGAATAATTCTAACTATCTAGTGTTACGTGGGTGGCCGCTTCTAATCTACTAATATAATTTTATATTTCTATTCTTATTTCTTAGCTCTTATTTTAGCTTATGCTAATATATTCTATACCTACTTACAATTCTTTCTCTTAAGTTTAAATATATATTTCTATTCTAAAGTCTTATTAGCTGTTATTACTAGTTTCTTTAGTTCCTTAAGTATAGTTACCTTTTTATTACTGTCCATAACAAGTAGTAGTAGTAGTAATAGTAGTAGTAATAATAAAAATAGTAATAGAAATAAAAGTAAAAGTAGAAGAAGTAGAAGAAAAAGAAGAAAAAAAAGAAGATATAGTTACAAAATAAAGTTAAGTAGTTAAGTAATAGATATAGAGTGTAGAATTAATAATATATAGTATAAACTAAGCTTATAACTATTAGCTAACTAGATAATTAATAAAGAAAAAAATTAATTATCCAATCTAAGACTTTAAAGCTACTATTTATATTAGAAATTATAGATAAAAATAATTACTAAGTTAGCTAAGTAACTAGCTTAATTCTATATACATATCTATATAGCTTATAAAAGGTAATATAACCTTAAATTATTTTCTCTTAAAGATATTTACTAATATAGTCTTTATAATGTCTTAAGTTTTCTGCACTAAAATTAGTTACAGAATTAGTACTAAAAAATAAGAGTAATTTAAAAATAGTAAGGCTTATTATTAACTATTAAAAATACCTAGTAAGTTTCTGCGTTTAGGGTTAGATTTTATGGTAGTAAATAAATATATTAACTAAATTAATTATATACCTACTAGAAAAAGACCTCCTGCAGATTAAAGAGTAAGCTTTATTAAATACTAAATTAAGAAAATATCTAATACTTATAGATATAAAAAGTTTAGAAAATTAATTAATACTTATTTAATAAGAGAAGCTTTTAATTATATATAAGATTTAAATTACTCTCCCTTAAGGGCTTCATAATCTTGTTTATAAATACTATTAGAAAATAAAGATATTAAAAAGTGCTATTTAGTTTATAAATATAATAATAATACTTATATAAAATACTATTTAGTAAGTTATAAATATTATTTTAAATAATAACATGCTAAAATTAGGCGGTTGGGCTATATAACTATTTAATAAATAATCTCTTTACTTAAGGATTTCCATTAGGCATTATCTCTATAACTTATCTATTTAAGTTAATTAGGATAATATTTATAAAGCTTTATATGGCAACCTCTACCTCTCTACTAAGCTAATAGATAAAATAAAGAAAGGCTTTTAATCCCTACGTAAGACTTAATTTAAAACTATAGAAGCTTATTTAAGTATTTAATATAGTATCTCTTTCATCAACGCAGAGAGAATTAGCCTTTTAAAGAAACTTATAATATTATCTTTTAATAATATATAATCAATATTTCTAAAAACAAATAAAAAATTTAAATTCATATAAACCCTAAAGGTCACGTAGCGTCGATTGAAATTCAACATTTTAGTGCAGGTAATAAAGGATGGTAGGATGAAGAAGAACTTTAGGATAAAAATATTCAAGATTACTCAATACCGCTGCAGAATTAGCGTCAGAAATATAACTACGACCGGCGGATCCAAGTACGTAGTCTTAAACTGCTTTTTTATAAATCATGATCAAAGGAAACAGGAGTTTGTAATAAGCCAATTGTAGCTTTCGCCCACTAATCCTTTAGCATAGGCACTCAAGATATGCCTTTTAGTGCCACATGATTTCTAGATATATACACTAATCTAGTTCAGAAAAAGCTGCTAACCATGGAATAGACAAGAAATAATGTTAGCAGTGGGAGAGCTTGTCGAGATTGAGAGACTGAATTAGATTGCATTGAAGACCTGAAATCTAGAGGGCAAGAAAAGGCTATATACAGCAGACAAATGCCAAGCCGGCGGATTGTATGTCCGACCGGCAGGAGGTTGATTTTATGGCAACACACCCCCTCAGATTCGAACGTAGTTTGAAGCTGTCCTGGCCCCCGGGTCCTTTCTCGATTGAGTAGTTCATGATAGTCTCTCTGAGTAGTTTTGTGTCGGCTCTGTGTGGCCAGAGTGGTGTTTTGCGGTAGTGATTTGGCGCTGTACGGCCGGGGTAGTGTTTGCCTTGGCACTGTACGGCCGTGGCTTGCCTCTCTGCTCTGTACGGCGGAGAGGTGGAATCTAGGCGCTCTCTCTGGAGAGGCCCTCTCTGCTCTGTACGGCGGAGATCGATTCCTGATTGGGAAGCTGTCGATGGAGAGAGGAGGCGTCCCTCGCTCTTTTTCGCCATCAGTCTTTCAGCTGCCAACCATGTAGTGTATGAGGGCCGCCATGTAAGCCCATGTGTACTGGCAAGATTGCTTGACAGGGAGTTTTATGAGACCCGGTCAATGAGGTGTTGTATGTCTGTGAGCCTTAAGAGCTTCATCCAGTTCTCATGTCTTTGTCGAGGGAGGATCTTTGTAAGCCCATCTGCTGGCTGATTGCTTGTCGGCAACCATTGTACTGTAATTGCATCTTTTTGTACCTCTTGCCGTAGCCAGTTCTGGTGTACATCGACGTGCTTGAGCTGCGTTTTTAGCTTTGGCGCTTCGGCTGTAAGAAGCCTGACCGTTTGCTTGTTGTCACAAAACAATAAGTGCTGATTGCCAGGGTGGAAGCCAATCTCTGTGAACGTTCTCCACCACCAAATGAGATCAGTAGCAGCAGATGAGACGGCTAGCAATTCAGACTCTGTGGTAGATTTGGTGACGCAGCGCTGCAGGTTCGATTTCCAGTCGATAGGTCCCCCATAAAGAAAGAAGATGAAGCCTTGTGAGCTCTTTCGTGTAGCCTTGTCGTCGGCAAATGAAGCATCAGATGCGCCATAGAATGTGGGTGCTTGCTCATCCTCTATGTGGATCTCTGGCGCTGAAACCTCTGTATTGTACTCGATTGCCAGCGACTTTGTATAGATCAGGTATCCTAGTGCTTGTAGCGCTGCTTTGAGGTGTTTATCAGAGGGATTTGTAAGAAACTCAGCAAGCTTGGAATGAGATTTGGCGACATCTGGTCTAGTAGCGTTAGCTATGTATCCAATTGAACCTACTATCTGTGCGTAGTAGTGAAGCCGAGCATGATTTACTAGCTCGTTTGTAGGAAGCAGCTCTTCGACAGGCAAAGGCGTTGCTGGCGTTTTCCAGCCATTGATGGGAGCGAATTTGGTGGCTAATTTGCTAATGTAGCCATCTTGGCAGAGCCAGATTTTAGCGTTTTCTCGATCACGAATTACCCGGATTCCACAGAATAGTGTTAGGTCTCCTAGGGCACGTATCTGGTAGCGTTTGAGAAGCTTTCGTTCGAAATTGTCGAGATATTGCTGATGAGCAGGCCTTGCCAGAACGACAATATCATCCACATAGAAGAAGACCATGAGTTTGCCGTCAGTGTATAGACAGCTGACGTCAGGAACAGCACGAAGGCCTAGTTCTTCAAGAGTTCTTGTAAGTTCTTGATACCATAGCAGAGGTGATGTTTTTAGGCCGTACAGAGCTCGCTGTAGCTTCCATACGTTACCTTCTTGTTCAAATCCCTCTGGTGGATAGCAGTAGACTGTTTCTAGCAGCTTCGCATTGGTGAACGCGTTCACGGCGTCGTACTGTCGAATCTCCATGTTGAATGCAGCAGCAATTGCCATTATGGCTCTGAATGTGCGAATCGCCAAGGTCGCTGCGTAGGTCTCTTCCTCTGTTGATTGTAAATCGCCTCGTACACACAAGCGAGCCTTATACTTGATGAGATAGCCATCTGAATCGAATTTGTATTTGAACACCCAGATTAATGGCAAGATTTGATTGCCAGCGACGTTTGATTTCAAAATTCTAGCAAATGCTCCTTGCCGTCGTAATGTGTCGATCTCCCGTCGCATTCCGCCTCTAAAGCCATACTGATGAGCATGCTTGGCTAATTCATGAAGCGTCTTTGGCTCTGGAGGTAATTCATCTCGATGAAGCCGTTTTGTATGGATGCGTGACGAGGATGCGCAAAAGCTGCTCCAGTAGCTTGTAAAGGCGCTGGCAGAGACAGTAGTAGTACAGTATGCTTGTTTTGGCTTTTTCGCTCGTTTTGATCCTTCAGGAAGGATGTAGGCAGCGCTAGGATCAGCTGCTATAGCTTCTCGATTTGGAGCAGTGTTTCCTCTTGCTCTTTTCCTGGATGGCTGACAAGAACTTTCGCTTGTTGCGCTTGCTGGCATGGCAAGGCTTGTTGGTGGCGTAGACAGAGGCTCTGGAGATTGAGCAGTGTTAGTACTAGTAACTGAGTCGCCTTCTAGTGTAACCGAAGAGTCGCCTTCTTGAATAGATTGCTCTTGCTCAATAGTAGATTCGGCGT
This sequence comes from Zopfia rhizophila CBS 207.26, assembly GCA_010093925.1. Lineage (NCBI taxonomy): Eukaryota > Fungi > Ascomycota > Dothideomycetes > Zopfiaceae > Zopfia > Zopfia rhizophila. The sequence goes on from ML994636.1 coordinate 21,801, forward strand.
ACGGCAAGAACTCGTTTTCTGAATCTTCTTCTTCTGCTGGGTCCTCTTCAGTGTCTGGCCAGGTGATTCCTAGTACAGTGTCTGACAGGCGTTCAAGGATTGTGTAGACCTCTGTACTGTCTCCAGGATCGTAGAAAGCCTCGTCTTTAAAGGTAACATCTCGAGATCGTACGACTTTGTTTTTGCTAGGTATCCAGATGCGATAGATGTTCGTAGAGTCATAGCCTACTAGGTGGCCAACCAGCGCGCGTTCAGTGAGCTTGTCTCCTCTAGCAATCTTTGTACGTAGTACGTAGGCTCTACAGCCAAAGACATGCATGTGAGCGATTGATGGCTTGCGCTTGTGTGCTATTTCAAATGGCGTTTTCCATCCTAGCGAGCGTGTCGGCGTACGGTTGAGAACGTAGCCTGCTGCAATGTACGCTTCTGGCGCTAGCGATAGAGGAAGATTTGCTGCCGCTAGCATGGCTCTAGCTTTCTCAATTAGAGATCTTCCTGAGCGTTCTGCTGCTCCATTTTGTTCGACTGTATAGGGCGCTCGGAGCTCTAGCGTAATTCCT
>ML994636.1:22385-138335 GCA_010093925.1 Zopfia rhizophila CBS 207.26
ATCTTCCTGAGCGTTCTGCTGCTCCATTTTGTTCGACTGTATAGGGCGCTCGGAGCTCTAGCGTAATTCCTTGTTCTTCACAGAAAGATCGTACAGAGTCGCTAGAATCGTCTTTTAAACCAAAGCCTCGCTCAGCGTCAGAGATCAAAAATGCCACAGTACAGCCGTAGCGTCTTTTGATCAGCTTGTCAAGTTTTCGGATGATGCCAAGCAGTGTTGTTTTGTCTTTGTGAAGAATCGTAAACACGAAGTTCATCTTTGAGAATAGATCAAATCCATGTAGCACGAATAGATGGCGATTGTAACCAGGTACGTCAAGCTTAATAAGATCGATCGCGATTCTTTCAAAGAGTTTGCCAGTTGCCAGTTCGTGTCCGAGTCTTCTTGAAACAATTTTGTGAGCTTTCGTGGTAGAGCAATAATGGCAATCTATTGTTGCTGGTGCTGTTTCCTTGCTGTTTCCTAGTACTTCTGCGCCTATCACATGCTGATGTAGTCGCTCGATGGCTTGATCTCCTGCATGTGCTAGTAGGCGATGAAAATGTGGCTTTTCAGCAGCGATTGGCGTTCTTGAGATTTGGCTGATTCTTGGGCGAGTGGCAGATGAGGCAAAGATTGCTGCTTGAGTTGTGATCGTTTGATTAGGCCGTGTTTGCTGTGGAGGCTGCTGACGATGCATCAGCACCCAGTGTCCGCCATGTTGTGATAGCTTGACTACCGCTGTAGTTGCTGTACGACTTTGGTTTGTAAATCGATAGAGTATATTTCGACCTGAATCGAAATGGATGCCATTAGAGGCTAATCGCGACAGTGAGACGATGTTGGTGAAGAAGCTAGGAATGTAGGCAACGCCATGCAGCGTCGTAGTAGCAGGTCCTTCTGGCGTCTCTAGGTTGATTATTACCTCGCCATATGCCTTAATTTGCTGATAAGAACCTCCAGCCATCAAATAGTCGTCTTCAGAAGCAGCATGCGTAAATGTAAAATCGTCAGCATTATTGCAGACATGAGTGTCGGCTGCTGGATCAAGAATAAAGCAATGCTGCAGCGGATAGCTTCCTGTCTCTGTAGAAAATGCTGTAGGAGGCGTACAGATTGCGAATGCAGAAGGCGATTTTGGCGTTTCAGTAGGGTGTTTTGAATCGAGATCGATGCTGCGAGTAGGTCTAGCCTTGGAGGGTGCTGGCGATGAGGATTTCTGCTCTATACGTCGCTTCTTCTCCCGCTTTTGAATCTTCTTGACGATTCTCTTGAGATTCTTGCTGGCGTCAATTTTGCTCTTTACCAGCTTGCCAATCTCAGGATTGTAGTCAAAATCCTTGCCACGTGCATCAGGGTTGACATAGCCACATTGCCCCCATAGATGGACCCCTTGCTCACAGAGACACTCTGACCCCTCAGGTGCGTCGGTATCAGATGATCGAGCTCGCTTGCGGGAGTTTGCTTGCTTCTCTCCTCCTAGGGTGGCTGCAGCAAATGCGCTGTTATTGACTGAGGCAGTGGTTGACGTGTGTGTAGTCCGGTAATAGCTGACAAAATCGGCTAGTACAGTAGAAAATTGTAGGTCAGATGGGACCTCAGAGTTTCCGTTGATTTCTTTTTGTCGAATCTGAATAGCCAACGTGGCAGCATAAGCGGGCTCAACCGGTTTGATCGCACGAATCAGGTCTTTGTGTGCGCGAAAACCAGCAATAATTGGTAGCTTGGCAGCTGCAGCTCGCAGATAGGCTGCCTCGTAGTCTGTTGCCCACTTGTCGATGTTGGCTCGGCGTGCATCGAAAGGTTTGATAGCTCGGTATTCGTTCTCGATTTGCAGCTCTCTATCAGCGTTCGTTGGGCAGAACATCTCTTTCAGCTTGACTAGCTTCTTGTGCGTTGTCTGGCAGTCCTCCAGTAGCAATAGATTATGCTTCGCAATGTGGGTTGTGACGTATTTGTTGATTTCCTTGAAGGTGTCTTTCAGGCGTCGGTACTCCTTCGCTTTCCTAGAGTAATTCTGATTGGCGATTGCCCAGGCTGTCTGCCGTTCGCTTGGAATCGTAGCTTCAGTGCCGTCTGTGCCCCCAAAAGCATCAGGTTGAGGTTCTGTAGGCGGGTCTAGCTTTTTGATTTCAGTGTCGGATTTGCTGGGATCAATGTAATCCCACAGTTCGCTATCAGTAGCGATATTTTTGATGACAATGAGCCACAGTTCCCAGTCGGCTGATGAGGTAAGAAAAGGTTCTGAGCGCTCCAGGCTGGTAGGAGGCATAGCGATTGCGAGTATGGATTGATTGAGCGAGCAGATGGAGGCGAGAGTGCCAGATAGATTGTTAAATGTGTGGTGGGTTGGTAGTCGTAGGTTAAACAGCACGAGCCGGGCTCATAACTGTTAGCAGTGGGAGAGCTTGTCGAGATTGAGAGACTGAATTAGATTGCATTGAAGACCTGAAATCTAGAGGGCAAGAAAAGGCTATATACAGCAGACAAATGCCAAGCCGGCGGATTGTATGTCCGACCGGCAGGAGGTTGATTTTATGGCAACAAATAATTATGCAGTGCTTAAACACGAAGGAGCTTGGATAACCCATCACATGCGCGAATCTTACAACCCACTGGTGATCAAAGGGTTCTGCTAAACTGAGTTCCAGCTTCCAGACAGTTCTCGAAGGCCTTTTCACCTTGCTTACGAACAGCTGATTATAAATCGAGAAATTTATTCAACCGGCCACACAACTAACATTACTCAATTATCGTACAGGACCCGGTCTTCTTTAGGCAACACTTGCTCATCTCAGTGCAGAACCTTTCACTAAGTTAAGAAGGTAGACAGTTGGAACATTAAGAACAAGAGGCAACCCTTCTCTACAGAATCAATCTTCCCCACCATCAGAAACCTGTAATGCCTCGCTCAATCACCGACTCAATAATGGGCGATCTATTAAAACCTCCCCCTTCCGACGATGAGTGCAGCTACTTACACAACTCCATACTCTCACCTTTCCAGCTAACATCATCATCATCATCATAGTGCTCTAATCGCTCTCCAAACTAGAGTCTCAGGCGCTCGCTCATACCCTCCAAACCATACGTCCCCTTGAACTCCGCACTATCATCTACGCACACTACTTGAACTACGATCACAGTCATAAATACGCCAGTGCTTACACCTTCTATCGCGAAAGATATTATACGCACGCACAATCACGGTGTTCACGATGACTGTGCCAACAGTGCACTTGCAAATACCCTCTTGCTACCCTATTTCCATCCTTTGTGGGCTTAAAAAAAGTCAAGAGCCCGAGGATCAGTTCTTCAAATGCGGGCTGTTGAACTGCAAGGACTATAGTCTAGGCATTCCTAGGTACAATGTGCTCTAGACACTACGCCATTCCATTTAGGCATCCCGATATGGTTTCATACAAGGAAGCTTAAAGTCTTGTGCAGAGGATTTAGACAAGGGAATTATCTCTTCCGTGACCTTTTAATAATTTCCAAAGCGAATTTTAGGTCGCTTTTTGGCGGTGAGACCGAAAATTAGGCTTGATATTGTGGTAGGGTTGGGAGGACATGCGCTGAGTGTGCTGGACGTTTGACGCTCTATAGAGATGTCTATGTTAGCCTTAGGGAAGAGAGTGCGCGGATTTGGATGAGAGGGGCGAGATGGTGGGGAGATACTTGGGAGGAATTGAGGATCGTTACTTATTGTCTCTGGGAGAGTGGAAGGACGTATGGGATGAGTAGGTAGATTGAGGTAGGTGGATATGTTTAGTTGGGATGAGAAGGGTTTGGTATTGGGTACCAGGCTGATGAGTGCTGAGAGGAAGAACGGCAGAATAAGACAAGACTTGAGGAAAGTGCGATTGTTGACTACAAGGAGTGCTTAATGGGATATGGACCCTTTCGGAGCATTCACCAGAGGAGTTCATAGTTTCCTTGAGATCGATTCGATGATGCAATGGTCTGGCAGAAGTACGAGCACCTAATCCACATTCAGACGGGCGCCTTTGATTCATGAATTGAAGGTCCTTGAAAATAATTGCCTCTATTCCTTGAGCGGCCGCCCACCATTCCGATCCATTTCATTTGATAAAGTAGCACAGCCTAGTTAGAAGCTAGTGGAATATCTGTCATCATAACTGAATCATCGTCTTTTTGTCAAGTCATAAAGATAAATTATGAATTTTGAAGTACAGCATAAGGTTCAATATCAAAGTTGAGCCTTAGCAACCCATGATTGGTCAGTCTACATGCCAGTTTTGTGACACCCACGTGCAACTTTGAATCCCCCTGTACCCGTCACTGACTGTGCCACAACACCATGCTGCAACTGCAAACATATGAGTCTTACATGGCCATTGGTCACACTGCTAACTTCTCTAACTTACTACCGACTATTAATCAACAGCAACGACCCAAAAATGATGCACAGGTTTCGACAAACGGTATGGACGCCGCAGTCCAACGCCTCCAACGCGGGCAATAACGCGTCCAACAACGCAAATCTTAAGATCTTTCTAGACTGTCTGGAGTTCCGGGCGCAGAACGAGTGCCATCCTCAGAATCAATCATCCCTCTTCCGGCTTCCAGCTGAGCTGCGCAACGACATTTTCGCCTTAGCTCTTACGGAGTATGACGACCTCGAAGCCCTACAATCGAAGCACCTACTATTGGAGACCTGGCTTTCGAGGCCCACGTCGGGTTGATGTCGCCTTGCTTAGAACGTGTAAGCGGGTTTGGTTGGAGACGCGGCCGCTGCCCTTTGAACAGCTGGAGATGACATTCTTTGTGGCTTGCAGCGACCGACGACCACCGGGTTCGCTCGCCTCGACTCCTTCCATTCCCTTTCCTTTTAACCTCTTGGTACCCTTATGGGCTTCACGTGTAGCTAATTATCTAGTCTACAGGATACATGAACGATGGCCCTCATCAGCACCTGCGATGCCGACGTTTCACCCCTAACCAATGGCAAGCCCTCGACCGCATCCATATACTCCTCCAAGGCCTCACACCCGAGAACGTTGGCGGCTTTTTCAACACACAGTATCTCCTCCGCCCCTCTACCGTCACCTATATCACACGATATACGGATTGGTTTTGGTGGGAACAGCGCAATCCACTGATGCTGGATGGTGCTACGATGCAGCGATGCTGTCTGCCGGAGACTGTCACAAAGGTTGTCATGGAGTTTGAGATGATTCAGTCTAGGGAGCTGGAGTTGAAAACTTTTATTGATGGAGTCTTTAGGAATGAGGATGCCCACTATTGGCGGAGAATGGATAAGCGGGTTTTGAAAGTGGTGAAGGGAGAGGAGCCATGAAAGAACGTAAAGGAATGGTCGTGGGAAGGTCCGACGACATTTGGGGATCGGAAGACTTTTCCCCATCATCCGCCGGGGCCCACTATGACTTATGTGGTCAAGGTACTTACCTGGGTTCTCTAAAGTCTCATCGGTCTCTCGAGAATATGTAAGCCCGACATGAATGTTTGTGCTGGTGGCATTTTAGGATTGGGCTGCACTGAATTGGAGTCACTCTGCTCCGACTGTAGCCAGGAGTTCTCTAATGCTTCGGATATCATCTCGGCTTCAATACGCTTTCCAGACCAACTTTGAATTTAACTAGTTTTCATACCTGTATCCTGGTTCTTCTCATGATTCTCTGGGTTTTCCACCACAATGTAAGTTGTGTCCGCCTATGGTTTGACTCCATTGCCATGTACTCTTCTCCCGATCGTTCTAAGAATTTTTGTAGACGCTTATAACTGAAAATAGGTGTACTCGCGCTCATCATCACTTATAATCAGCAATACCTTAATGTTATGTTTCCTTCCCCTTTTATTCTTATATTTAAGCTTTCAAGCTTATTCAGCTAGCAAAAATTGCTATTCATTTGCATAAATATCCTAACAGCTCATCACCCCCGAATTAAGAGTATCAACTACTCTGCCCACCACTCACCGGCAACGACAAGCTCTTCCTTCGATGCTAGTTCGAAGTATTAACAGAGTGTTCCTGCCACCAATGCTCCGGACACTCCTTTTCATAAACCATCCCACGGTCTCGGTCAATCTCCCTCTTCAACCGACACATAATAACGATCCAGCTCCCGCAGCGCATGCTTCCTCCTATCATGCTTCCTCCGCCTGATCGTAAACTTAATGTGCTTCTGCAACTTGGGAAACTCTCCAAACACCTAGTTTTCATACCCCCTTCATCCCAATTAGATATCTGATACGAATCCCAATACCGACTCATCCAGTTCCTGTAGAAACTCCTTTACAGGACGGTAAGGGTCGGAGTCGTCGATGTTAGTCTAGACTAGCAGGATGTCGGAAGCGCGCAGGTAGCCGATGGTACCCCAGCATCAGTACCCTTAGTCGATTTCGCGATCGTTGTCAACGTACTCGGCATCCAGGGTTATGTGGTTGAATCGGTGTTGCATGTAGTACAGCATCCCAATACAATGGTTCTGGAAATCGGCGTTCATGAGGTAATCACCCAAGAACCAGACCTGGGTCGTAGGTGGAACGGTAGAAGGCCATGTATCCTTTCTCTGGGGCATTATTTGGAGGCGGCCAGGGAAAGCTATCATCTCCGGCTTCAGAGTGGGTGCTGGAATACGTTGAGGGGTTGGCCATCCTTTGAATCGAAGAGCGGGAGATTGATGAATTGGTGTCAGATGACATTTTGGATGGATTTTGTTACTTCGCCCACGAGCGGGATAGGATGCGGTCGGATTTGTGGAAGGGTATAATGAATTTATGAGAGGAGAAAGTATGCATGACATTATATAGTTGCAAAATCGGCTTCACCGTTGGGCGCGCTCCAAATTCTGTCCCCCGCGATCTGGCGAGGGTTCCCCTGACAGCTATCTAACTACCAATAGTTAGCATAGTGCAGGCCCTGTAAAATTATATCTAGAGGTCTACCGGAAACTTTCCGTGATATCTAGAAGATATCTTTCATTACAGTCCTTTCTATTTCAGCTAAGTTATCATACTGTTGGTCGCAATTTTTCCAGTTGCAGTGCAGTAAATAGTGCGGTATTAGAAGGGTGGGTTACTCAACTCGCAGTGATGAGATTCACAGTATACCGCAACCAAAGACCAAACAATAGCTGAGCAGTCAATTGATAATAGAATATCTCCCTTAGTGTCTGCTGTGCAGGTGTTGTAGTCGCTATCTCTCGCCCTTGAGTTTGATCAAATCCTTCACCTGATACCCCGAGGCATTCCACAACCCCACAATAGGTCAGTTGATATGAAGCATAAGTTAGCTTAACTTCGGTTGAGTCATCCTGTTGGCCTAGCTACCATAATTGGTTTTAACCAAGAACAATTTGTTCTCGTCTGCTCCTCGTGCATTCTATGAAGTGCTGCAAGGTACCCACGCCACGTATATCTGCGAAGACAAGACGCTCGAAATGACAATGGTCTCCCAGTCTTCTGACTATCAAAATTTGGAATGAAATTGCTGTTTCACCGAAGAGAAGTCCCTTGAAATTGCATTCCAATGCTTTTTTGGGTGATATATCCAAACCCAAGGCCCAAACTAGTCTTTTTCCTTCATTGGTATCGAAAGCTCCTCTCAGTTTGACACAGTCCGCAGACAGCACAGCGGCCATGTCGAATGTCCATGTACATATTCGAAGAAATGGAGGTTTGGGGTCCACCCTGGAGAGTTCCATCATGGAGTGTTCCAAAATCGCGGAATAATCATGTTCACAGTCTAAGGTAGGGCCATTAGCAAACTCCACCGCAATATGAACATACGATACCAGGTCAAACAGGAGCCACCTTCCACGATGTGGCCGACCATTCATAAGGTGAAAACGTTTCTGCCGACCAAATCTCCATCCAGCCCAAGTCCAACTCGGAAATTCGCCACGGCGTGCCACTTTGTCACCCTCCCACAGCAGCCCAAGCAGCAGCCTTTGTGTTCTGGTCATTGACGGACTCTTGGCGTCGGCTTGAAAAAGTGGAATGCCCCATAGATTGTGGACAGGAGGTTTCATCTTTTCGAATTGGCGTAGTATCCCAAGAAAAGCCTTAAGAACATCGCTAGGATAGCTGAGATCCCGACTGCAGAATTCCCTTATGCGTTCTATGATTTCAGGTGGTGTCTTTCCCACACCTTGCCTCGGAAACACTCTCGGAACGTTGTTGACTCGCAACTGTTAAAGATTCTTCATGTGCAACTTTTCAAGGGGAATGGAGAGGCTCTCTATGATATGCATGATCTTGCACTGGAAGTAGACTTGGTTCACAGTGAATACCAAGCGCCGGCGCGAGAGGAGAGCCTCCTGATATGTCCATCCTCGGGAATTCCATACGGAAGTGCTAACTTCTTCGACCCAACCTAGAACCACCGGAATGACAGCGAATGACCCTATGGTGATAGGCGGCCGTTGCGGGGGGACAGAACTGACCCTAGAGAGGCCATAATCTGGCCCATCTCCCGCTGCAGTAATTAGGGTCAAAGTTGAGTCCTCGTAAATCTCTCCCATGCTCTGAATCAGCTGACTCTTCTCTTTCTCATCGTCTTTTGGAATGCATTAACGATCAACCCAGAGGTATCTGAATCCAAGCGATCTGACTGTCTGGATACTATCTTCGATAACACGGGGTAATCTATCGGGGAGTCTGCCAGGCTCGCCAGGATCGTCGCCAGTTTGAGCAGTTCCCCAGAGGTAGCTAAGCGTAACGTAAGGTGTTGAGGAGCTTGGCACTTCCCACAAGTTTGCGACTTTCGCAATTGAAGACGGTAAGTCGTGGAACCGGGCACAGGAAACTTGTTTACAGAACGGCGTATGACCCTTTTCGCAGAAGTCGATCCATCCTTTTATGACTCTCCACTTGATCTGTCCTGAGATATTACAAATAGACACCAAATTGTGTAAGCCGATATCAGCTTCGCGTTGCAGAGCGAAGCATCTCCGCACCTTGCCCCACTCTCGGTCCCCTTTCGATATAACAGCGAATGAAACGGTGTCTACAAGCCTGTCGGGATCCAACTTGAAACGTTTAATTGCGGAATAAGCAATCAAGTGCTGTCCTTTTAGATTTGTTGAGCCTGGACCTGGACTCAGCTCGGTGAAGAACGAACACGACACACAGCCTGATGCCGTGTTAACATAATCTAGAGAGCAGATCACATATTCGTTCCTTCGATCCAGGTCGGGAGTATGCGTGCTGAAGATCTTGCTAAAATCGATATTCCGGCAACCTTCGCAGCATGGCCCTTCCAATGGCCCAGTGTTAGGTCGTCCTCTCTCGAGGTGTAAACATATCCTTGAACCTTGGTCATAATGGAAGTTGGCCGGTGTCGAGGGATAAGTTATGCTCAATACTTTGGGTCCGGCAGGTGACGGTATGCCGCTTCCATTGCAGCTGAGATATTCTGTATCTAACGCTGCGCCAAGCCCACCATCTTGGCTCCGGTACTAGGAGTTTTCTAGAACTTATCCATACTGCTGTCTGTAGTCCATTTCTGGAAAACAGAAAGAAGGAGAGACTTTCGGATTGAAACAGGCTGCGCAGGGTAGCCGGCATTCAAGTATACGTCGTTGATCGGTGCGAATGCCAGCACAGCTACCACTGTCTCGTGGCTCAGTTGCAGATTCTCGTTTCCTGCAGCTCAGTGGCCCGGTGACGCTAATAGCCTGCTTGGTTGACTAGGTAGGTGCCAGGCAGAGGAATTGGTGCCACAGGCTTGAATGGTGTAACGACCAATGCGGTTAATCATTCGGAATAGAAAGATCTCAATACGTTAACTAGAAGAATCTACTATTTACGTCCCTGCGCTCTGCTAACTATTGTTAGTTAGGTAGCTGTCAAGGGAACCCCTGCCAGACCGCGAAGGACAAAGAATTTTGAGCACGCTTAATGGTGAAGCTGGTTTTGTAAGTGACTGTATATGAAGTTGTTGTGGAGATTGCAGAGTCGAAGTGGATTGTAATAATGCACAAGATTGCTAGGTTTTGTGCACTGTTCTCCTTTCTAGATGGAGATTTGAATATGATGGAGGGAACATGACACGAGTTGAGGGATGGAAATCTATATTGGATAGAAGGACAATTTTGAAAATAACAACTAACAAAATATATCCATCCGTCTAAATCAAGGATTATATCGATATGGAAAATAATTGCAACGCATAAAAGACTAAGAGATGGATGTTGAGCAAAGGAAAGTGCCGCGTATTAAAAATGAGGAAAGGACTCACTTCAAGAGAACCGCTTGCGGAAAGACTTAAGGATTGACGTCTTACCCTCCTTCTGTTTCCCTTTCTTTAGCGTATCTGAGACATTTGCCTGCACCTGGCTCTTGTTTGACTGCGCATTGTTTGACTGGGCAAACATTTTCAAAACCGCCACATTCATACACCTCGGCGTCACAAACACCATATCATCCCCAATCGACATCGGTATATCGAACGGCCACAACTCTCACAGATCCTGCGCACCAAGCACTATATCCTCCTCCAATGTCATCCCAGACATGGACGAGAACGCATTCCAGCCCACCACGCAAGCTAAAACAGTTTCTTCCCATTTTTCTGCTGATACCCATCCATCGGGCCTGCAGCCTATGTTTTTCGCGAACGTCATTCGCGTTCGTAAAGCTGCGGTGCATTTGGCATTTTCAACGTGATGCTGCTTGGCTTCCGATTCTGGGATTGCGGGGACGGGGCATGGTGATGCTAGACCCAAGCGCTCCCATTCCCCGCTCAATTCTTGAAGAGCATGACGAAGAGAAGCAGCGCCCTGCTTCCAGGCCATGTCGCAAGTTGCGAAAGGGCGGAAGAAGTTCTGAGACACGGCCATTGGGGCAAGTAGTTTCGGCATGTTTTGCATTATGCTTTGGATGAAGACCTGGATGTATATGACATCTTCCGAGTCTGGTGGGTCCTTGGGCTCGAGGAAGGTGATAAAGCTGGATGCGTACATGAATGGAGCGTCGATGCAGGCTGTTTGGAAATCTATGATGGATGTGATGATGGTTGGGTCGGTGTCGGAGACGAAGATATGGCGTTTGGGGAGATAGCAGTAGAGGGTTGGCTTTGAGGCGTCGAGAATGCGTTCGGAATTGGGATCGTTGGATACGGCTTTCAATACGTCTCGAAGGGATTCTAAGAGGTCGATATGGGACTGAGGAGATCCGTGCCAGGAAGGAAGATTGGAGGCGGGACGGTTCGGTGAGGTTGAAGGGGGTATGCAGGATATCGAAGAGTCGATCCGAGCATTACAGTAGGCTTCGAAACTCTTCCCTAATCAGATATTAATATTATGTATAATACGCGATCCGAACATGTGGTCATCGTACATGGTCCCCTATTCGGCTTCATTTGATGATAATACTTCTCATCTCCAGCAAACCCATCCCAATATGTTAGATCCAAATGAGGACCGATGCAGAAACCTTCCTTGAATGGAACTGTTTCCTGCTCGGATTCCGATGGGTAAGCCGAATCATAAATGCTCCCGTAAGCTAGGAAATCTATGTCTACCATGCCCGTAAGTTTTTCGTGGATACCTTGGATGCATTTTATTTTCTGATCTGGCGACATGTGGTCCCACTTCTTGTCCAACTGAACACCGGAGGCGTGCTCCATAATAATGTATTCAGTTCCTACAGCATTAGCGACATCGATGCTCCAGTCCAGTATCTTCGGCATAGGAATGCTGGTGTTAGTTTGCACTAAGTATATGTAAGCACGTGGTCACTTAGGCATGTCAACCTTGAACCCACAGAATTTGACGGTGGCCACCTCAGATCGAATGACCAAGCCACTGGGAATGCCCAATCTGAAAGGCACTTTCGCAACAAGACGTTTACCATTGTTGGTAGTGAAGATAAAGACTCTGTTGGCAGTTCCTTCTTTCTTCTCATAGCTTGCGATGGCGGTAGCTCCGTCACATACTTCTACGACTCGTCGACGAAGTGCATCGAAGTCGAACTTGATATAGCGGACTTCGCGTTCCTCTCGATCACGATGAAGCCAGTGACCGGCGGTGTAGTTGTAAGGATCAAGATCTGTTGACTATCAGCTCCAAAACTTAATAGACCGCTGATAGGGAGATGAAGAAGCGGCCTCCCGTGGATCTACCGAGACTTGGTCTCCCATCTTTTCTGTCGAAAACAATGGTCCGCGAAACTCAAAACCCTGGGGAGATACCTGAAGAAATTTTTTTTTTTTTTGGATGGATAACACCCTTCTTTTCGAGAGATGTGACTCCATAATAAATACTCACGATACAGAATGACTCTGGAGATTTTCGATATCTTACTTACCTTTCAAGGTAATCAGGCGAGAACATGCTAGCTAGAGATCTATAGATGAATACGATCTTAAAAAGGGCGCTATACGAGCAAGGATAAAAAGGAATAGTTAGCGATGGTTGGAGGGTGTAAATCCTTCCGTTCGGCAATCAGATCTAGACTCGTGGTTGAAATCCTTCCGCTCTTCTCAGCCCCAGCTAAAATAATTTCATATTACCATCTCTGGTCGCATTCCAACGTGAGATAAATACGTGGAGGGAACAACAATCGGGAGAGCGGTCAAGATGGATGTTCGAGATATGCTCAAGCCGCTGCGAGTGCAAAGGATCACCCCATTCCCAAACGGGCTAGCATCGACAAGGTACTTCAACCCAAACTCTTCTTGTCTCATCACCTAAACATCTATCTCATCCATTCCTATCATATAGATCTAAGCCAAATATTCAAAATGTGGTACTCTTAATCAGACCGATTTCACGCAAACTCGCTCAATGTCGTATCTCTTTCGCAGTGCTCTACACCATGACATCCAAGTCCCAAACCATCCAAATAACAAAAGACAACATCCATCTCATTGTCTCTGAAACCGACGCAACCAAACGACTTGAAAAGATATCCCAGCTCAAGGTTTCTTCCTCCGAGGTTCTCTTCATCGATCCGCTAGGTGCCTTCAACTCTCATGAAGCAATAAACAGCGTTGTAGCAAAGCTCCAGAAGATGAGTCCTGGACAAGTCTTTTCTAGGTTTAGTAAGAGTTGATATGTTCATATAAATGGATAAATATTGATGAGAGAGAAGGCCCTGTTGACGTTTTTCACGAAAGCTAGACAAGGACTTGAGGGCAACTGGATTGAAATGGGGAGTTGGACCTCCAGGAGGGAAGCCGAGCTTGACCGGTGAGGATGTGCTTACGATTGTTGGGGGATAGATTAAGTCTTTGTTATATGTTTCTTGATCCAAAGTAAGTGATGTAAGAATCGATGTCATTCAGAACCATCACCGCTTGATATCTGGCATCACAGAGCTGAAAGCTAATGTAGATTAGGTTAGAAAGATCAGTAATGCATACATAATGCATGAGAAGTTTGTAACTGATCCTCTATCTGCATTCGAGGCAGCGATCTCGTGAGTCACGTGCCAAGCAAAAATTCGAGGAGATCTACACTTCAAGTGCGAACATTAGTACCTTTCACACAAGAACAATGGAACTAATACCTTTTGATGCTCATTTTAGTCTCTCTTCGTACGAGAGCTTTTCATATTTTGCTAATAGGAGAGATATTTGATACACTGTTTACATCACATCACAAGGGCAAGTTCGGAATGTCTGTTTATACCAAATTAATGCTATTCAGTAAGGAGAAGCACCTGCTGCGCCTCCCCCAACTAGCCCATTCAGAGTCCTAAGACTAACAGACTATAAGTAAGCAAACAAATGCCAATGTCTCAATCAAATGTTAATACTGATGGCAATCCATCAGTGCCCCATGCTTAAAGTGATAGCGAAGTCATACATTCAGCTATCACTAAGTACGCATTGCACCGCTTAGTTCTTGAAAGACAGAGTGGCCAACTTATCACCACCCCGAGTGCCAGCACGAGAGGTAGATGGGCGGTACTCCTGCATATGGCTAGCCCTACCATCTGGATTGCTAACACAAGTACCATGGCGAGAGCTACCAGAGGTGTGGTGAGGTGAGTGTGAAGTAGAAGTTGAGTACCACAGTGCATGAAAGCGCGTAGAACCATGACAGGAGTGTGGATTAGAATGCGAGTACAAAGGCGCGTGGGTATGAGTCCTACCATAGCGAGACGATGAAACAGAGTCAGGGTCGAGGAGGCGAGTGTTGTAAGTTCGCCCGCTCGTACCCGTTGTAACTGAATGGGGTTCGGCGTGGCGGTAGGACCCAGATGTGATGGTACGTGAGGAGCCATAGTCCCCGCAAGTGTTTGAATCGTATCCTGTATGCGAGGAACCGTACCTATCATAGGTACTAGACGATAGCAACGTTTGAGATGTCCTAGAGGATGGCAAAGCTCGAGAGGAGCTAGATCCAGAGCTGTACTCCATGACCGAGCGCTCGACCTGGCTCTCGCGGACAAACTCTTTGTAAGGCATTTTGCTAGGTGAAATTTATTTACAGGTTTGACTGTAGTGTGTGAGTATTAGAAGGTGTTGTTAAGCTGAGCAGGTAGAGATTGAAGGTGGTTGTATGTGCGATGAGCAGGAGCTTAGGGTTGGGATTTATGGCTCCTATATACTTTTCCGGATATCCACAATGTGTCAAAAATAGAATACAGTAAAAGACGTTTCAGAAAAAGTAACAAATCCCATTGTTATGAGGTGTTCAGATCCATTGTGAACTGATAGCGTTGTGTAGACTCTAAATAATATACTAAGGAAATTGAGCTAGATATAGGGTATTATGAGAGAATCATGGTAGCGTTGCGCAGATTTAGAAAACGCAGTATGAAAATTTGGCCAGATACAAGATATTGTGAAGCATGCCTTTGAGTTGTGTGTTCAACCTAGAGACCATTGTGGGGATACAAAGAAGGACAGTTTCATGGGTGGAGACTTTGAAAATGATCTGTCGTAATGAGAGCGCAAGTATCTGGAGGCCTCTTACTGTCGAAACTTCAAAAACGTCAGTGACCTAGTCTCGGCCATGTCACGCCTTACGCCAGCAGTTTCTTTGATGCAGAACGGGATGTAAAGACAGCATATCATCTATGATGATAATGAGTAAACAAAATCTCACCTTAAGCTCACTCAGGGTAATGAGAGCTAATCAACGCTTTGCGGAAACGGTCATAAAATACATGCACATTTCACCTGACATGTTGTCCTATACTTTGCGACTCAAATAATATATTTCCGAGCCGCTCTCCCTCCCCTCCTACACGTTTGCACATTATTCTATATCATTTGATTTCATGCTCCGAATGCCATATCATACCATCAAGGAGTGTCATGGAAAACAAAAACCCGCCTATGCAAATCCAAGTCCGAATCCAATCACAAATTAAAATAATAAAAAAAAACTAAAAAAACTCCAATAATGCCAACGCACCTTAATCCAAAACCAATTATACAAGACGCATGAAGAACGTGGGAAAGCAGATTCAAACGCCAGTGACAGCAATATTATCCCTACCACATGCCCTCCAGTCCCTTAATCACAAACGTGCCCAGCGCCTCACCACCTCCACCTGACGGAGTTGGAGTAGGTATAGGTGTAGGTGTAGGTGTAGGTTCGACAGTTTTGCAGTTTCCGCGATAGTCCTTCGTAAAGCCGACGGGGCAGCCAGGCGTTTCGGGAGGATCTGAAGTGATCGTTCGACAGTTGCCGCGATAATCGGCTGTGAACCCTGCTGGGCAACCCGTCGGAGTGGTTGGAGGTTCTGTGGTGATGATCCGACAGTTACCGCGGTAATCAGTTGTGAATCCTGCTGGGCAACCCGTGGAAGTGGTTGGAGGTTCTGTGGTGACGGTCCGACAGTTACCGCGGTAATCGGTTGTGAATCCTGCTGGGCAACGTGGGAGTGGTTGGAGGTTCTGTGGTGACGGTCCGACAGTTACCGCGGTAATCGGTTGTGAATCCTGCTGGGCAACCAGTGGGAGTGGTTAGAGGTTCTGTGGTGATGGTCCGACAGTTACCGCGGTAATCAGTTGTGAAGCCAGCAGGACAGCCTGTAGAAGATGGGGGGTCTGAAGTTATTGTGCGGCAGTTTCCACGGTAGTCCTTTGTGAAGCCAGCAGCGCATCCTGTGGATGAAGGGGAATCCGATGTTATTGTACGGCAGTTTCCCCGGTAATCAGTTGTGAAGCCCTCCGCGCACCCTGTCGGTGTTGAAGGGGTAGACGTGATGGTACGGCAGTTCCCGCGGTAGTCAGTGGTGAAACCTGATGGGCACGACGTCGAGGTGGGAGTAAACACTGTCATGCAATTACCTCTGTAGTCTTTCGTAAAATTTGGTGGACAAGCTGTGGTAGATGGTGGCGGCGTGCTTGTCGATGATGAATGCGTGATCCGCGTGCCATTCTCACACTCATTCCACTCAGGACCGAATTCAGGACATCCGCAGACTCCGTCCCAGCACCAGCTGTCAAAATCACATTTGTGCCCACAAGAACCGCAATTGTTGGAGTCGTACAGAAGATGTGTGCAGCCAACGTCTGGGCAATAATCTGGGTATTGTTCCTTATCGGCATTTGGATCATACGGCTCGCACGTCGGGGTAACAATTGGAGTCGTCGAAGATGATGAAGTCCTAGAAGTCGTAGAGGAGGGAGGGGCGGTGCTAGTGGAGTTTACACAACGGCCATTCTCGTCCGACACTTCCAGCTGTTCACAGAAGCATTCTCCCTCAAAGCATTCATAGTCACATACTTTCCCACAAGCTCCACAGTTGCGCCTATCCCAATTAAGGTCTGTGCAGCCGAAGCCTAGACAGTAGTCCGGAGCTTCGATTTCAAGGGAGCAGTTGTGAGTTGGCGTTGGGGTGATAGTGCTGCCTGTGTTTGAAGGAGGCGGAGTACTAATACTTGATGAATTGGTTGTGGACGAGCTAGGCGGCGGCGTGGGGGTAACACTTTTACTTGAAGAGCCAGGTGTGGATGAGGGCGGAGGAGTGACAGATGATCTTGGAGGTGAAACGGAAGAGCCAGGTGGAGGTGAAATAGAAGAGCCAGGTGGGGGGGAGACGGATGAGCCGGGTGGAGGAGAAACGCTGGAACCCGGTGGGGGCGAGACAGACGAACCAGGTGGAGGAGTGACGATTGATGGAGATGGAGTCACAATAGATGAACCCGGGGGTGGGTTTACTACTGATGAGCCAGGGGGAGGAATCACGATGGACGAGCCCGGGAGTAGGCTGACAATCGAAGAGCCTGGTGGAGGGTTGACAATTGATGATCCAGCAGGAGGGATGACCATTGATGAGCCGGGAGGGGGCGTAACATTAGGTGGAGGAGCCGAGTTGGAGGGACCAGGGACCGGTAATACCAAAGTTCCTCCACTCGGCACGGGTGGGTTGGAAGGGGCCGGACCGACGGAGGGCACTGGATTCGAAGGCGCGGGATTGTTGGATGGCGCTGGGTTGTTTGAAGGTGCTGGATTGTTCGAGGGCGTGGGATTGTTAGATGGCGCTGGATTATTTGACGGAGCGGGATTGTTTGAGGGCGCTGGAACGGTCGCGGGTGGATTGGAGACTGAGGGATTCGAGGCCAGTGGAACTGACGCTGGCGGATTACTGGCTGGTGGATTTGAGGCCGGGGGGTTTGATGCTAGCGGGTTACTAGCAGGCGGATTGCTAGCAGGAGGGTTGCTAGCAGGTGGAGCTGTTTGGGCATTTGATGGTGCAACCGTTCCACTTGGAGTAATCTTCCTAGCCAAATCTTCCAAGCCCTTGCAACCTTCGGCGGAGAACTCTTTCGCGACAGGGAAGGCTTCGCTGACAGCGTAATCACAGAGCAAACTCCCACCAAACACAGCTAAGAACTGCACTCCTGGCTGAGGCAATTTGTCTCCGCCATAGATCGACCTTACACAATCTCCAACGATCTTAGGGGTGAAGCTACCAACACTTTCACTTTTAAAATAGCCTCCACAGATAGATGTAACGATGTCAGCGACGAGGTTGTGCGCGAAGACGTTCCCGTTTTCTCCTTGCGCGTTGGCCTTCTGTGCGAGAAGTGCGTCGAAGTTGGTGGCAAAGGCTCGAACCTTATCCGAAACGGCTCTTACTTGAACTTCAGCTCTTGCCCGAAGCTCCGAATTTTTTCGTTCACGATTGTTTGGACGGTAAGCTTGGGCTCCGGGCAGGAATAGCATCAGGCCAAAGAGAAAAGCGAAAAATAGGAGGTTCTTGGACGGATGACGCCTTGGAGATGTTCCGGTAAACTGCTGTGGATTCGAGGTGGAACTTGGCTTCATTCCAGCGACCGTACTTGTTGCAACTCTGGCACCGGCGGATGGGCTCGGCGACGATTGTACTCGAACACCACAGTCTGGATCAGAGCCCTCAGATGTGCTGGTGCCTTCTTTCGTTCCATCGCTCTTGACCGAGAACTTGCGGCAATCTGGAATCAAGACTTCTTGCTGTTGCTGGATCCGGTCATCTGGTGGATTAGAGGACGGTTTGACCGGGTCAGGAGCATTCTGCGAGAATGTGAAATTCGAGTAATAAGATGAGACACCCTGCGGACACTTGTAGTCGTTTGAGCAACTGACTGAATCTTCACCAGGCCCTCCGTTGTTGTTGCACTTGATATTCTGAAATCCGCTTAGACTGGCGCAGCCTTTTCCTTTGCAAGTATATTCAAGCTGGAATTGATCGATTTCTGGGCCGCAGTTCGAAAACAGACCTTTAGCTTCAGTGAGTGAACTCATTGTTATCAGCAGCAATGTTCTCTACGAACGTGTAGTATAGAAACGAAGGTTGACAAGGCTGATCAATTTCCAACGAGGGTAAGAGGATCTTTTTCATACATGCAGGCACCACGTTCAAGACAGGCGCAAAAGAAAGGTGGAGGGAAGAGCCAAGAATAGTGACCAATAGTTAAAGCGAATGAGGCTTTTACAGTGACTGGAATGAGAAGACCGAGACAACACAGCAGGGAACATCTGGCAAACCATGCACATGAAAGGACGGGAAGGGCATATCGCACGGTCTAGAGCAGCTGTATGGTTCATTTGGTGTGGGCTGCAGATGTGGACGAGCTTGGGGAGGCGGGGTGCAAAAAGTGGCGCTCTGTCAAGAGATCTCCTTAGGTCTTTTCAATTTAATATTCACCCCTTCTTAAAAGCAGTTGATATGCGGCTAAAAAGAGTGAGTTCGATATCCATGTTGCTCAACTCTGTTCGACAGCTTCCTGACCACGTCGCAAAGTTCAGATGGAAGAACAGCGGTCTGGCGTTCACGACTGCGATGCACACAATACTATGTGTTGCACTACGAATTTGATCAGCATTCTATTCAAAGAGTAGAAGTCCAGGCATCTATCGCAGAAGTGTGGCTGAAGCCTCAATAAAGTTTTGCTCAACTTGATGTCTTTGTTACGCGAATGGCCAGGCGTCGACCTCGAGGTGCGCGACACTTTCAGCTGTAAGAAGCGAAGGGGAAAGGCTGTGTTGCTTGGCTAGTTCAGCGTGGCGTCCAGCTGAATGGAAGCTTCCGATCTTCATTGGGGTCCAGGCTGCGCCTAATACGAAGGCTGGTAAAATCTTGCGATGCTGGGTAAGACGGGGGATTCAAAGGCGATAATACCATTGGGTGTCCTAGTGAGGTGTGGTGGTGTTGATGAGATAGTTCGCTTCCCTCGGACGGTTTTAAGTGGAGGCTAAGATTAGTGATTGGCAGCACGTGAAGAGTGAGCACCTTCCTTCGACCTCTGACTTGAACGACTCCGGAATGTGTGTAGAGTGTTCAACCTCTTTCGCGATGAGTGAGTATCAATGAAGTAGTTCATCCTTCTAACCTAAGTTTCCAAAAGAAGCAATCACTGGGGAGTGAAAGTGAATTCCAATGTTTGCATTCTACTGTCCATCGCATCAACCTCGACAATGCTTTGTTTTCATCCATCATTCCCTTTGCCCTCAGCTCTTGTAATCGTCATTGTTTAGATTGAATCTCTTTTTTGCGTCCCTAATCCCACTTTGCCGATTCGTCTGTGGAAAAGAGGTTGATTCACGAGGAAACATCAGTCATCAGAAGTCATTGTGAACATCTATGAGGCTATCTCCCATCCCCTTCCTCTCATATTTCTGTTTCCATGTTTCAGCTCCTCTCATCGATGTGACGGATACAGTTCAATTTGGCATTGAGGCACGTGGCAGTACAGAAGCACGTGCAAAGTCATGATGGCCATCCCTACCGAACATTCTATCTCAGGCACAGAATTTAGTTCAAAACCATGAGAGCTAATGGTTGAAATAGTCTTAAGAGAAGTACACGACCTCAACTATGTAATTGGTTTGTGGCTAGCACGTGACTAGTCAATGTATCAGCCTTACCTACCTAGAAACCTTGGAAAGCCTAAGATACACGATCTGGGAAGTCACCATTTAATCGCGGAAGAGTTGGTCATTTGAACTCGCCGTTCATTGCATTCACATCCATACACACAATTAAGAAGATATGTTGCAAGTTCAAACGGTGTGTACTCTAGAATAACGCCAGCGTTAACTAGACTCCGGTGCATTCATTTCCACAGAATAATGCCAACGTTATCTGGTACTGTAGAAATCCAACCCTACCCATTCCAAGCCCGAAGTGTATAACTAAAATGGCACCAGCGCCCTCTAGTACTCAGTGGCATCCAGTTCTTTCCTCTCCAACCTTCTCATCCCACCAATCCTCCTATGCCCATCATTGGCAGCCACCCCCTCCTAGATCTATCTATCCAACGGAGAGCGAGGTGCTTTGACCGGCATACCCCTATGCTCTTTATGTTTACTCCGCTGGGGATATCTTATGGGAACCTCACATTTCTGCGTGGGTCGGACCGGCACACAACCCCTATACATCTGGAGCTTTTCAGCACCCTGCCGGTAGTGTAGATCGTCTTCTCCTTCAGCATATTGCTGCGGGAGGATGGAGCAGGGGCGCGTAACAGGAGCAAGCTGTTCTTGCGCATACTCCGGGCACTTCACGTGGCGATGAGGATTGTACTTGCCACCAGCATACGTGCACTCTAGGCGCGGATGAGGTCCAGGGACAGCCGCGGCGAGTACAACATGACCTGTAGCCTTTGCACCCTTTCCCTTCCTACCTAGGGCCTTGCGAACAAGGCTTTTGATGCGCTTTTTAAGGCTAATGATGGAAGAGCTGTGACCTGCTCTGAAGCGGAAGGAAGAAGAGCTGTGGCACGCTCTGGTGAAAATGGAGTCCGACTTAAAGTCCCGGGTAATCAAATACCACGCGGTTTCGCGTCTCGCTCCCAAGAAGAGGGTGCGGAAGGAAGAAGAGCTGTGACCTGCTCAAGTGTGGTGAGATGGAGAGAGATGGAGATTGATGGATGTTCCCAGCTCTTTCAAGCGCGCAATTCTCACACCGAAAGCTCCGGAAGAAGAGCTGTGGCCTGCTCTGAGAGAGAGGTGGAGTGTCGACTTGAAAACCCCGAGTGAATCAATAACGCGCGGCTTTCAAATCTAGCTCCGAAGAGAGGAGCATGTAGAGTGTATCGCTGATCTCACAGTGCGGTCCTAGAGTGGCTGGGAGTGGGTTTCGGCGGTGTAAAAAAAAAAAAAAAAGAAAAGAATAGGAAAAACAGCGAGGGGGCGAGGTCAAAAGATTGGACTGGGTGATCAGTGTGCTCGGGAGAATTTATTAAAGATGGTGTTCTGAGGTTTGCGATGCTCGCTACCAACTTAGGGTCTTGCCTCACCACCCGCGGCCGCAGCGAACTCTGCAAATATGAATCCAAAGGGCGAGAATACTATGAGAGAGTTGTCGTTTCAGAGCTTTGGACTGAGAACACGTTCAATTGGCACGCATGAAGGGCACAAAAAGCCGGTACACTTGAAACTGTGCCTCGAGCAGCACCCTTCCACAAATCCAGAACGCCGCGCCATGTTGCCAACAGAGATTTTTGTAGGGCTAGATGAGAGACTTCAGACAAAAAGACCCTGGCTTCAATGGACCAGCGTATAGAATGCTTCAAGGTAGTGTCTAAGATTGTGTTTTTGGCGCTACCTCACTTCCATGAGAATATCCGCCTTCTTCCAAACCCGACAGGATATCCCATATCCTCAAACTCTAGGAAGAAGTTCACTCAGTGCAATTCCACGTGCCCGCTCTGCTTGGTCCTTCTCGACTATTCATCCTCGCCATGGTGACTCCCAAGCCTCCAGCATCTCGCAGAATGTCTCCGCAACTCTCATCTCATTAAGTATCGCTCCACGGCTCGAATCTGGATCTCCCGGAAGGCGGGAATACAGGTAGACGTCATTCTCAGGATCGCTGTGCCGAAAATAAGCTAGGTTCTGATAAGACGATATTAGCGCACATATTCAATTATGAAAGTTACTCGCCTCTGCGACTATGAATGTAGCTTCTCTTTCAACTAGGGCCGACATTTTGCGAGCGTAGCGCGGCGAACCCTCTGGGTCAATACCCGGATTGTAGACCGATTGACCAAAGGTATGTGGTATTTCCGTGTTTCTTCTTCTCATGCCCTTCCCCTCTTTGTCCCCAGGCGGCCAGCATCGAACAAAACCGGTCCGCAGCCCTCGTGGCCTCAGCAATTCTGGCTACCCGGTTCGAGTCTTGGTTTATCGGAAGACGCGAATGCAGAAACGGGTCATTGACTTGTGATAATCATCCAGCTCAATTACAACGTAATCCTAGAGATATCATGTTAGTTCATTTGCATGGTGAAATGCAAAGGTGCGCTTTCCTGATCGACACAGAATCGGATGGTTTGCTCGATTGAGACTGAGATCTTTGGAATATACCATGGTGCATTTGTGTCTGCTTCCACGGATAATGGTTGACACACTGTTTGGGTGGATTTTCTCCGGGTGGGTTTCTTCGTGTTGATCAAGCAAGGGAGAGCTTTATCAGATCTAAACATACACTGCACCCAGGATTTGACGCTCAAAAATTACGAAATCTGTCAGCACCCTTGCCCATGTGCTTTATACTACCCCTTTAGCCTTCAAACAATTTACGATTCCAAACTAATTAGGATTTCATACTTAAACCCAATAATCATTCCCAATCTAAAAGCCGAAGATCAACAACTCCTAATCCCCACATCCACCCTAAACCCGCCTGCCGCATCCACTATCTCGCATCTAACATCTCCTCCTTCCAGGACCCAATTGCACACCGAATCCCACTAGCGCTCACTTTGTCGACCAAGACAGAGCCATGCGTCGCGTACTCTTTCAACCTTCTCTTCATTTCTGTTCGATTTAGCCTTTCCGTTCGACTCTCCATTTATCGACATTTCAATTGATCGAGATTTTAGCAAGGGAAGTAAATGCACTTTCATATTAAAATCCATACGGAAACTCTCTCCTTTTCCTCTCCGTCTTGGCCACAAGATAAAACGTTCACGTACCTGTTCCCATATCCATGGTCGAATCCGACTTCCCTTCTTCCTCCCCTTCATGTTCCTCTCCCTCATTAGCGTACTCCCGAATATCCGATTCGGAAACTTCTGATTCCCAAACTCTCGAAGCTTTTCCCAAATGTCCAGGCCCACGCAAAACCCGATTTGTATAAGTTTTGGGTTTTTGGGGGGATGAAGGACTGGACGTGTGTCTCGAGTGGCAGATTAGACATGGTACGTTAACCGGGATAAGGCGTGAGATTTTGAGCCCTTCATGGTGTTCTTGACTAGATTTTGCCCCAGAGAACAACTGGACTTCCGGCTTTTGGGGAGAAGGAGATGTGGGAGGGAAGAGGCGTAGGGTAAAGTGTCGGGTGGGGGTTTGGTGGGTGCGGAGGCGAGGAATGACATGCAGGAGTCGACGATGAAGAGATTGGGAGTTCCGTTTCGTGTATAATTTTGGCTGGGTGATGAGGTGAAGGGGAGGGCATATTGGAGATAAGTCGTAGAAGGTGTGTAGTATTGGAATTTTGAAAGAGGGGCGTATGAAGCCTTTTGCAGGGGTGGTTTGGCGATTTAAATTTGCCATTTTTGTCAATCTCGTGATGAAAGAAAGATCATGATGCACATAAGAAAACTGCAAGGCTCCACCTGCTATTCCGTCAACATCACCCATACTCATCGCCGCGTTCCAGGCTTCGCTTTCGTCACAACTCAACGCATCTTTTTTCTGGGTGCTACTCGACGATTCGAACGCGCCTGATTACATTCAAAAATGGAACTGAACCTTTATTGAGATTCGAAGCTTTGAACGGGGCGGTGGTTTTGGTATGGGCTACCATTTTGATGCTTTCTTGACTAAAGATATCATCTAAAATTGTCCGAAACCGATCGCACCAAAATGACATCTTGTCGTCTAGCCTAAAATCTCGATCATCTTATGCTCGCATTCTAGAATTCATTCTGCATCATCATTCGGTTTGCTATTCTTCTAGACTCAGATCCAAAGCACCTAAAACGCCCCCTTCCTGGGAAGGCGAGACAGAGCTGAGAAGGCTGCAAAGGTTTAGGCCTGCCACTTTCAATATAAATAATGGAAATCTAATCAAGAATCGTTGAAACGAGAGGTCGGCACATTCGGGTAGGCCAAAAAAAAATTGATGAGCCATATGCTGTCACGCAATGCTCATTAATATCAGCAACCCTAAGTAGGACAGGTCAAGTTGTTCATTAACAAGCGCTAACTCATGGACCACTCCTTTTCTGACCATCACCCTTTCGTGTTCTTCTTCAAGTCGCTCTCTATCCTTCACTTCCTCAGCATCATCATCACATCCCCATTATCCCAGCCCCCACCATTCTCACCCCAAATTGTCGTCCTCTTTATCTACTCTCACCCTCGCTTCCCGATCCTCTCCAGTTATCTCCATTAATCTTACATTTATCATCCTGATCATCCTAGTCACCATCGTCACTCCCACCAACTTCTACTTCCAAATACTCACCACTTTTACCATCCTTATTATCATCCTATATACCTATTACCCTCATCATCTCACCATCCCAGGCCCTCGATACTCCACCAAACATATGTCCCAAACCCCTCCTCAGGTATCCAAACCTCTCCCTAAGTCTCCTCAATTCCCAATACACCTTCGTCCCCTCCAATCCAAGTTCCCGACGCGCCTGACCCAACACCTCGTCTCCGAAACGACCGTTCCTTCTTTCTTATCACACCTTCTTATTCTCGTCCTTTCCCACAATTCCTCATTCCAGAATGACCAAAACGTCAGTATCTTATCCGAACTCGAGATATCGCAAGAAATACCACATATTCTTTCCCTCAAACCCCTTCTCCGCACCCACCATCACAAACCCCTCGTCTCCATTCATCCTCTACCTTCCCCTTACTCGTCCAACTGACTTAAAGAACAAATCTCCATAGTTTCCTTCCCCTCTTCTTCCTACCCAACTCTCATACCAGTATGTACCATCTGCTTTCCTCCTACAACCCATATAGTTTCTCACTTCCCACCACTCCACACCCATCCCACCGTCCATACTCCTCTTTCCTCTCACCGGTGTGCCATTCTTCACACTCTTGCCCCATCCTCTCTCCTATTTTCGAATTTTAATAGCGGAAAAAGGCCATTGCCACGCCTTCTAACGCCTAAAATCAGATAAGCCAAATAATTGACAAACACTATTTCCTTTAGAAAAAAAATTCGGGATTCTGTCACACGCACACAACCTAAGTCTTGAACTAGAACACGAATTTTAGGTAAATTCAGATACCTATCCAGTAGTGATGTGTGATATGTGGATAGACAAAACCGAAACGGGGGTATATGGTCAATGCTCATCTAAAACAAATCCAAACAAAATGATCCCACTGAAACACAACACCGGCTGGAAAAAGAAGTGCGCGGACAGGAATGCGGAAACCCTTGAATGCCTGAAGCATAACTCCACACAAAGCCCGCCATCATCAAGTACAAGAATCCAGAATCCAAAGCCCCACCAAACCGTCCATGTCCCAAATCCCGAATCCAGAACCACCAAAACCGTCCATTATTACAAGTCATGAAATATGCCATTCCCTCATCTCATCACCCCCCTACTTCCTCTCCCTCGCCTTTCCCTCTCCACCAACACTCGCGCCCGTACTCCCTTCTAGCGGCGGAATCTTATCAATCTCCCCCTCCTTCTCACTATTCTTCCTCTCGCCAGGTCCCTCACTTGGCGTCAACGGTCCCATCCCCCCATCCAAGCCCGGCGAATTCTGCCATTTCGCAACATCCTTCTTCAACTGCTCCAGCTCCTTCTGAAACCTCTTCCCAAAAACATCGATATAATACGTGGCGCCATTATACACACTCCACATAAACACCACCGTCAGAAAGCTACCACTCGCCCAACGGTACCAGAACCATATCGGGCATGGAATCATGGTGATGCAGGCGTAGGAATACTGTATTAGCATAAAAGCCGGTTCTTGCAAGAAATTGGGGAGGGAGAGAACGAGTTTGCCTATGGCGGTCTTGGCGTATGATTTGCGAAGCCAGGTGAAGGAGGTAGGACGGCCGGCGGCGATTTTCTCGCGACGTCGGACCGTGATCATGAAGTGGTAGGTGAGTTGCCATACTGCGTAGGGAATAGTGGCCCATAGCATCATCTGAGGGAGACTGTAGTGTTCTGGGGAGTCAGGGGCGGAGGTGCGGATGGTGTATATAGCTGGGTAGCGCTGTTTTTGGTAATCTGGTGGGAGTAGATGGACGAGGCAGTGTAGTGTTACACAAGGCATGATGTGGATGAAGAGACTAATCCAGTTAGTGTGAAGTAAGTCCACGTGAAAAGGAGGGACTCACCTGACTACTTTGTCCATCGAATGGAAGACGAGCGAGTTGCGCCACATGGCAATAGCGATGGCGTTATTTCCGTAGGCCAGGCAGTAGGTACTGATGAAGAGACGTTTCGATTTTGGGAAGACCCAGATACTCAGGAATGCCAGGAGGTTGACGAAGTAGCAAAGATCTGCGAGGAAGTAGTGATAGCCCTTCTTGTGGTAGGTGTAATAGCGAATCGGCATGAAGTAGAGCAGCTGCGCAGTATACCAAATGGGGAAGAACTCGGGGCGCGCTCCGACTAGATAGCCAGAGACGACAATGTTCATGACACCGGCGATAAAGGAAGCCTTCTCCCGAGCGGTGACAGCTGTAGCATCATTCCAACGCTTGTTGAGTCGGTCCACAGACTGACGCATGCGCTTCTTGTATTTGTCCAACTGTTCATCTGGTGTAGGTAATCTCCGCCGCCATTCCTCGACCACTCGATCCCTAGTGTTCATGCCATTTTTGCGGAGCTTTGCCTGCTGTCTCTTCATCTTCTCCGTTTGTGCCTGAAACGAGGTCTGCAGTTTCTCAAGGCGCTGTGCTAGGGCGAGGTTCTCGATGAAGTCGAACATGGTGAGTCGTTCGACTGGCGGGAAGAAGGATCCATCTTCTGCGTCGGAGCTTTCATCCTGATAGGAGCTATTCGAGAAGGACGGCGTTCGCGAGATACCTGGTGTAGGCGATGTAGAGGGGTAGGATGATGCTCCTGCACCTTCACTAAGCAGAGCAGAACCACTATGTGTGGAGGCACCTGGCAAAGGTTGTCCGGAGAGCTCAGAGACTCCCCCAAGCTCTGGCTCTGACTTGGACTTGGGATGGATCGAGGTTTGATCCTGCTCGGACATGGTGAGCGGCTCTTCTTCGACAACGCCAAGGTTGGAAGGGATTCGACGCTGGAGAGGTGTTTTCGAATATCGTGGGGGTGAGCCTACAGCCATGGTGTATAGTCAGTGTCTGTGGAGTGTGGTGTGGTACATTTCTTTGCTACATGTCTGCAAGTCATGCGCAGGAGGAAGCGAAAGGCGCATACTGTATAGTATATGAATCTAAAAGGACCCTGAATATGTTCTCATGACAGACACGCGATGACGTTTTGCGATGTGCGGAGAAGGCCTGCTGTGCCTTCCACTGTTGATGGTTGAGGAAGTCGAGGACGTGGTGGAACTGGCGATGATGATTGGAGTTCAAGCTCCTTCCGTCACAGTCCAGCTGCCCGGGCCGTCGAGTACCGTTGCTGAGATGGGTTCGCAAGGACAATATGTCGTTCCTATTAAGGTGAAGCTCTCAAGATAGGATATTTATCTTGTTATGCAAAAGGCACGTCTCTCGTAGGATTTGGGGATTTTGGGACGTCGGCCCTGTTTCGTCACACAAATATTCGTTCTCGGCGTCTCTACGGCGGACCACAAACAAGCCTTGCGACGCGCCTCCGAAGCCGACGCGAACGGTGAAACTTCAACATTCAGTCCAAACCGCCGCATTCACCACATCATGCCAACCCACCACTGACCCTCCATACTGCGGACTGGACTCCAGCATAGCTATCTCAACCTTACTCTGCCATCCTAACACCAGATTTCCAAAATGGGGAAGCTGGTGCAGCTGGAGGTCAACAGTAAGCCCCTCGTGCTTCTGCTACATAATTCCAGCTAACGCGCACTGCCCAGACTTCAAGTCCTACCGCGGACATCATGTCCTCCTCTTTGGCGATGCATTCTTCACCTCTATCATCGGCCCCAATGGCTCCGGCAAGTCCAACTCGTAAGTATCCGGCCAGCGCGACAAGAGAACTCGTTCTGATCAGAACCGTAGTATGGACGCCATCTCGTTTGTTCTAGGCATCAAATCCTCTCACCTGCGCTCTACCCATCTGCGCGACCTGATCTATCGCGGACGCGTAATCAGAACCAATAAAGTAAATGCCGACGGAACGGTTACTGAAGCCAACGGCGATGCGGAGGACCAGGAGAATGGCACACAGACAAGCAGCCAGCGCAACGATCCGCAATCCGCATGGGTTATGGCCGTCTATCACGACGACTTCGGCGAGGTGCACAAGTGGAAGCGTACCATCACCGCTGCGGGGCAGAGCGAGTACCGGATCAACAACCGCGTTGTCACGGCGAAGCAGTATAATGACGCACTGGAGGAGCAAGATATCCTAATTAAGGCGCGAAACTTCCTCGTGTTCCAGGGTGATGTCGAAGCTGTCGCGTCACAGTCACCAAAAGACCTCACACGTTTAATCGAGCAGATTTCTGGAAGCTTGGAATATAAGGTTGAATATGAGCAGTTGAAGGTTGAAAATGAGAAGGCCATGGATGACCAGACATTCAAGCTCAACCAGCGCCGTGCTATGAATGCTGAGATCAAAACATATCAAGAGCAGAAAGCTGAGGCGGAGGCGTATGAGCGGAAGGTGGCCGAACGAGACCAGGCCATTGTCACCCAGGTCCTGTGGAAGCTGTTTCACTTCCAGCAAACTATGGAGGAATCGAGCAACGAGATTGCCAAGCATCAAGAGGAGCTGAAAGAGCACAAGCGCGGTGTGGAGAAGTACCACCAGAAGCTTGAAGAGGCCAAGCAAGCTCAGGCTAAGGTTTCTCGTGAGGTCAACAAGACGGAAAAAGCGATCAGGAGCAAGGAAAAGGAGATCGAGGATGCCCAAAATGAACTTGTTCCAATTGATGAGAAGATTCGCATTTCGAAGGATGACCTCAAGAAATACGATGAACGGATTGCATCCATATCAAGGGAGCGCGATACCCAAAACGGGCTTGTCGAGAAATACAAAAGGGACCTGGCAACCGTTCAGAAAGCTCAAAGAAAGTGGGAGGACGAATTCAAAGCGGCTGCTCAGCAAGAAGGTCGAGAACTAAACGCCCAGGATCTTCAGGAGTATAATCGATTGCGCAGTGATGTCACCAAACAGACCCATGCCAACATGATCGAAGTCAACAGGCTTACTCGTGAGGTGAAAACGGAGCAAGAGACGGTCAATAGCTTGAAGAGCAAAGTGGAAGCCTCCCAGGCTCAGGCCCAAAAGCTCGAAGACGAGATCCAAGAGCTACAACAGCAACAGCAGGACATCAAAGTGCGGGGTAAGGAGCAGGAGAAGGAGAAGGCTGCTAAACAGCAGGAATTCGCCAAACTCCAGTCCGATCGCGCACGGGTAGTCAGTCAGCAGACAGAGCTTAACGAAATGCTCCAAGAGACGCTTCGAAAGCTCTACGAAGCCGACAGTGGACGTCGTCAGAGCGAGAAAGAAATGAGGGCTCGCGAGGCCGTTGCTCAAATGAAGCGAATCTTCGGCTCCGGCGTTCATGGCAGGTACAGCGACCTGTGCAGACCTAAGCAGAAGAAGTACGAGACAGCCGTAAGCACCTTGCTAGGTTGGCATTTGGACGCCATTATTGTCGATACCGACAAAACTGCCAAGGATTGCATCCAGTATCTCAAGGAGCAGAAGATTGGTCAATTCAGCTTCATTCCTCTTGATACCATCACCATCAAGGCTGTCAATCCGAATTTGAAGGGTATGCACAAGGGTATGCGCTTGGGAATTGACTGTATCGACTATGATAGCTCTCTCGAACGCGCCATGGCTTCCGCCTGCGGGAACTCCATCGTCTGCGATGATATCAAGGTCGCAAAACACCTCTGCTACGAGAGAGGTGTTGATGCCAAAGCTGTGACGCTCGATGGCACCGTCATATCGAAAGGAGGTACCATGACCGGTGGACGTCTTGGATCGGACAAAGGCAGCCAGCGATGGGCAGATGCTGATGTTGATAATCTCTCCAAGCGCAAGGATAAGTATATGGCAGCCCTTGCCGCTCTCCCAAAGATCGATCGTAGGGGCCAGGAAGAAGAGACACTGCAAAGCGACATTGCAGAGCTTGAGCACCGCATCCGGCTCGCGCAGGAGGAACTTAAAGCTATAGACCGCAACATCCAGAGCAAGAAAAAAGAGCACACATTCCACAAGGGGCAATACAAGGAGTCCCAACCAAAGTACCAGGACAAATCCCAGCGGCTGCAGAATACTATAAAGAACCTAAAAGGCTACCAGGATGCCATCGACCAAGTTGCCGATCAGATCTTTGCGGCATTCTGTCAGCGACTCGGCTACTCTAACATTCGTGATTACGAATCGCAACAAGGCACTGTCCAGCAGGAAGCGGCTGAGAAGCGGCTCGAGTTTACTAAGCAGCGAAGCAAGTTGGAGAACATGCTTCAGTTCCATACCACACAACTGCAGTCGACAAAGGACCGCCTTCAGTCCTTACAAGACAAGTCTGAGTCCAGCAAAGGCGCAATTAAGAGTCTGGAAGCCGAAAAAGAGGAATTGCAGAATAACATCGACGTCTTGACCGCCGAACTCGAAGAGCTTCAGGCAAGGCTTTCAGGTCTGCAAGAAACACTGTCACAGAGACAAAGCGTAGTCAACGAACAACGACGCGAACTCGACAAACGCAATGCTGGTGTCAAGGATGTCATGAAAGCCGTCGACACCCTTGAAGCGGAAATCAAGCGCACAGCAGCAAGTCGCTACGCATTGCTTCGAAAATGCAAAGTCGACGAGATAAAGATACCACTTGTAGAAGGCTCCGCATCACTCAACTCGATTCCTATGGGCGATCTAGCGCGTGAAGATGAGGACGCCATGGATATCGATGAAGACCCTGATTCTACGCAGATCCAGCAGCCGGAAGTCAACGACTACGGCATCGAGATAGATTTCGATGAGCTGGACGACGATCTGAAGGAGGTAAGTACCTGCCCCTCACCATCGCCTCATACTTCGTACTGAGACTGATTACCACTAGGACAGTTCCCCTGCCTGCGACATCAAACTCACAGAAGCCATCACGGCCCTGACGTCCGAAATCGACAAATCAAACCCCAACATGCGCGCCATCGAGCGCCTCGACAACACGACTACGCGTCTCAAAAATACGGAAAAGGAATTCGAGGCAGCGCGTAAGAACGCTCTCAAGGCGAAACGCGACTTCGAAGCCGTGAAGGAGAAACGGCTGGATCTGTTTACAAAAGCGTTCCAGCATATCGCGGATCAGATCGGGTCTACTTATAAAGACTTAACAAAAAGCCCGCAGTTTCCACTAGGCGGTCAAGCCTACCTCGACATGGAAGACAGCACCGAGCCCTACCTCGCGGGGCTCAAATACCACGCCATGCCACCCCTAAAGCGGTTCCGCGACATGGAACATCTTTCCGGCGGCGAGAAAACAATCGCTGCTCTGGCCCTCCTCTTCGCTATACATTCTTTCAAACCATCCCCGTTTTTCGTACTTGATGAGGTGGATGCGGCGCTGGATAATGTGAACGTGGGACGAGTGGCAAAGTATGTCAAGGAACATGCATCTCCGGGAATGCAGTTTATTGTGATTAGTTTGAAGGCGGGGTTGTTTCAGGAGAGTGAGAGTTTGGTGGGGGTTATGAGGGATCAGGCGAGGATGAGTAGTAGGGTTGTTAGTTTGGATGTAAGTTTCCCGTCCTTTTTCGTGTGGTTGTGGAGATTGAGCTAACTTTTGGATAGTTGAGGAAGTATCAGCCGTCGTAAGAAGATTGTCCTGGTAAGAGGAAGGTGTGAATGCTGAGCAAGGGAGCTCAGGTCCTGAGGCATGGCCAGACATCGCGAGAATGGTTCAAGAAATGGTAGCTACGGTGGGAACCAACACCATTGTGTAGCTCTAGGCGGTGTTTTTTGGGAGTTCGAGGGTTTTACCTATGGGTTTTACTATGCGCTCATCGGGGAAGCGTTACGTGTACAAGTGGTGTATCTGAATGAATAGGATTCCTTTCCTTTCCTTTCCCGTTCAAGAATGCTCCAATGCCGCTCTCCCCTGTGCGTTGGAATGACGATGGATGCTCAGAACGTACAGGGATCCTCGCTCCTCGTAAAGCATTTTCACACAGAGCATAGCTCGAAATGTCAGAACCTTACACTCGTCCCGTCCCGTGCATCTGCATCAGTATGTCTCACATCGCATCGCAGCCTGATAGGATGACAAAGAGTATGTATGTATGAGTGTATTAGTGGTGCCTCCTTGGTTCCAAATCCATGTACATGGCCTGTGCTAATATGAATATTCCTCCGCACGACTTTGCCGTTTCCAAATCGCACGCGCTCCACTAACTCCGACAGCTTCAGCGAATCCCGCTCCCTAAACATCGGACCCTGGGATCTCACATCAGAAAAAACCAGTAGGGTGGACCCACCGAGTCCGACTAACGGCTCGTATTTCGCAATTTCGCATGCTCATGTTGATCAAATATACAGTCTAGTCTAACCCTTTCGGGCCGCTATGCAAATTATTCAAGGCGGTTACCGAACTATGAAGTAGAGGTATGGAACGCATGCTGCTGAGATGAACAGGGCAGAACAAATGGGGCGGCGTTGGTGTTCGAATTTAAAGAGGTCGTGTGGAACCGGGATACAGAGCTCTGCTAATGCATGTCTGGATTGCCTGATTCAGTATTTCGATGCGAGGCGCGGTGGCCAGGTTGAGATTATTATATTGAAGGGTGTGAATGAGGGGAGTGATTCCCAGGGAATGGTAGGTGTTTGAGGATACGTGTTCTTGGGTGAGGTTTCGGTGAATTGTAGGTTACCACTTAAACTTGATTAGCAGTGGTATAGAGCTCTGAGGTGATGCTGAGATGAACATGGCCGAGCTGCACTGAGGTTGGAAAGAGTTGGAACTTAGTCACTGGATATGTCAAATTATTTGGTGAGATGTTTGATTTGGTAAATGCGTGCCAGTGATTGTGTTTGTAGGAAAGCAAGGGCGCTTCGAGACGGGAGTTTGCTGGGTGGGGTAGTAGAGAAACTAGAGAGTATACTGCCAATTTGAGCGGGTGATATGAGATCTGGACCGCATAATTTTGAGATGAGTAAGATGGGGCGGCGGAACAGAGGCACGATCTGTGCTAAGGTTGGAGAGCTTGTTGAAACCGGGCTGGTAGTTGCGGTCTGATTGTAGTTGGATTGGGAATGTGAGTTAGACGCTTTTGTATTGATAGAGGCCAAAGGTTATCTGACAATGCAGATTTGCCAGGTGTGCTGTAGATAAGTCGAGAAAATGATTCCAATGCGAGCATGGAGTGATTTAAGATCTGAGATGATCATGACAAGATGGATGGAGTCAGATAATCGAGCTGCATTAAAGTTAAAAAGGTCACCGGGACCAACTTGTTGGGATTTCCAAGGTCTATTCAGTATGTCTGGATACTTGTATTAGTGCTAGTAGTTGTGCTTGTAGGGAAAGTGAGTTTGTTTGAGGTAGTCGAAGGTTCATTCTGTGGCCCGTGACACGGGTGAGTAAAGATCTTTACACAGACAAGTTGGATAAGTGTATGTATAACAAGTTGGATCGGTGAAGAACATGGATGTGTTCTGTAAAGCTATGTCACCTTGCAGTTTAGCAGCAGATCGCCTTGATGCTCACCAGTGTCGAGGGAGGTTTAGATGCCACCGTTGCATGACTATATGTTGGAAACGGAAATCTGGTCGGCGTAAGAAATGACCGGGGCAAATATCACTAATTCAAAATTCCAAAATCTCGTAGAGAATGATTGGTCATGTTGATAGGGCATGTCTCACAGAGAGAGCAAATGATAATCCTGATACGCCAGGAGGCTCGCATGCCGCCGCTGGTGGTAGAGATTACGATATAGTAGAGATAGTCTAATAGTGTATGCACAAACATGTTTGGTAAAAGTTCTCTCCTAATGATCCAGATAGTGTTACGCAAGAAGGTACGTAGTCGGCATATGCTTCCCCAAACAGGAAAACGCCAACACTCTGGGTTCGTCGGCCCGAGCGCAAAGGCGCCACATTGAACGATCAGTATCAGAAATATAAAGAAACGGTGTATAAGACGGTAAGGCGGTGCCGCCATGATGCATGCAAGAGAGATGCCGGAGAATATTAATAGAGAACGGGTATCTAGGACGGTGGAGGCGGAAAACGGTTGTAAATGGGAGTGGTTGATTTTGGCTTTGGCTTGACGTGGTGGCCTGGGGCACGTTGGTTTGCCCCTGTCACGATGAACCCATAAACTTTTGGGGGGGTGAAGTAGGGGTCGGAAATGGCGTCATAAGGTTATAAAAGGCTTTTGTTAGGCTTATATACAGGTCGACTCGGGGAGTGAGACCGCCGTAGCCGGCGAACACGCAGGAATGCGGCTCGTGATGAATGGCGAACGGGGAACCCATGGCTGCAGCGGCACGACGGATAGTAAGATGAATCGGACGGCATCATCGGAGCGCTTCTTTGCCTCACTCTATGGCCTGACGGTGTTGAACCAGTGGCTAGCTCGACACTACCGTGACGTCGCCAAGGCATCCCCATAGGTAGTGTGTTGGTGCATTCATCCACCAACAGCTCCATCCACTGCCATTTCGATTTTGCCACCAGATTCCACCAATTGCCTAGCAGCAGCTTGGATCGAAACACTCTCCTCTCTCATGGTATGCAGCGCGATCTCCAATCTCTGCGTCCGAGACCGAAGTCGTCCGATCTCTGCTCGTAGGACATTGATGGTTTCGGGCGAAGATGCCGATGCGGACGATGGAGTCAGATTGTGTGTTGCCAATGACATAGAGGCCGAAGGACTAGATACAGTAGCATGTCCCGTCTCGGTGGCTAGTCGCTCAGTGCCGGTCACCATTGCCTCCTCTAGCACTTTGATCCTTTGTTCGAGTTCTGCTTTCTCTGCTTCCCATCGCCTCTTATCATCAGCGCTCTGGGCTTGTAGGCGATTCGCCATCTCCATGATGCGCATGTACTGTCCTCCGTTGGCAACCAATTGGCGGCGCGCCTCGTCCCGGCTCTGCTGTAATTCCTCCACCTGGCTCTCCAAAGTGGTAACTTGGGCTTGCAGTTTCTCCTTTTCGTCCGTAAGGCTGTTGATCTCGATATCGCTGACCTCGAACTTCTTTTCCAATGTGGCGCATTTGGTCCGCTGACGCTCGAGCTTTTGAAGGAGGCTATCGTATTCGCGCTGAAGGGTCTGGAATGCTAACGTCTTGATGCTGACCTGATGCTGAAGATCTTGTAGGTGAGCCGCTTGTGCCGAGGTTTGAACAGATGACGAAGGCGGCGATATTGGTGGAAGGTTAGGTACGTTTGGGAAATTCATTGATGATGGTGATGGCAACAACCCTGCTCGTGATGATTGTGGAGCCTGCAAGGGTGACTGTGGCGGCATGAATAGTAATCCCGAGGACGAGGCTGTATGATGCAGTGAGTTGGCCATGGGCGTCATCTCGTTTCCGTAGAGGTTTCGTCGACTGTCCTCGGACATAGCAGCTGGATGGGCAAAACCAGAATGTCCGTGAGGAGGTCCGGGAAGCTGTCTTGTTGGAGGAGATTGATCCTCGCGATCAAGGTGGGGTCGTCCTCTCCTCATTGTCGTAGACGTGTCGGCTAGGAATAGGTCGTGCTCAGGACTGCGAGAAGTTGAAGTGTCTAGATGATCCCGTAGTTTAAGATTAGCCCATTGTACCAGATCAAGTGCCCATTGCAGTGACCCTTCGGTGCCAATGTGTTCAAATTCAGGCGGCTGAGTTGGCCCGTTAGCGTCTGTATAAGTAAAAAGTAGGAAGATGTCGCAAGCGCGGCAATGATGAAGGCGAACACGAAAAGCAAACATACTTCGTTGGATGAGTGATGGTCTGTCTGCAATATCGACCTTACCTTAGTATCCAACCCTATCAGCTCGGAGGCGAGTTTGCGCATTAAAGTGCGGGCATTTGAACATGCTTGGCCTGAGCAATTCGATGGACAGCAAATTACTGCCCCTGCTGCATGAGGCGCTGGGTCAGTGCCGAAACAAGGTCGGCGCGCGTCGGTACCAATTGGTGGGAGAGATCGATCCAAATCACGCGCCCCAGAAAAGGTTATTGTGCGTTCTGTCATAAGATTTAGCTATTTTTATACGACTCGAATTAGGAGCCTCATGTTGATCAGTCTTCAGGATAAGAAAGGTCGAGATATACGACTAATCGGAATGGATAGCAGTGATGAACGCGCTAAAAGCTCTGAGGCATGGCCCAAAGAAAATGCTGTGCTTACCTGAATCACCGTCATGCCGTTGTCTTTTGGATTGTTGAAAGACGTCGTAGAGTGACTGGGACCTAGGTCTTGACTTATCCAACCCGACGGACTCATGCCCCGAGGGAGAGACTTGTAATGAACCCGATGTGAAGTGTTCTGCTGATGCGCGGCAGGAGGGTGTATACAGCGGAGGTAACCGTCGTTGGCTTAGGGCTTCGCTGTCACGAGAATAGTAGCCAGCATGCTGCGGGAGCGGGGGAGTAGGGCGCTCGCCAGCGGCAGTAGTCGAATCCCGGCACTTGAATTGAACGTCGATTAGACTCTCTTCCTCCCATGGTCGTTTCCTTCCTGTCCAAGAGTCCATGAGTAGGATCAGCCCTTGAAGAATAATTGCTACCCCTCTGATACGCCATTCGTTTTAGTGATATGTTGTTGGGGTGGTATTAGCAATTTCAAACGATCTAGATGACAACGCCCGGAGCCCGAAAGGAAGACCGTAATGCTGAGGGATTACTAATGCGCCTGGAATGGTGTGAAAAAGCGACGGTGCCTCAAAGAAGGCTTGGCAGAGAAATGTGGGATTATTTAAGAAGTTAAAACCTGGAGATTTCGCAGTTCTAAGACAGAATTGACCGCAGGAAATGGGCCACGACCGTGCAAACGATGTGACAACAAATTAGCTATTGAATGGTAGATTCGACGGGAGCGCTTGACCGGCTTGAGCAGACGTCAGTGCATGGTGGTAGTACGAATGGTGGAAAAGTCGGTGTCAGTGCCACTGCCGCAGTGATTCCTCTACAAGTAGAGGGCTGCTCAGGGTCCGACGGTGTGCGTTCAAGGAGACACAGCTGTCAAAAAAACAACAAGTGACTTGGCAAGGAGAAAAACGACGACCACGCGTGAATGTTAGGATCACGGGAAACGCAATGCTTGCAGGAATACGAGGACGACGTCAAACCGCATGGAAAAACCGAGTGGAAGAGGGTTGAACAGAAAGAGACAGGTTGCAGCAAGCCTAAAGCCTTGCACAGGGAGCCGAAGGACAAAGCAAGTGACAGTTGCGGGGGAGAGACAGAGAATAGAGTGCTGAGTAATGCCGCGACGAAACGAAGATGATGCTTGGTAAGGGAGCGACCGACAAGCTGGGCTTTTGTGGTGTCAGAGCTGCTGATGCTGCTTATACACCTGCTGATCCGGGCTTAGTGCTTTTAGTAAGGCGGCTCATATAATCGAGGCCCTGCGCCGGGAAGCTATGGGAGTGTATGTTTTCCTAGAAACAGCACGCATCGGCGCTGCTTGGCACAGCGACAGCAGAGTTGTTGTCCATGACGTGGGTTGCCCTAAAAGTAGCGGAGGTTAAATCCGGAGTATCTCCGTGCCCTGCACCACTCCCTTGACCACATCCTAATATAGTTTAGACGGCTTTTTTATAGAGCAGAATCGGAGGAGAGAAATCGTTGTGCGTACAATCAGTCAGTCTATGAGGTCCATGATTCAAGATGCACACTAGCACAGATACTAAACGTCATCGGCTTCTTCGTACAAAGTGACTCCTGTTCGTTAGACACATAGTGCTTATCTCAGGTGCTCTGGGAATAGAAGTGGGATTGTGGATGCATGAAATCATCAGATCGGGCAATATTCATCTCACCCAGACGACCGTTGCAGCCCGATGCAAACATGGTATTTGAAGATGATGAATGATCATCGATGTTGAACACCTACAACCCCCATAGGTAAACATATGATCTCGAGAAGGAGATCCGAGCATAGCTACATCCGCCAGGGCTCGCTCCCCTCCTTCGTCTCCACCAAATGCGCCCCGATATCTTGCGCTATAGCTTGAAGACCGTCCTCAACCCACTCTTTTCCCCTGGCAACCACTCCCATCTCAATAGTCTGCATAGTCTGCAGTTCATCGAGCATCCCTTCGAGCAGATCCTTGCAGGTGGAGACGATGCAAGCTATGCTCGACCCTGGGGCTGGCCGAGTCAACCTGTCTAAGTTGCAAGAAAATGCTGTTAGCTTGCGTGTCAACGCCGCATTTTCCGCTTTCCATGAACCACCCATGCCTTCAGCAGACCTCAAGTCACCACCTGCGCTTCTAGGATTTTGCTCTCGGACCGACCATATTTCTTCCACCCACGTTATCCAGTGATCAAAGTCATCCACAAGCCGACTGAAACGGCCACCAGGGTCTACCATTGAGGGAAGTTCGTGAAGAGGTGCTGATAGCAGTTGAATATGCTCAACAAGTCCGAATGAAGCGTTTCCACTACTCCATTCATTCAACGCTAGAATGTTCTTCCGTTCTTGCTCGGAACGTTCATTGTCGCGCATGACCTGAAACATACTAGCGACCTCATCGAATTGTCGATGGAGCGTCTTCTTTGCGTTAAGCTCCCATTGCCTACTTGCGTGTGCGGCTGATTCATGCAAGAGGTGGAGCTGGAGAAGCTCAGTCTGGAGACTGATAATCTCTTGGGGCAAGGAATGACTCCCAGCATCTGGAGCGGGAGGATGAAGGAATGTGGATGTAGGCGCTTTACCAGTCTTCCTGGGAGTGAAGTGTTGCTGCAGAGTGGAAAATGCTGGTCGGGCCTGCTTTTTGGGTACTTCGCTAACAGGCTCGCGTCGTCTTCCGTTGTCAAAAAGAGGTGGCTGATCGGTGTCGGTCGTGCCTGGGGATTCGGAGCTATCTGGTGATTCCGACCTAGATTTAATGCTCACGGAGCGCTTCAATGCTGCAATCCGTGCAGAGCTCCTAATTCCATTAGTCACGGCCTCAGTTGAAGGGTTGCTCGCGATCCTTGTGGAGTGGTCGGGCGCGACTAGAAGAGACTTTGGTCTTTCTGATTGGGACTTGTGCTCTGCAGGTTCTTTCCGGGTACTTGTTGCAGTACTAGTAGAGAGAGCTTTGGAGTGAGCGCGAATATTGGCAGACTGTCCAGACTGGGTTGCTGCCCCTGGCTTGCGTAATGACTGCGATCGATGTAATGATGTGGGCTGCGGAGCAGTAGCGTTTCTTGTAGCATCTGGAGGACGAAGAATCCGAGAGAAGGTTGCTCCATCTCCTTGAGGCTGCTGTCCAGTGCGAGCCGAACTGGTTTGGTACAAGGATTGTGGCCTTGAACGAGCCTGCTTCAGAGCCTGCACGCTGGCTTGTTGTGATGTTGTACTCGAAGTTGACGGTCGTAGCGTATCAATGCGGTTTCGAGGAGGTTGTCTGAGATCGCTCTGCTGTGCCAGCTCATTGCCCGGTTCGTTCCTTTGTGAAACTGATTTCAGCTCTCCTCGTTGAGGAAGGAAACTCCTCCTCTTTGATCCATCCGCATTATGCTGAAGTATAGACGAAGAGTGCGGGAGGCGTGTCAACGGACGATGTAGCTGGCTGGCGTTGTTGTATGCACAGCTCTCGGATGAAGACTAAAAGAAGATGGTTAGTGAGGGTTCATGCGCTGTCGACGATGATGTCAAAGGTACCTCGGGTCTAGTTGTGGCATCTTTGGGCTTGCTAATCTGACTTCGAGGTTTCAATGACGAGCTTGGGGACGGAATAGGCATCTCGTCTGTGGCACTGAGTGGAATGTTTACATATTTGTTGTAGGCCATGGAGTTAAACGGGGTTTATATTGCTTAGTAAGCCTGGCGATCTGATCACATGAAGTCCGCGATGCACGGTGTATTGCATTGAAATATAAATTTTTCAGAAAGTATGATATTATCTTGGACGGGAATTTATCTTCAGAGCGAGAGACCCAATGCTTACTTCGAGATCACAACTGTGGATATCCATCGCGAAAGCACAATGAGAAATTCCCCCTCCACACTCTCGCCGCGCCCTGAGAAAAGAGGACTGATATTGGCGAAGACTAGAGACTACCACGACGTGCAGGAAACGAGACTCCCTCTACCGCTGGGTAGTCAACAAACCAGCTGACCCTCTCCTGGGCAAATGTATTGATGAGACCACAGGGCAGCTGGCGTCCCTCCTCTGTATCAAAGATCTGCTTCATGATATCCTTCTTTCCTCCACCCGTGGCAACAAAGCCAATCTTAATACCATGCGATGCCACCGGTAGCGAGAGAGTAATGCGCTTCGGGGGTGGTTTGGGCGAATCGGATATGGGAAGCACCCAGGCATCGGTTTCCCGGAGGAGGGGAGAACCCGGGAACAGGCTGCAGGTGTGTCCGTCTGGGCCGCACCCGAGCAGGAGGAGATCGAACATTGGTATCTTGACGCTATCTCTGGCTGCGAAACAACTGACCAAAGTTTGTTCGTACTGATCCGCCATTTCCTGTATATCGTCCAAGTACTTAATGTCGATGGGATAGACGGTCGGCTTGCCCAGCTCGACAGGTATCTTGTCCAGAATCTCTTCCTTCACCAGTTTGTAGTTGCTTTCTTCGTGGTCGAGCGGGACGGCGCGTTCGTCGGCAAAGAAGATCTCCCACTTGTCAAATCGTATCTTGCCCTCGCCATTGTTTGATTCGAGGAGAGCTTTTCCGAGGACTTTAGGTAGCGAACCGCCGGACACTCCTACTCGGAAGACGTTGTGTCGCTCAAGCGCGCTGTTCTGAGCATCGAGGACGTATGTTCGGAGGCTCGGGGCGAGCTCGTCGGCGGACTGAAAGGCGTAGAGATTTGGAGGCTTGCCCATGATGGCGGCGGGTTGGATGAGAGAAGGCAGGTGCGGTGGCTGACGAGAGAGTCGCGATGGTGGGGCTTCAGATATGGCAGGATGCAGCGATTGTTTCGCCAAGGCAGCAATAATGAAAAGAGTCTTCGGCGCAAGGTCCTGCAACAGAAACGACACAAGAGCCAACGTTGTCGCAGTGAAGAATCGAGGACGCCGGACCGTTTATGTCAGCGTGCCGCATCCTGATTGCACGATAGAAGCCCGGAGGCTACAATTTGGCCTGACCCGCTTCATGCGCATTCCCCGACACGAGCTCGACAAGAGACAGCAGACCACCAAAAGGTGACTCGGGAGGTCATTCTATCGTTTTCACCAGGCGGGCTGTACAGATATCAAATACCTACTTCTTTATGTGCTTGCGGTGAAACCGTGAGCCGCGCATGATCATCACCAAGCCGCGCGGGTTGAAGAAAAAATGACAAGGCTCATGACGTGCAGGCGTCGGCCTCGGTGGAATGATGTCCGTCCGATTTCATCGTCTGTTTCTCCTGTTATCCTAAACTCCATCGTCCTCTTCTTCAGGCGTGCTTTATGACGGGTTATGGCATTTTGGAGCTTTCTTTCCTACATGGCAATTTGCTCTATTTCTCGATTTTGGTATGCCCTGCTGTCCAGGTTGTGAAGCGGTGAAACCACCAGCAGTCTGCAATAGGCGTAGGCATTGGGCATTAACTTGCGACAGAGACTAGGAACATATGGACTTGCAGGAGAGGTTAGTTGACATGGCGAGAAGGTCGACAGTATCGTATAGCCTTTAGCTGTCAGCCCGTGCACCAAGTTGCTTTCTAATGTTTGACGTTGGGATTATTGTGTGTATGCATCTGCACTATGGCGCAAGCGTGGTGGCTAAACTTGGATTGGACGTTACGGAAGAAGCTAAATATATTTATATTTTTTGCTCCTTATAATTATATCTCTTCTTTAAAGATTTAACACTAAAATTTTACTTTAAGTATTTTATATATATATTAAAAATTTTTATGTTGCATTGAATAAAATCTTTTAATAGAAGTTTCAACTATTATAGATAGAATTGGTATATTTAAATAAATATAATAATAGTAGTTAATTAAAATTTAAAATTTTAACATATAAGATTTAAACATTTAAAAACTTCGTATTAATTACTAAATTTAAATTAAATTATTATTAGTTATTTGAGAGGGGTGAGTAGTTTTTATAGTAGAAAGCCTAGGGAGTTATAAAGGGGGTATAGGATAGAATTAAGACGAATCCTTGACGAGTACTTAGGAGTTAAAGAAAAAATATATATATGTGCTGGCATGTGATTCGTAGAAGGTGTGAGGATAGATCGAAGGCTCTCTAGATGGCTGGTTGTCAGAAGTGCCTTGACAAGAAGTTTGGTAAATAAAAATTAAGAAATAGAAAGAAAAAAAATGGTCAAAATCAGTTTAAATTTATATAATAGAAATATGCCTTTTTTTTAAAAAAAATTAACACTAAAATTTTATTATATATTAACTCATTTTATATAAGAAAAAATTAAAGTATAATGTTAAGTGGATCCATAGATAAGGAATAATGACGAGTTTCGTTGTAAGAGAGCCAATTTTGGCGACTTCAACTAGTTGAGAGCTTCCAGCATCTAGCAAGTATACCACCTTATCAGGTCTTAGAAGACATGGTGCTACTCGCACGTCTCCGCGGCGATGGGTATCAACCTACGTCTTGAGACCAAAGTTCATAAACCTTCGTATGGTGTCTAGATACTACGTGCTAAAAGGATGCAGTAATGATTCGATAAGCAGTTGCCCTTTGATTACAATAGCCTACTACTGACATATTATCAGCAGATGTTAGTCACTGACCGGTGAGGGGA
This sequence comes from Zopfia rhizophila CBS 207.26, assembly GCA_010093925.1. NCBI lineage: Eukaryota > Fungi > Ascomycota > Dothideomycetes > Zopfiaceae > Zopfia > Zopfia rhizophila. The sequence continues at coordinate 65,725 of ML994636.1, forward strand.
GGAAGAGCAGGCTCAAGGAAATTCAGGTCTGCCTTTCACAGTCCATCAAGGCATTCTTCCTAGGCGTTGTCTTTCAACACCTGACCAGCTCTCCCGAATGCATATAATCAGCTTCTTCTGCTGACCTGTGCGGAATATCCTGGCTACTCACAGGGAGGGCATCGGACCTAACGACAAGAGAGTCCGGTCATCCTGAACGTACGCCATGCACACTAATCATACTATTCCTTGGTTTTCGTCAATAAAACTTCAAAAAGAGTAGTTTGGTGGACTGCGAGAAAATATCCCCCCTTGTAGTTGATGCCACTCTCCAACTGCGCCCGACCTGTTGAGGCATCGGAATGCTGGCATCAAAGAATGCAATCTAGGATGAAGTTCAACCTACGCCACATTCAGACAGGAATGTAAATTGAGCTGAATTCTAGTTCCATCTGCCTCCAGGGCGTCGTTGAACTATGTACATCCAGTACATTCGGCGTCCGCCCCGTGGTTAGGCTCCTTAGCTGCACCGAGCGGACTTCAGTTGAAATGCAAGTCAGAGAAGGCGTGCTAGGTCATGGGTCCGAGTAGCTTGCAAGTGCTGCAAATGGCGGGTAAGGATCAGATGCACAGTGGTTGGTACATGGAGACTCAGCTCCTGTGGTCGAAGACCATTTTCTCCTCTGATGGCATCTGGATTGTCACAGAGACTGTAATCGCTGTGTTTCAACATATTTCCCACTTCCCCATTTGGTGTGGGATATGAATTTCACTGTAGGCATTGCTCTCCTGTTTCGCAGTCTAGAATCCGACCAGTCTAGACATTTGCACCGCGGTTCGGCCCGCCGAAAATGCTCACCGTTCTGCAAGCTCAGCTTCATTTGAGGAAAGAGAGTGAAGAAGGCGTTAGGCCCACGGGCCCTGGAGACGGTTTCCTATCGCATCAAACGGCCATGTTGCTGCGGGGATGAAGTCGTACTGCTAAGGTTGATACAGAGGCCGCGACCACTTTGAGCGACGGTCAAGCTGATGCTGCCCACTAGTTGGCAAGACCGTCCCTGTGTTGTCGAGCCTGAGCAAATAATACGTAGTCGTTCAGGAAGGATTTCTGTTGGGAAGCACATTGAGTATCATGAATCCTAGGCACGCCGGATTCATCGTTCGAGCCAGAGGGGTACTTCGAGTCTTATACCCATGATAGGATGCATGGGCCCACATATATTATATCCATGAAATAATAGTTCGTTTCAGCTGCAGCTCGATACCGAAGTCCCTCTGGTTAACATCATGACGATTTGGGGCCAAAGAACTTGTCCGGAGGGTTGAGATATATCATCATGCGAAAAGAAACTTTGATGCGGAATTCTCAAATCTTGATATTGGTGATTGCAAATGGAGGTCGTCGCGAGATACGGAATACTAACTGTCCCCCGTACACTACTGCTGGCTGATCTACCGAGCGCCAGCTAGCGGGGGCCCTTCAACGCTCTGCAGCCATGCAGGGGAGTCCAGATAGATTGGGAGTCCAGATCGTTTCTGCACAGAATGATCGAAAAACTGTCGCGTCTCATCTTCTATGAGAAAACCACAGAGGCACAGTTTCCAGCGCAGCGGCCTCGTCCGCAGCAAATCCGTCATGCATGCAGAAATCTGAAGTGGTGGCCAATCCCATGCGACCTCCCTCGGACTGCGGATCGCTGAATAGCCGGGCCTCAGCTGGCGCTCCTCGGCAGTGTTTGTGTGCAGTTGCGTTTGCATCTCGATTGAAACCAAGACTTGATATATCAGAGACGCTCCGCCCGCAGCACCAATGCCGAGCACAAGCATCCTTCTGATCTCCTGGTCACGTCCGCGTCTACTCTTGCATCCGAACCAATAAAACAAACAATGCTCTCCACCGACTTAAATTCTTCATCAACCCCCCAGCCTTCACAATCTTGCTACTTCTCATACATCCCTTCTCCGTCTTCACGCTTCTCAGTGGAAACACCAAGCACAACAGCTGTGTCTTCCTACTGTCCAGAAACAACAGCGGATCTGTCCAATCCTCTACTCGCTCTCCGAGAATTACCAGTACCCCACCAAACATCACCCGCCATCATGGCATCCAACTTCCTCCAACTTCAGACAAATGCCGCTTACTCCCGGCTAAGTGCTCAGTCACTTCAGCACGACGCGTCCTCGAACATTTCGAACTCTAGCGCATCCCCAGAAAGCTGCAATCCCTTACCACCTATTCTATGCTGCTCGCGGTGCCGCCGGAATGCCGCGGGACCTAATAGCATGGTCAAGGTCGGCCTTAATTCGTTTTATTGTACCCACTGTGCTTCTATGGTGGGCTACAATACTGGATGAAAAAAAAGCAAATACTCAATCCTTTTGGCTTTCGAAGCAACGAACCTAGAGTAATCTTCGCATTCCACCATGCAAAAGCTTGCTTCCAAGGATTTGGTCATACTACCTATCTTATCTCAAGACGTTGATTGATTGTGAAATGCAAGCGGTGGAACCAGCAAACCGGCCGTTTATCTTCTGAACTCGCCCATATATTAATGTTTACTGCCAGTTTCGGCCAAAGCACTAGTGGACACCGCGTTATGGCTGCCGGGATTTTTCGCCAAGGAAGAGGAGGGGTGGAGTGAAAGTCAAGCAGCGGGCTTCATAGCGGGTTAGAAGGTGCTATAGCTCTTCGTCATCACTGGGGTCCAGCAGGAGGTAATTTCCGATGATCTGGAGGCTAGGATATCAATGTTCAGAAGAGAAGCAGGCCTTCTCTATAATTCTGTAACCAATTTACTCGCGACTGAGATATGATACCCCACTTTCAATTTACAGCCTACAAGAATAGTCCTATTACTGTGATACGTGAAACCTCCAAGACAGATTTGTACAACTTCGTCACTTTTACCTATGAATTGCGGGCATTTTGTATATATGACCTATCACTAGTCATATCGCCAAGCCATATATAAACCACCATAGCTGCCCAGGTTTAGCGCCCAAGACTAAGTCATACGATATCCGCTATCGTGTGAAAGCAGCCCCTCATCCGATAGTACTAAGATCCTTGGATCTTGAGTAGCAAGACTTTGCAACGTCACCGAGGAACATGTGTTCGTGTGGCTTTTACTAACTGTTGACCTTCACGGTGAAATAGCACGCATCCAGCTCCATTACTTCTCCCACGTGCACTCTGATTATGCTCCACCAGCCCAGCTTTTAGCGGACGGTTCTATATACCCCCAATCCAAAAAAGATCAACTCGATCTCCGAAATCTTCGCATATTCCGATCATCTCGGTCTTCCGAAAACCGAGCAGCTTGGCTGGAGGATTCGTTCGTTCACAGAAAATGGGAATATGTTGCTTCCATTCTCAATACTCACTATCTCGATCCGTCCATTTTCGATATTCGATGTCTGATACAGATCGCAGTTCTCTCTACGCAATCTAGCTATTTTCGGGAGGGATCGTCAAATTGTCGTATTGATAGATCGAGCTTTATCGAGCTTCGACGTGCTACTCGCGCGACGGGACGGGCGGAGTGTTTAACAGGCCTGGCAGGTTCGTGGTGTCAAGGCATCAAATATGAAACAGGTGGCCAATGTAAAGGATGCCAGTGATCTTGAGTCATTATAATCAAATTTGGAGGTCTACGCAATCCTGTTTTATGAACCCTGAAGTGCCCTCCACCCGTTGCGTTGGTATCATCCTCGCAATAACTTGGCACCAAAGCCACGCACCCCCCAACACCGAGACTACTGCAGCCCAATAACGGTAGGCAACAGACTCCTTCCCAGTCATCACTCTCTACGGCACTTGCGTTCGCAAGTTGACGTGCTTATCTATCCATCATCCATCATCACTTCGTCAGGAACATGTTCTAACATCGACTATCAAGTCCATCGCATCAATGATCTCCCGTCACGCCAACCCTAGTCTTTCTTCATGAGAAGCGCGATACATGGATTTTGATGAGGCTGCCGTGTACCTGGTAGGAACAACCCAATTGGGGAGTTGAAACAGGTTTCTGTGGGTCTAATAAGCGTGTGTGGGGAGATCAGGTGAGTGAGTTTCGTTTTGGTAGAGATCGCGAGAGAATATTGTGGACGAAGCCCTCTCCTGACACGTGTAGCTCAGTTTCAACCTATGGGAAAGAAGATGGGGAAGAATCAGTCCTATATCAGCAATATCTACACATCCCCCTTAGTCGTTCGCAACGTTTGTCGGTTCAACAGCTCAACAGTACGGGGAAACATGATGTTTCATGCCACGGAAGATAATTTTATCAAGTCGGATGCCGGAATACAGGGTTGAAACGTCCGTCTCGTTGCGTTCATTAGGACCTTTAAAGAGAGGCCTGGAGGTGAATTGGAGCCGCGCGTGATCTGATTAGCTAGCAACTCTCGACATTTCAGCCGAACCTCATATTGTGAATTTTTAGAAGAAGGGGAGTATTGAGATGCAACTTAATGTGTAGTTTCGTTTCACTCCGTTCCATTGATGAAAAAAGATAAAGTCTCTTACTGATTCAGACGTCTCTTCACAGATCAGCTAGAGGTGATGGACGGCCACCTTTGCATCAATTCCTCTTCATCCGATCAAGGCATCCATTAAAAGCAATCAAAAAGCAATATTACTATGCATATGTAAGTTCCGGTTACAAAGGCCTGTGAGTGGTGTCCCACAGTAAGACTGCCGTTGTTCACTCTGCAACTGACTTGGCTGCCTGCCAGCTGAGGCTAAGAGGCAGCATCGTGAAACATCCACAACGGTTCCTCGACCATGGGATGGATCTCTCCAGTGATCAAAAATCGAGATGGAAGATAAGCTTATCTTTAATCCTTTCAAGCCGATCGCTTCGCAAAGCTTTTCATGTAACTGGCATTCATCCATATTTACTGAAGTAGAAGTTCGCTGTTCTGGTTACCCCGCACACTTTGGACAGTGTCATCCTTTTATTTCGCCCTTTATGTTCAGCTACGACGCCATTATGATCATTTAAAGAGAAATTTTGTATATTTTCATAGTTAATTAGGGAAGGTCCCAAAGCCACAAAATGTTCATATCAATCAAGCTGCTCGTCCCCTGTAGTGTATTCAGAGAGGAGAAGACTGAAGGGAAGACTCAGAGCGAACTCGGTCTGGGAAAGCATAAAGAGTTGCCGATCTCCCTCTCCTGGCAGTCCATCAGAGCAAGCAGCAAGAACGTTTCCACTTGTCACTCATTCCACTCTTGCAATTTACACTCGCTTGATTCACTCATTCGCTAATCCTAATTTTCCAAAATACATTTCTCAATCCTCATCGCCACGACCCTCACCGCAGTTCTCATCACCGCAACCCCAACACCCGTCAATTCCAACGGCCACGTCATCTGCATCACCTTCTCATGCCCCAGCGACCACCAGCCAGTCTCGCCAACGTCCGCGCAGTCTCCTCCGAAGTCTGCAATATCATCAAGCTCGCGGATGCCGCCAAAAATGCCACCCATGGCTCTCCTAATGGAGTTAGTCTCACCCTCGACTACCCTAGCCGCCGCGATAGAGCCCCACCCGAGCAGGTCTACGAGAAGTCTCACGTATGATGTGAGGAATTGGGGAGGAAGGCTGCTACGGAGATGGATAAGAGGGGAAGTTGGTGGCAAGGATTCCACCGAAGTGGGTTTTCGATTGGCTGCCAAGTTGGTGCGAACGTTGCTATGGTGCTTGCCCTGTATGAGTTTGAAGGATTGGAGCCACGGGGTGGGGATAAGGAGAGTGATGGATGAATGATCCTTGGGGCAGGAGGTAGGATTATTCAGTTGAGCTTTTAATTCTATTACACTCGTTCTGCTTCGCCGTTGTATAGTTTCTTCACTTTTATTTATGCTTCTTGTTCCCCCCCCCGGCCCTTTTTTTTTTGGGAGTCTCTGATGATAGGTTGTATTCAAGGTCTGTGAAGCCTCAAGGCACAAAACGTATTCATGCATCGACTTGCGGTTCACGAAGTACCAAATATCTATTCCTTACACACTAAATTTATGTCTGTTAAATTCTAAAAGTCTATCTACCCAGTTTAAAAACCCCGTCTATATATTAATAAGTATCTATCTGTCCAGTATCGTCCACCTATCTGGTACGGAGGGTTCATTTGTAACTTGGAATATTCAAAATGGCACGTATTCTCAAGCTACAGTCTCAAAAATTCTAATAAAATGTTTAGGATTCTTAAGTATCCGTACATTACACTTTAAAAATAATTGTTTATGCAAAAAAATGGCTCTGTGGTGGCGTTGTTGTGGTTGGAAGTTGTTCTTGATTCAGTTGGGATTCTCCTCTCCCCAAAACATCTCCTTCGTATACCACTCCTCTCATTTTCTAGATTCTGCACTCGGTGATGAATTTATAGTCTTTCCAACTCATTTTTGATGTTCCATAAGTACATTGTTCGCTACCCATGACCCGTCGTCATGGACTGGTAAGCAGCTGTGGGCAGATCTTTGGCGTTGATATCATATGGTATGCTAGCCGAAACGAGTACGACAGGCAAGTAATATGAATATCACTAGGTTTGATCACATTTACTGTTCAGCAATTATTTGTTCTTCAGTGATTCATTTCCACCTTTATATCGTTCCCATCTGGGTTTAGCACCTATTCGCGGGCCACCATGGGCAATCATCCACCAACCACCGGCCCATACAGAACACAGTACATCGTTAGCTTAGGATTCGCGCAAAATTTATGCACGAAAAAAACCCTAAATACTGCAGGGCAACGTATTTCTCAGATACTTTCCGAATATCCTAATTCTGCCAGGTACTCCAGGTCCGAGCGCGCAATTTAGCAACCACCGCATGCGCTTCAAGTGCCATGCATGTGTCTCGATGACTGGCAGCTCCCAATGTAGCATGCGAGATACCCATTCTCACATATGCAAAGATCACTCTGATGTCAAGAGGGCGATCGGCACGGAAGCGATGTGTAGTGAGCATGGAGGAGTGGGAACTGGGCAGCCTGCTGTCAGGTTATGTTTTCGGAAGGTATGCCGACGCCAGATATACACCATTACGTTGGCCTTCCCTCCCCCATCTTCAGCTTTCCTCTCTAGCCTCGTTGCTCCTACAAGATCGTTGCCCGTGATTAGTATGGGAATGAATCTCTCTTGGTCTCAAGACGGAGACAACCACTTCAGCAACTGGCCCAATGGATGCACCCTATACTTCTGCTATTCTTTTCAATACTAGGCACGGACCAGGAATCGAAAAATCCCATCCCTAATCTGGCCGCCAAAACATCCCAGTAATTCTTTCTTTGGTACCTTTATATGAAGATATCGAAGCTATCCAGGTGATACTGTAGAGGAACAATCTTGGAAGTCCTTACAACAGCAGGCTAAGCAGGTGGAATCACGATCGCAAGCGGCAACATGAATCTCGAGAGCGACTAGTTACAGAACTATCTGCAAGGCCAACAGCGATACCCACCATGCTAGTTGACTTGACGTCGATCGAGTCTCCTCCCGGAATAGGCGTGCTGGCAACTTCAACAGTATCAATTCACGGTCGGAGCACAATACAGTACAGCGGCAGAGTTTTCCATAACACGGACCGCAAGCTGGATGGCTGATCTGAAGAGGATTTATTATCTCCTGGGCACCATATGCCACAGGTAGATATCATCATGTGTAACGGTAGGGTGTGGGGATGAAAACTATAGAGGGAAAGGTTAAGGCGGCTCCAAACATCCCAGGAGCTAGGCTGGTATTGCCACCACCCAGGCATACTTGGAGAGCGAATAAGCCACGACATCGAGCCAGTCTAAACCTCTACTGTACCTTCTAGATAAAATATCTTGGGACGACGGCACAACCGTTTTGGTTTGTGTTCTTCAAGAAAAATGGACCACTACTCCAGTGTCTCGTAGCACGATGTGGGAGGAAGACCGAAAAGGGAAGATGGTTCGGAGTATCACTCAGGACATGAGGTGCACCTATGCTAGCCTTAAGGTACGGATACGATGGCTACTAGAAGTTTTTGTCGCCATTCGAGCGTTCAGCATTTGTGCGGGCAATCAGGGCTTGATATTGATGGTTCGGCTATACTGATCCAGACCTCAGGCACTTCAGTCGCTAACTCCCAGGTCCTGCTCCAGCCATTTGAAAGCCTGCATACGCGAACATTGTCGGCCACCTCGCTGTCCTCCGAACAACGAAACGTACAAGCTACGTCCATCGCCCTCACTCTTCAATTTTCGAGAGCTCCTGCACCATGCGCCATCTAGAAGGTCTTGTTCTTCCGCAATTCACGAACGCACAATTACAATCAATATGTCGCCATAGTCACATCGAAGATGATGCATGTGTCTCATTTCCGGTAGCAGCCAACGGCCCTGGGAACACGCCGTAATCTACAAGGACATACGGAAAAGTCATGAGAGTGGAGTTGACCATGTCGATAACACTGATGGCTGGAACCCAGAAAGGCACTTCCACTTGGTACTTAGGTATGAAGGCCGCACAGGAAGTAATGTAGAAGAGGGGCTTGGGCACTCGTTACAAGGAGTCAATTTGTGGTGGTAGAGGGAAGGGTCTTGCTGTCGATTATTCGTATATCTGCAGCGTCCGACAACCCGAGCCTCATATTCTCATGGACTTCAGGGTGGACAGAATCATGAAGTATATGAAGTTACGTTTGGTGGGTTGCGGTACGGACCTAATGTTTCGAATGGGCATCCGGTCTCATAGCATTGCGCATGAGAGCTAAAATTCTTTGAATGACTTACATTCGATAGAAACCTCGTCCGATATGATACTTCCGAATTGGACCATCCGGGCACATATTTTGTTCCCGTGACCTTTTCCTTGGATTGTAGCGCCTTACTTAGCTTTCAAGCACACAACAGATAAACTGACATTCTTTGTGAAAGCGCACTTTCAACGTTACTTTAGTATACATGTGATTTGTTTTAAGATGAAATCGAAGTAGAGCTCTTTATCTGATATTGGAAGTGAATTTTCGTGAAACATAGATCATCAGGCGATCTCGAGAATTAGGCTCGCAGACGAGCCACTTTTAACGATATTACCTGCGTTCCCTAGGAAGACCATTTTATTAGAACATCCACCCGATCCTATTTGTGTGCAGCGAAGTCACGAATCGTCACGTAGGCATGTGACGAGTGCGCGGGGACTCTGATCGGACGTTTGAGGCTGAATGGACGCACCGGAGGGATGATGTGCATGCTGGTAGCTATCGAGGAAGGCTTGATAGGAGGCCTAGTCGGCTGACTAGATACATGGACCAGACAGGCCTAGTGGAGTGGTTGCGCTTGGTCCGGTGAGCGCCTGCTGCATGGCATGAGCTAGGGGATGAGTGTAAGGCATGGTGTCATCTTGCCCCAGGCTTGGCCACAGCTGGAAGGAGGCAAGCCCAATGGAGCACTAAGACCTAGTCGAGGGTGAACGCCTACTAAGCATAGCATAGGCGAGACAGATAGGTGGAAGGCACGAGGATCATCTTACCGCAGTGTTGAGCATGACTGCCCTTTTAAGCATGATGCAGGATGCGTATGCAAGCCTCCTCTACCTCTCGTGCCTACTTATGTAGCCGGGCCGGGCGGTCGGTCCTCGAGGAAATGGGAGCATGCCGTCGGTCGACGAGGCGGGCACGCCACAGAGTGTGACTGCCCAAGTTATTAAATTACGGAATGCAGAGAAAAAACTATTCAATTCATCTAACAGCTGGCAAACGGCGTATAAATACTAGGGGATGTAGGTAGCTTGCTGGTCCTAGCCACCTTAGGATAGCTAGCTGTCTGATTTCCAACAGAGATGAGAATGGGAAGGCAGCATCAGAACAAGGACGCAGCGTCGCCGCCTCCCCAAAGCAGTGGGAAATGGCAGCCGCCCCGCCAGAGCGTCGTGATTACCCAGCCTTCGCTTCACCTAGAACCCCCTCTTTAATATATAAGCATCTGGAGTGCCTCCCACATCGTCCGCGATGATCCCTCTCGCTCACACGAGCGCGTAGGCATTTTCCATTTCTCCAGCGGAAGGGGGCAGCGATTGAATTAGGGCCAGATATTTCCAGCACGGAAAGCAAGGAGATTAGCTTGTGCCAGCATAGCTTTCGGCTCGAGCAATTCGAGTCTGTAGGCCAGATGCCAGCAGCGCTGGAATAAGTTTTTTTCCAGAGAGGGAGAGATAGCAATGCTGCTAAGTCTTTGGGATATGGCACACTTCGTATCTCATGTCCGTATTGATGTTGCAAATGTGAATAGTTAATATATCCCATCGACCGATTATGTCTATTCAACGCCCTTGTGCGTTCCTAGGTTGGGCAACAAACAAGCCTGCATCTTGCGTTATGCGCCCCTTCTCATTCCTGCTTGCCCTCGTAATCATAATTTGGGATCTTCCTTTGCACCTCGTATATGTGCGGTATTGATCCCATTCTTGATTCCCCTCTCCCCTTTGACACTTTCCTAGAATATAGTGAGTACGCGATTGCGAAGTAGCATCGTTCTTGGAGACTTATATAGATGGGATGAATAAATGTAGGATTGAAAGTCGGATGGAACCACTAGGGATACTTGTTGTCTTACATGGCAGCTGCAACGGCTACATTTAAGGCCAAAAGAAGTCTCAAGAGCAAACATCGTTGGGTTTCCTCGTCAATGGACCATCCCAATTTCCCCTACATCCAAGTCTCCTTTCCGCCGGGCCCATAAGCTCAACGCCTCAATATGCTCTAACCTCAGACATGGACACGCCTAGACCGCAGCCCTTCCGCTCCTCTGCCAGACGCAATGGCGTGCAGGACTGAACAATCGTCAATTTCGGTTTATGCAGAACATGGCTTACTACCATCATCTTCTTTATTCCTCTCTGCATGTATGTTGTGCGGGTTCCCCACACTCCACACCCGTGGACCCTTTTTGATGCCCAATACCACCGAGTCATGGGTATGTATTTACTCGAATGCTGAGCCATGGGTACGATACTAGTTACGAGGCTATTTTGAAAAGATCCACATGTTCACAAGAGTCATGACAGTGGGTTTATGAGGCGGTTTGGTCCGCTGTGGGCCTTTGGGGAGTGTGGAGTATCCCATGCACCGCCGGAATCTGCCCCCCGGGGGGCACCTGAGGTAGGCCAATAGGAGGCTGCTGATGTAAGGAGGTTCTTGGCACTTCGAACACCAAAGTTGCAGGTTTTGTATGAGAGATAACTAGTAAAACTAGCGACAAAAATGCCCCCTGAGAGCTCGATTTCATACATGAAGCTATTGGAATGTGTGTAGAACTCTGTATACGCTGATTTCTTGGTGTTGTAGTGAACCTACATCCATCTAATTCACCAAGAGCTGTACAGTCTGCAAGTGCTCCTGCCAGCACGGCTGTGGGAGGTTGCAGAAGGCTTGCTGGCAGATCAAACAGCCGTATAATGTCCTATTTAGTCTCTTCAGCTGCCTATTGAGGTCGCTATCCGTCAGTTCTCCGAGTGCAGTCCTTTTCCTACCCTGGGTACGCCGTCCCTTAGTTGCACAAGATACACACGTTTTTTGCTTTCCCTCGAGGATAGAGCTTCACCAAAACATGATTAGTAGTTGGCTGGCAATCTATCTCTATCGCATGGGGCCTGCTAGGATTAAGGTTGGCAGCCTTCACTGATCTCTTCTGAAGCTGGAAGACTAGCTTCAATAGGTATTCCCGGTGGCCAGAGTCCTTCGTCTTCTTTGCATATAGTGATAGCTTGAAGCTATTTACTAATGTAATATCTAGTAGTAAGTGGAAGAGACTCTTCCAAGTCTTCCTATAAGCTCAAAGGGTCCCGTAGTAAGATTTTAACTGGTCGAATCTGTCGACGGCATTCATAAAGCGATTATACAAGTCGATAAGCTCAGGGATAGGCAGCTCTTTTTTAATGAGATATCCAAAGGCCTTTCAGGTCTGTATTGCCCTAGTTCTACTCTTAGATGGGCGCTTCCTCGTACGTACTACAGTTTTACCCACTAATTAGTTAGTAGATTAACCTAAGAGAGTATACAGTATTAACTTACTATTGCTAATGGTAGTTGTAAATAGAACTATGTTGTTATCACGCCATGCAAATTGGCTAACAGTCTTCTTTTTAGAGACTTTAAAGAAGATCATACCCTATTCAATCTTGTTCGCATTATATAGTCGTACATTAATAAGCTCTTCATTAAAACCCTTATATATAGGCTTTTTTTTTGGTTCTTGGTGTTCTTGCCTTTTAGAGCTAACTCTGGAGTATAATCCTGAGATTCTTCCTAAGATTCTCTCTAAGATTCTCCCTGAGAGTTCTCGTCTGAAGTTGAATTTTGGGTGTTTTCTTAAGAAGTTGCTTCTTTTTATACCTGCTTTTCTTTCTTTTCTTCTCGAGACGTTTTTATAGTCTGAATAGTCCCTACAGCTCCTATTCCCTCCTCCCTAAGCTTCTCTAACAGCTTAATAGTAGTAAACAAATTATCAAGCAATAGAACATGTTTACCACGTTTGAGTGACTGAGCAAGGTGTAATACTATAGATTTAGTAGATATAAAGCCTTTAGCCACCTAAAAAGGATCTAATTAATAGGGACCCTCTTCTTTTGCTGTACCTTTACTATGGAAGAGCTAATCGTATATATAGCCACTATCACCTAACATCTAATTCTTATATCCTACTGCATTGGCCTTACAGGGAATTGTAGTAATTTCTTTAGAACGGCCTGTAAATCTCTGCATGGACTTATTAACAGCTAGGTACTTTCCTAGCTGCCAGTATTGCTAAGAACAAGCCCTTAGGTGTTCAGAAAGCTCCTAAACTCTTTTAAATATGGTTTTAAATGGTTCCTGGCCTTCCTCTTTTGGGCTTGTACAGTAGAAATAGCGATCTATCTGTTCGAATCGAATTCTTGAGATATAGTCCCTAACGTAGTGTTTCACTCCAAAACTACGCTTATTTTTCCAGTAATCCTCTATCCTAGCTTCTTTATGTATCCCTATGTGTATGAGTGTAGCAAAATAAGCGTGTAGCTCTTCTCTGCATACGGGCTTCCAGGGTCTCTGCCTGTGTTTCAAATCCCGCCAATTGCTGTTGGTCTCCTGGGGCGGCTTCCCAGCGCGCATTAGCTCTGCATTACGATTGGTATACACACAGAGCCTATCAACTAGCTCGTCAGGGAAAAACAGCCGAAATAGTTGGATAGGGCTCTCTCTATCCACTTCTTCCGGTAAGTTTGGGATACCACGGTCGTTCAGGTTCTCAATGGGTAGTGGCTTCCAATCAGGCGCCGCGCCAGCATCAGGAAGGCTAGGTTTTTGTCCTCTTTTTAATTTTGGAGGCTTATCAACCTTATCAACAAGATCGTCGTCAATTCTCCTACGCGGAGCCATGGGGGGTTGTGAATTAATTATGTTGATGAACTACCTCATACACGTAGAAAATGTTGGTGTTCGAAGTGCCAAGAACCTCCTTACATCAGCAGCCTCCTATTGGCCTACCTCAGGTGCCCCCCGGGGGGCAGATTCCGGCGGTGCATGGGATATGCTCGAAGATCTCTACGGTAGCGGACCCACCCTCGGAACGACATTTCTTTCGCATTCTAGAGAACTTCACTCCAACACTTCTTTTCATGATGTGATGTTGAGGTACTTAGGTATAGATCATAAAGCGTACGCTGATGTGGTGGCAATGAGGGGGCATCGCGTGATACTCACCACGCAGACCCCTCTTTCACTGGGCGTGAAACGCGCTTCCTCTTCTTCTAGTTCCTTCTTAGATTGGGAGTCTTGATTGCGGGGATAGACTCCAATGAATGGAAATATGGAAGAGAGACCCGTTTTGAGAATGCATGCGTTAGACTATGGCGCTGCACAAACCAGGGCACCCTGAGGTCCTTTGTCACTAAATTCTTGATTCCATCTGTGGTGTTCAACGAAGTTGGCGGCGCCAACACATACATAATACATGAAGTGCTATATGGATTCCACGACCATGGCAAGGAGGTATAATAACCGGAAAGGGTAATAGGTTGTGGTATACTTTGCAGGAGTGAATTACCAAGACATCACTTGGGCAGGCTCGTGAGACTCGGGGAGAAATTACTGACCAGAGTGCTCCATATAGGAGCAATATGTTTGGGTCCCTTGACTTCTATTCAACGACTTTGTGGTGATAAAGAGTAAGTATTTGTTTGAATTGCTGTCGCATTGCTCTGAGGACGGAGATTTTATCACCAGTCGACCTATCTCAACCGAAGAGTCGTCAAATTTCAAGAAACAGACTGGTCCTATGGCTTCTAGATGTATAACAGACTTCTTCTGCACACATCTCGGAACAGGGCCCTTCCGAGATCCCATGCACGTGGTTCCGAGATCCCACACGTGGCAAGATAGTATGAAGCTTATGGTTAATTGAACGACCAACGTCCACAGTGAGTCGGCTTGCTGGCTTCTAATGTGCACTCGAAGTCAGTACGTACAGATTTCGATGATCTCTATAGACATTCTTCATGGTGACCAGGCGTGATTCGTATTTCCTTCTTCTCTTCTCTGTCGAAATGTCAAAAAGCCATGGCAACATCCCATTCGCCATTGCCATGATTATGGCAGATCCCACATCCGACGCCTCCATTGCCATGCTCATGGACAAAGGTGAAGTAACAGTGCCAGGGTCAGAAGCATCTAAGGTAGAGAGCTCGTTTGGAACTAGCGTCCGCAGAGCCCGACGCTGGAATATCATTCAACGGGACACTGACAGGCAGATTTCATTCCCGTCACCGTCCATCCTACTAATCCCCACAATAGAAGAGTCTCCAAGACTCGCTTTATTATCGGCGGCAAGCGCTTCTGCAAAAATGGAAGGACGGTAGACCCTAGATGCCCACATCGTTTCGAACCTATTCTTGACAACCGTGGCAGCCGCAGAAAATCCCCTTCCGGCATTAACGCTAGCCCAGAATCTCCATCGCCTAACATCTGTCGCACCGTTCGACGTACACTATCAACGGTGATATAATATTTTGGGCGTGCGTGGGGGCAACGAGAGAAGGTCTATCGAAAGAATATCCGGTCCAATTGTAGGAATATGCGCGATAGTTCATGGGACTACCCCATGCGCCGAATTCAGCGAAAAGCACATGCTCTCCCGCACCCTTTTGTTTCTGATACGGCGGGTACAAGGTCCCATCCGTGAAACACGGCGCCATTTGCAAAGGCTTGGGCGTTTAGCTTGTGAATCGGAGAGAATGCCGCGGGATGCCGGAGCGAACGTCTGAAAGAAGGGTCGTGGTTTTGTCGTCTGGATTAAGCGAGACCACCATCCTCGATGATTCAGTGGCAGTCTTATTGAACCGGAAGCATTATCAAAAGTGATGAATGATGGTGTGCGTGTCATTCTCGAATATGAAGCGCGGATCGTGTTGGAATGAGAAATTAAAATGTGTAAGCTTGAAGATCGCATTCTGGCCGCTGCTGCTGACACAATAGTTGTCATACAGCCAAGCCATCGGATGCAATAGATGGCGGATGTGTGACATGTTGATATCAAATACCTTCCCGTTGCAGGGCTCTTCTCCACTACTGAGAAAATAAACCCAGGGTGGGAAGTCCCGTATCTAGATGCATCGGAAAGAGCCGGGGGAACGTAGCTTGCGGAAACGGGAATATGATCGATGGAATGCCAGTCGAAAATGACGTCTCAGATCAAAATATTGACTTCCTGGAATATACCTTGCATCAGCTATTGCGGATCCGCATATATTTGTTGTATTCCGACAGATCGAATTGCAAATGCGGCATATGCGGTTAGAAGTGCGGAAGCGCCCTCACTAATGACAAAAAATTCATGGATGTCCATCTCAGGGGATCCATTTCCTGACTGCACGTACTTTCCGGTCCGATAGTTCTCGTCCATAATCCTGCCGCGCCCACACCTTATCGCTACATACCCTATGTATAAAATAATTCAGCCTGACATTCTATGTGAATCAAGTCATCTTCATGCGTCGAGAAACAAGCTCATACTTCTACGTGCAGAGATGAGTCAAATCCTGGCAGAAGCAGGGCCGCAGTGATTGCTATTGATATTTCCTTCACAGGTTAATAACCCGACCACATAAGGTTCCAGACATCAATTCGCGAGTATTGTTGTCTAAGCAGTACTTCCTTTACAGGTAACCCGAAAGAACCATGAGAAACCCCTGATTTCCCGTGAACGTAAGGGCCTTTTTGTGTGCTTCGGGATAGACAAATAAAGATGTAACCGGGTTGATATCCATTTTTCGGGTCTGAATTCTGGATTGATACATTGAGAGCTGGCACCATGTGTTTCCGTTACTAACGGATTCGAGATATGACATTGGACGACCTGAAGATCAGGTCTCTATATGTGGATTGTTAGCCCTGATGTATTTGGATGTATGCAACAAAGATGAAGACTTACCGACACGGAAGTTGAGAGGGGCTCGGTAACATTATCACTTTACGCCACATTGCATAGTCAGAACGTGTGATAAGTTAGCAGTACGAGCAGATACATGACGGATGACACAAGAATTCAACTGATACGTAATTCTATGTACGGAGGAGATCACTTTATTCGAAAGCGAAGGGGCATTGGCAAAGAAGGTAGAGGAAATCGACGAACGTAACGAAATGAACGGCAACATGTCGATACAATGATAGATGTGCAGAGCACAGATGAAGGTGAAGCATGCCACAGTTCGATGTCTAGGAGGAAGAAATATGAAACGAGCCTTTAAAAGCTCTTGAAAGCGACCGTTGATATTAGCCGAAGTTCGCTATTTTCTGTATCGAAACTCTTGAAAGACTTCTATTTATTAGTTTCGAAAGTGATCATGAGCCACTTTTGTGAGGAGGGTTGTCTGTTGGTTAAGAACATGTTGGAACAACGACAGATGGTAGCCTAGGCTTTCTCGGTTCGTCGCTCCAAGGGACACGATAACGCCAAAACTAGACAGAGCGCCCCGCGAGATTCCAACCTTCTCTAGACGACAACTTGACTTCTTCTTTCCCATGATGCTAGCTCTAGATCGTAGGCGCATTTGCATGTAGACTTGACGATGCGAGCCAATCATTAAAGGCATTTTGAAGATAGCGGTGCGAAATATCGCGTTAAGTATGCAGTCGGTTCTCAACGCACAGATGCAGGGGAAATACGTGCCGTGTTGGTGATTCGCACTTCACCAACAGTCTTCCAGTATGCCCGAGGGTATCTCCTTGGGCACTAGGAAAGCAAATGTTAAAGACCTGAAGCGAAAACCACTGACGGGTTCGTTAGTTTGTCAGGGTTGGATATGGGAGATGATTGTTGACGGGCGCTGAGATGAGTTGGGAATTGGTATGAAATCAAGTTCTGGGTGGGAATATAGAGTGTGCCGATGGTGAGTTGAATCGAGAAAAGTAAGGTCAAAGCACATTCATGAAATTCAGTGAATGCAGTGAAATCCAGGGAAGGAGGAAGTGAAGGTGAATTGTCACTTCACGCTTCCATCACGGAGCCTTCACACCCAGCACGTGATCGAATTTGGCTAGTCAGTAAATCTTGGCATCTACATCGCGTTCAACGCGATCCAAGCCGCGACTACGAACTTTTCCACGCTGCGCGCTGCATCACCGACAACTCGCATATTTGCGCGCTGTGGCCTCCTAGCACCTGCGGCGCAACTGCTCTGACAACATCCAACTTTCTGTGTCAACATGTGAGTATTCTTGCCTCCTGTCACAGCCTTCCAGGGTGGCTCCCCTAACCTCGATTATGGCAAGCTCACATCCCCACAGGGAGACTTTTCCTGAAACCTATCTCAATCTCTCCAAGAAGCATGGCGTCACTCGATTTGCGGAGTCTGGCTGGGGCTGGAGGCCATCCAGCGGCGGCGATACCTTCACTCTGGACCAGTCTCAGATCGTACAGGCACAATGGAGTCGAGCAGCACGAGGGTATGAGGTCAAGCTCCTCTCACGAGCAGACGGAGTAATCCAACTAGATGGGTTTAAACATGAGGTAGGATCTTGAATCATACATGCGGAGTGGAGAACTGATTGTGCTAGGACTTCGAACGCATTGCGAAGCTCTTCAAAGTCTGGTACGGCATCAACTTGGACAATAGAGAACATGCCTTGCGCGGCTGGAACTGGGGTAAAGCCGAGTTTGGCAAAGCAGAGCTTTCCTTCAATGTTGCAAACCGTCCCGCATTCGAAGTCCCCTATACCGAAATATCAAACACAAACTTGGCAGGAAAGAATGAGGTGGCTGTTGACTTTTCTCTGCCTGCGGACGGCGGTAATACCGGCACAAATGGTCACCTTGGTGGGGCGACATCTAGAGGGAAAAAATCGGGAGGTGCAAAAGATCAGCTTGTCGAAATGCGCTTCTACATTCCTGGAACTGCGTCAAAGAAGGAGAAGAAGGAGGATGGTGAGGATGCCACAGACGGTGAAGATGGAGAAGAACAGAATGCAGCCAATCTCTTTTATGAAACACTAATGGAGAAGGCTGAGATTGGCGAGGTTGCTGGTGATACTTTTGCCACCTTTCTGGATATTCTGCATTTGACACCTAGGTACGTTCTGATGCATTGTAGACGTGTGCAGCTCTAACAGTTGAGCAGAGGACGTTTCGACATTGACATGTACGAGAAGTCCTTCCGATTGCGAGGAAAGACGTATGATTACAAGATACAGTATGATGCAGTCAAGAAGTTTATGGTCCTGCCAAAGCCCGACGACATCCATACTCTCATTACTATCGGGCTCGATCCTCCTCTGAGGCAAGGTCAGACACGGTATCCATTCCTTGTCATGCAGTTCAAGCGGGACGAGGAAGTCAATCTCGACTTGAATATGAAGGAGGAACTACTCGAAACTCAATACAAAGACAAGCTGCAGCCGCACTATGAAGCACCTATTTCGGTTGTGGTCTCGGACATTTTCCGTGGTCTGACTGGTAAACGTGTTACAAGACCATCGAAGGACTTCATTAGTCACCACGAACAATCTGGCGTTAAGTGTTCCATCAAGGCTAACGAAGGGCATCTCTTCTGCTTGGACAAAGCATTCATGTTTGTGCCCAAGCCGGCTACATATATTAGCATCGATAACATCGCTTCGGTAACCATGTCTCGTGTTGGTGGCGCCATGGCTGCTAGCCGAACATTTGACATCACGTTCACTATGAAAGGAGGGCTCGCTGAGCACCAGTTCAGCAACATTAATCGGTGAGTCACATGCGCTATCGCAGTGAGCTCTGCATAACTAACCACCACACCATAGTGAGGAGCAGCACCCACTCGAGAGCTTCTTCCGACTGAAGGGCATCAAGACGAAGAATGAAATGGCCGATGACGTAAGAGCTTCGATCCCCATTCATATGATGGCGCTAACGGTGAATTTACACTAGTCGGCAGGAATCCTTGCTGCAGCTCTTCAAGATGATGATCTAGCATCTAGCGACGACGGAGCCGCGAATCGTGGCAGCGCAGATGAAGATGACGAGAGTATCGACGAGGACTTCCAGGCGGATTCGGATTCGGAAGTTGCCGAGGAATATGATGAGGACCACAGGAGTAGCGGGCCAGACAGTGACTCTGAGATGGCCGATGCAGATAGCGATGCGCCTGCCGAGGAAGAAATGGTGGAACGGCCGAAGAAGAAGCAGAAGACGTCAAAATGATCAGCATGCAGAGGAAATGGCCAGAGAGGATGGCGGTGAGAACTGCGCAAGAGGCGGTGACGAGGAGCTTCTCTTCCACCCGTTCTTCCGGGATTCCATTCTGCGATCTCTGGTGCATGCTACTGCATGGGCGTTGGGGGAATTTGGGGGAATTGTGTAGGAGTGGTCTCCGGCTGTGTTGATTAGATACTTCTTTTGCGCCGAAACAGCGCTTTGGGCGGGATGCATGGCTTAAGGGGGCTGATAAACCTAAACGGCCCGAGTGATGGTCGAAAAAGCAAGGGGAAAACAAGAAATAGTGGCAATACTAATGGTGAAATTTCGGGCGCAATACCACGTGTGTGGGCTCCGTTAGCCCTTGAAGGGTGAGGTCGTGGCGTCGGCCATGATTCGCATTGCACGCGCTATGCACCGTCAGATGTGCCCACGAGTCGCGCGGCGGGCTCGTGCCGCTGTACGGGTACATCTGGTTCTTGGTGTGTTCTGAAGCTTGAGCTGTAGCTTTACATGTACTCCGACCCCAGATTTAGCTATGCGACGGCGATTCAGCTTGGCGCAGCTCTAAGGGCTCTGCTAAAAATTTGTCTGAATGTGGACCCGCTTGGTATGAACCACCCCAACCCCGCAATTGGACCCTCATCCCTCCAGCAATGAACCACTAACCACCACCATGTTTACATACATATAACCCCGTGTTCGCCGCGAGGCGCGTCCATTCCCCTTTCAACCAACTCACGCCTCTCCATGGACTTTGAGAACTTACAATTGTGAACTGCAGGCATCACGATATACACCTCTGGACATGCGATCACGAACTGGATGGCAAGTGCCTGTCACCTCTCCTGACCGAAGCAATTGCTGATCGGGTGCGCTATCAGCTTAACCTGCCGTCAGAGGAAGCTTAAATGCGACGAGAAGAAGCCCGTTTGCAGCCAGTGTCGCAAAGCCTCGAGGGAATGCGTTCCCAGCTCAGGCATTGTCTTCCGTCATCAGCATAATGCTTCTATGAACGGCGACGACTCCTCTGATGAGAACACGCTCAAGGGCTTCTATGCGTACAAGAACACCTTCAACGACGAGACCGTGTGGCTCGACATCCCCAAGCAGGGTAAGCTCACTGGAGCTGGGTTGCTCCTTCGTTCGCCCCCCATACTCACCCCCATACTCACGCCTTCCACAGTGACATTCATCAATACGTCGAATCCCTATCTGGATCCCCTCACACCCGAGTTTGATGCTGTGTCCATTACCTCAATGGACTCCCCAGCTCCGTTTGACCCACGGGCCAGCACCTCGTGGCCCACCTCTGGTAGCATCCACACCGCCACCAGCACTCCATCCAGCACCGCCCTGGATGCCCTCCCTCCTGCCGTCACTAGTAGCCACTATCCTTATCTTCCATCCGAGACAGCCTCCCAGACTGACAGTCTCCCTCCTTCGGAGAAGGTTTCGATGCTTCAATCTCCGCCAGCCTCTGCAGCTGGTACCCCAGTATCTCCCCCCATGTCCCTCTCGAATCACCATCTCCATTCTGTCTTGACTCGTTCATCTACCATTACGCCACCGCCTATCGATCCGCACCTCACCTCTCCATTCGATCACGATCACATCCCCCGCTCGACACCTCGTCACTCGCCATCTTGTGCCGGCGTCGACACCGTAACCGAGCAAGATCACGAGATCGCTTTTCTTCTGCGGTGGTTCTCAGAAGGACCAGGACTCTGGATGGACCTATTTGATCTTGGAACATATTTTGCTTCATATGTTCCCGTCAAGGCGCGGGAGAATGAGCTACTAAAATACGCAGCCGTCGCCTACAGTGCCAAAGCTCTTGCACGTGTTCAAGGGAAGAAGCCTATTATAGGAGGTAATGTAACGCGTCAAGCACGGATGGAGCTTTATCCGGACGCACATTCAGTCGATTGGTATCATAAAGCTACTCAATACTACGATACTGCCGTGTCTCTTCTGCTCCAGGCTCTGAAGAATGATGCCACCATTACCCCTGAATCAGAGTCAGACTATGAGCCAAGATGGCACAGTGTTGATGTGACCTTCGATCCGGATGCCCCCATCCGCAAGCGTCGTCGCAAGTCCAGTAACGGAACATTCAAATCCAATACGGACGAGCTACTCGCCGCTTCGGCAATCCTGTGTGTCTACGAGTTCCTCGACGCGTCTGTCCCAGAGTGGGCCAAGCATTTGAATGGCGCCAAGTCACTCCTTGTGACTGCACAGGAGCGAATGAGGCCTTTACAGATGCCAACCCCCGACTCAACACTTCCCTCTGCCAACCTGGGTTTCATATCCAGGGCACGAAGAGCAACCTTCTGGAATATTGCAAGGCAGGACATGTTGGCAGCATGTAAGTTCTCTTCTCGGTCATACCACGGTTAGTCTAACTTTGCGTGCTAGTCATCAACAAGACTCATACCCGGCTTGACACAGAGGATCTCCCGCTCTGGAAGGAGGCGGGCCTTCTGATCGATGACAATGGCCTAATAGTACACAGTAATACAATGGAGAGCGGCTATCCCGAAGGCGAGGGCATGATGAAAGAAGATCTAATCTGCAACGCTCTTGCCTGGCTCATGGCCAAGCTCGTGAACTTCATGGCTGCTGGTGACGATCTTCCAGCTGAACTTGGAGCATCATGGGCTAGTGTTCCCCAGCGAACATTACTGGAGTACTGGTACCACTTGAGACAGCAATTCCAAACCTGGTACGATGGGCTTCCGGTCACCTTTCAGTCCAGTGCAAGAATCGAACCATCTCGTGTGCCTGGACGATTTGTTCAACGCGAAAACGGCTTGTCGTTTCCCGAGGTTTGGTATAGCATTCCTATGTGCGCCTCTACCATGCAGTACTATCACATGAGCCAGATACAACTGCTCATGAACAAACCGCACGAATCAACTCAAGGACGTACCACGGTTTTCGCGAGGCTTAACTCCTACAAATCTGTCCTCGCCGCCTCCCAAGTTCACAGTCGTGAAATTGTTAGCATCTCACTCGCTCGTCCAGATGAAGCTGTCCGGATCCACTCCGTACAGCCTCTCTTCACTGCCGGACAATGTCTCCGAGATCCTAGAGAACGTCAAGTGATTGTGGATCTTCTTCGCGACATCGAAACGGACATTGGATGGGCGACTGACTACAGAGTGAGACAGTTGGTCCAACAATGGCAGTGGGAGGAAAATGAGGAATCACGCGTTCCTTGACAACGACTTGTTCCTGTGATGGAGGGAAGACATCCATTACGCAAACATGCGACGCACACTTAGTGGGTACAGCGATCTTGCAGCTGGTCTCGAAACAAACGAAGGCGTTCTAGCTCCTGTCTTGAACATGTCTCGAAGGTCTCACAAATATTTACAGCACTTAACATACATATCTGTTCAAGAACTGTTCTAGGTCCGACCTCAACAGCAGCAACACATGAAGTTCGAAATGAATACTCTCTGTGCGATCATACTATGACCGAAGAACACACCTGCACCCACCGATATGGAGTACAGAAGCGCAACTCATTGGACAAGCCATTATCGCATTCATCTCTTAGCGACGGATCCGATTTGGAGCAATATCCATGCGCAGGTCACTGGAACCACCAACAGTGTCGTCGCCGAATACCATGCATAAACGCTCCGTCTGCAACCCGGCTTCGACGGGAGCAATACCTAATCGACCGTCTCGGAGAGCTCTCGGAGTCCGCAGAGAACAATACAAGAGCCGCCCTGATGCGCTACAACAACCTACTCTGACTCATCGAGCGTTGGAAGACTGAAGTTGAACTCAGCTACCACGATAAAGACAACGACGTCGTGGTAACCTTTCGCACTTCCGTTGACCCTGGAATCCAGCAACCAGGACATCACGCAAGAGACAGGACATCAAATGCACCGACGACACGGCCATCACTCCCTCATTCACCTCGACGTCTCGATCGCCTCCTCAAGACCCACTACAGTATCAAAGCGGGCTTTCCGCAGGGACAGTAAACAGGTAGACAAGCACATACTGTCCCGCGCAATAACAGGTTGGGACCACGGGATACTCGCGAACCTCATCAGATGCTTAACCCAGATGATTCGCCAGGATAACCACGTATCTTCGCTCGCTCGATGATATTGTTTCTTACTCCAACGATATACTGAAATCAAGGATACCTTTTTTTTCCTATCTCATTCGTTCAAACCGCACTGCATTGGGAAGGCAAATGGCAGGGACTGCAAACTGTACCAAGAATCATGTACTGTACATAACCCATATCACGATTCTACGACCGAAATGCTAGCTAGAGCTTAGACAATAGATTCCCTGTGTTGACACGTCTTCAGCAGACACCGCTCTTCCGCTCTTCTCTCCGTAATTCTCAACTACAAGGCCCGACGTTGAAGTCTAATCTATGAGCACGTTTCCCGCACATGGCTCTGATATCATGATCCGCGCCACGTGGCTCCAGATCTATTGGACGTGTAGGGATTGATGCCCTACCAGCATTATTCGACCGGGATGCATGGGCTCCTATTCGTTGCGGAAATGCATGTCGTGCTGCATGCCCTTGCCCGAGTGATCGTGAAATGAACATGTGGACCCCTTGTAAGTCCATCCGCCCCTCCCCTTCCGCGGCCCCTCTCGTCACGCTTGCCCGATCTGTCACCCTGGATCTAGGACGCGGCATGAATGCAGGGGCCCTAAATCTGTGTCAGGCCTGGACCTCTTTACGTAAAGTTCTGGCGGACCCGCACGGGACCAGCACTAGGGGGGCAGAGAGTCATTGGCATCGGGTCATGAGCCGATTGTGGCCGGGACACGGCTCCGAGATCCCTGTGGCGTTTATCATGGCGTCCTGGGGTACGCGTGGTCAGTGCGACAAGTGAAGGTATCGATTGCTGGAGGTGGGAAGGGAGTGTATTGGGCAGACGCCGAGATGAGAAATTTGAGAAAAAGAAATGGGAGAGCCGAGGAAGGGATTGACAGGTTTTATTGGGTGAGTGCTCGATCTAAATACGAAGATTGCGGCTATTCAGGTTACCCTGAGGTCGGCGATGCTTGATCATCGCCACAATTGGGTCCGAATAAGGCTTCCATAAAAAAGTGTGTGAGAAAACGTGGTGGTGATGGGCATGAGCGCAGGTTTTGAGAGTGATAGGAGCTGAAGGATCTCAAGCAGTCACTTCTTTGGCGTGCGGGTCCGCCGACGGGCTCCAAAATGGTTGATCCTCCGACTCTCACTGGAGAAAATGTTGGGGGATGGGAATTTTTTCGCATGGATGGGCTTCTATCAGGCTTCGATTTCGGATCGGCCATGTCGAAAGGGAAAGCGCTAGATGGGAATTTTTCACACAGATGGGCTTCCATCAGGCTTCGATTTCGGATCGGCCATGTCGAAAGGGGAAAGCGCTGGATGGGAAAAAGTTGATTCTCGATGAAGTGATTGGCATTGTAGATCATGGTCCGAGCAGCCATGTGGATGGTGCGTAGTGGCGATAATGTCGCGCGCGCAAGCTTAAAATTGGTTGAAGCTCGCCAGTCGCCGGCTTCTGCTCCCTGGCGAGAGATGGCTTCGAGAAATCGCATGGGTCGAAACGAGCGGTGAGGCCGCGTTCGAAGGGGCAACGGAGGTGGATTCCTTATATGGCGTGATTTATGCAGCAAAAAATTGATGGCGTGGGATATCGGATGCTGCACGAAAGGAGCTGAAACGTACTAACGCTGGGCTATTTTCGAACGGGTAGACGCCGGCAGACCGAATGAACGAATTGGGCGCAAGCCATTTTCATCGCGGCAACTGCAATTTGCATCAGCATGCTAGGCTTGTCATGGAAAGGCTCCGGAAGTTATTCCGACGCCCCCGAATGGACGAAATGGGCACGTGCTTTAGATTCACTGACGCGCGAGAGACGCGTGCATGTAGTCAATCAACCACGAAACGCTCAATTCGCGTTCCTTCTCATCTCCAACTTCTCCTCTATCTTCGTCACCCATATTCATCACCGAAAGCTTACATTCATCTTGCATCAGGCCATGTCTCCATCAACTCGGAAGCGAACACGAGCTGATCCTGGTCCCGACGATCAAGAGAACCAAGTCAATGGCACCACTCCCCCCGCCAAAATTGTTAAATTCTCCGACATCAGGTCGTTCTTTTACTCTCAACCCGAAAGTCCG
This sequence comes from Zopfia rhizophila CBS 207.26, assembly GCA_010093925.1. Classification (NCBI taxonomy): domain Eukaryota; kingdom Fungi; phylum Ascomycota; class Dothideomycetes; family Zopfiaceae; genus Zopfia; species Zopfia rhizophila. The sequence continues at coordinate 91,557 of ML994636.1, forward strand.
CTTACAGATACCACCGGAAATCATGATACCGCAACGAAGCAGTATGTTAACCCGGGAGAGGGTCCCTCTAAGAACCCACATCGAAAGCGGGCAAAGGCAACGCGACTATAACGAGCTCATCAGGTAAAGATAGAATGAATTCTGGGAAGATCTACAAAGACCTCATCAAGAGCTTCAACAAGATATTTAATGCCCTTCTCAGAAAACAGAAGCCGCAAGCTACACTCTGGTCCGGCGTCACGGCAGACACTTTCGCACAAGAAATGTTCCCTTTCATCGGCGCCGCGAACGCAATGGTAGAACACTCGCCAAAACATGCTTTCCTCCTAGTTCTGTGCCTAGGCGATTATGCCTATGGCGACATCGAGTGCGGTGCCAAATCCTGCGGCTGGGGTGATACTGAAGATCCATTCCAAGCAATAGACAACTGCTTACTGAACATCATCGACAAGCGAATGGAACTGGCCCTCCAATTCTGGACGCCGAAGACGACCCCGGAAAGAAGGAATTGGAGCTTGACAATGACCTGGAGGAATACAAGGATATGTTAGGGAGATACCCGAGGAACAAGTCGGAGCGTTCAGAGTATCAGAAGTGTAGACGAGCGGACTTGAAAGATAGAAATCAGAAGATGAAAGAGCGAAGAGGGGTTGCGAAGGATTGGGTTTCGAATGCTTTAGATGATTTGGTCAATACGAGGGCCTATATTGGCAAGTGGGGACTTGGTGATCATTTCTTTGCTGACAGTATCAGGAAGTTGGAGGGGATCAAGAAGAATCCTACTGTCGCTGCCAATTCTTCTTGATCGCGATACCCGAGAACTGCTCTGTCAACAGATCAAATCTCTCTCAATTTCTCATGCATAATTATCTTATCCTTCGTTGATGCCTGATATAATATCAAAACTTATACGAATATCCCTTCAAAGCTTCCCATGCTGCAGCTGAATTTCTTGTTTAAGTCGCTATTCAGTATTCGATATGGAAGGGGTGACTCCTTCGCTCCTTCCATGTCGGACACTGCTCTAATTTCCGGGACAGTATAACTTCTAATTTCTCTAAAGATACAGGACTTCGATAACCACAGGCACAAAAACGATCTTGGCCACGATCTGACCAAAAGTCCATCGCTCATCAGCGAATTCTCCCCCAACCGCTCTTTTCATGTCATTCTGCAGCTGTCGCAGTCTGAAGAACGCCCCACATTTGAGTTGAGGAGAACAGCACAGTCATAGTGCACAGTATCCACCAGACACTTACTCCAGAGAGAGAATCAGCGTCGAAGGTAAGATGATGCTTCCTAAGCCAGCTCTATTATTTTGGATGTTGTTTTGTAATCGCTAACAGTACGATCTTGCAGATAATGAATGTAGACACGAAGAGCCGGCTCCCAATGCCGAAAACTTTCATGGCTGTTTGCTGTGTTGAAGCAATGGGTGTAACGTTTCGGAAGCAGGCTTCCTCAATTTTGCTCAAATCAACCGTTGAGATTACCGTGCCTGGGCCACTTCCAATCTGATTCTTGCCTATCCTTTAGTATCAGCCTAACTCCGGTATGCAAATGCTGTATCTCACATACCAAACGTAGCCATCATATAGGAACCAAACGGATAAACTAATAGCAACCAGCAGCCCACGAAGAGGACAAATCTTCGTCGATGTCTAGCCTCGGCATTTGTATTCCCGGATGTCAGCTCTGAAGTTTCCGAACCACCTTCCTCAGCATATGTAGTCATGAGGTCTTTTGGCTCGCTCCTCTCCCGAAACACGCCGACGCCAATGCTCAAAGGAAGCAAAGGGGACAACGTCCAGTTCGAGATAGCCCATGTAATCTCTATGGTAATCGCTCCCATCCCTTCCGTACTAATGCCGAAATTCGCTTTGGATAGTATGATAATGCTGGCTAACTAGATAGCGTAGACGAAAAAGACAGCATTGTCATAGAAGGTTGTCGCTGCATTGGATGCGAGCAGCCTTGTGAATCCCGTCCTGAACTCCGGCTTCGCGTTCACCCAGAGAACGTCGTAACGATCGCGATCGCAATCGCAATTACTTTTTCAAAGATATAGCCAAATGCCATCCCAATTCCAGACATCAGGGTTTCCGGATCCCCCAAATAACCCCGCATACTTCTTTTCTGCATTTATCGACAAGGCTGAAGTCACGATCGGTAATGATCTCGGTCAACGATATATACCCAGCAAAGTCTGTTCGAGAGGAGAGCAAGGTACAAGTATCGTCCTTCGTCGCAGCAACCGCAGTTATGGAATCTTCGAAACCTGCGTAATCTCCATTGATTGAAAGCATGTGTTGATAGACATACTTCTCGATGGTGATTTCTCTCCACCGCTGCAGATTAGGAGCTGCCCAAATGTCACAATACGGCTGAGCAAGCCACTATACCACTATCCAATGCGGGGCAAAGCTTTTTTAGCAACGCGCTGGAACCAGTAAGAGGAGGATAGATGCAACAATTGCTGCCTGGGAAAGGCATCTCAAATCAACATGGTCTCCTTCGCCTCCTGGTATTCTTGCTCCTACGTGGAGTCCAACCTCATCCGGCGAGTGGTCCGAGTTATATAATGATGATGTTTGCTAACAAGGCAGTTGCAAACTTCAAATGGCAATGAGGCTGTATCAAAGTCCATTCCATCAATATCTACACAATCTTCAACAGTTCAAAGGCAATCCCCTCCGGTACCGTCGCCAATTACTCAACCATAGCCGCTCAATCCAGAGCTTCTCAAAGCTAGGGATAGTACAGAATACGCCAAAACCTCTGGATGTCAGTGGAAACGCTGCATCTGTAGTGACATACGCGTCTTCCGATTATGGGTGCTTCACATATTCTGTCTATGGAGTCCACCCTTGTTGTAATACCAAGTCTCCCATATCAGAGTGCTTTATTCCAACAACCTGCGCTCCTTTCCGATCGCTCGGGTCCTGCAAAGGGTTATGCCATTCCAACCCGTATGTCACGAGATGTACTATTATCCTGTCACCATCCTAACATGAGGCGGTTTATGTATATGGGATTAGAACGGAATTGACCGAATATGGATGCACTGCCTCGGCCTACGCCATGTCGGTGGGAAGAACTACGGCAGGAACGACATCGACATCGACAAGCGCCAGATCTAGTCAATTCCCTTCTTTCATCCATGATTCGTCTACAATACCTTCAGAACCATCTCCGACATCTCCGACTAGTACCCCAAAAGGCAGTCTCTCTACAAGTATCTGGCACTCTAATCCATTTCAATGGTCCAATCTTGGTCACTGTTTGGTAAGATATCCAGATTTTTGGCGGAACCATAGCGGGAAGTGTCGTTGTTTGGTTATAATCATTGAACTCATTGTCTATTGGTAAGGACACATTACCATTCCTACCTGGTTTGCGATCGTACTGACTTCGGGCGATGAAGGTGATGACATAAACGGAAAGCTAAAATGGAAAGAAGTGAACCCAATCAAGCCTCAAATAGGACCGTAGAGAAGGCCCATGTGCTATAGCAGCCGAGCCCTTTAGATACTACTTCAAATATCAACTCCGCTGCACGCCCCGGAACAGCTGTTGAACGCCCCGGGCAGCACAGGGAAGTAGAAAGGGTTGGGAGGGCCAATGCGACATGAATTTCTGGAGAGCTCAATTTCTATTTGGGTGGCTGTATCCGAAAAATTGGACAAATACGGACTGTAGAACTGAGCGAATTCCTTTGAAAATCTAGAGCTTTCCTTGGTTGACTATTTATCCATTTCATAGGAGCTGATATGTCAATGTCCATTGATGCTCGAAACAGATAGCAAACATTCGACGACCTTGTCTTCTCTTCATCAAATCTGAAGGTTTATAAATAAGTTGGGCATTCTAAAATTGCCCATTTTTAGAGTTCTATCTCGTCTGGTGTTGATCGTACACAATCTTTAGGTTTCTAAGCGACTATTTCCTCTTCTCTAGATCCAGTATCGTCTGATATATTTTTGTCGATGACTTGGTTCCCCCTCTCGACTATCTCTCCGGCCTTGCTCAGCATACTCTTATCATTCTGTCGCTATATAATCTCCCCAACCTCCTCCATATCCCCAATATCAACCTCACCACCTCGTCCTCCTCATCCGACAATTCGTCATATTTCTTCCCCTTCCCTTTGAATCGGTAAAATCATTGAACTTGGGCTCATGTCCACTGATATCCATTCATTCACATCCTTCTGGCGCCGCATTCCTACCCAGAATACGTTCTTCTTCGCCTCTCAGGAACTTGACGGCTTTTCTTGTACTCCGTTTCATCTCGGACTTCAAGAGACTCGTCTAACTTCACCTTCTTAGTTGGGTAAAGGGCTTCTAGATTTTCTTCCTTGAAATTGAGTTGGGGGGGAAGAGAAGAACCAGGTCTTGGGGGAGGAGAATCTGTATCTCCTTGCAGAAATTTTAAGTCGGAGTGGAAGAGCAGAATCCGGTGTTGGCGTATGGTTTCTTCGACACTTCGGACTCTGCGTATCTCCATGACCTCGTCCCTGGCTCTTGATTTTCCGATTTTCATCCTCCAGTTTCAACACGAAATTCGCATATGCTCTTCGTACATCTTTGTGCGCTTTCAGCGCTTTCTAATATCCTCCGAAATTCGGCCTTCGGTGCTTGACTTGGTTCCATTCCTCCTCTATAGTATTCTTTGCGGAGAGGAGCTGCTCGAATGGGCGGCAGGAATCGCAGTGTTCTTGGGATAATGTTTCTGAGGGGAAGTTGGGGTTTAAGGTCCGGCCGCAGGTTCCACATTCAAGGTTTTTGAGATCTGCTTGAGAGGGTGGTTCGTTGTTTTCCGTGACCGGATTGGACAGGGTTGTTTGGTGCCGTTTAGTATTGGATCCGAGCCTGAAGAAATGAGAGTAAACATAACTGTTTGGTTCTTTTGCCGAGCTAGTTGCTGATTATTCGCAGTGAAGGCTGTCTCAACGGATACCTGCCTGACCCGGACCGCGGCAGCCACGAGACATGCTGCTACACTTTAACCAGTTCATACGGGAACGATCCGGTGCGCATGTTTTCATTCAATTGAATATTTCGACGATACAGTTGTGCTGCAATGGTTTGATTAGTGTTTTCTGAGTGATGGAGTCTGGATCACAGACAGACCAGCTACTCTCCAGTCCCCTGAAATGGATGCGGAAGGTAATCCACACAGGCAGAAAATATAGAGCTATAGTATCCGCTACCTTGATTTCCTTGAGATTGACATTCCGACCTCGCAAATCGATGCGGATTCTCTTTTCTTATGGCTCCAATAAAGCCCCGTCCCGAGTACGGAGTTCATGGCTGACAGGCGGCTTATTAAACCAACATTTGATTTGCGAATAGGTCATTACCCAGCGATCCATATAGCTGGATAGGGACAATTGGATGGTTATTCATCCTTTAGTAAGTGAATCTCATATAACCCTCCATAACAGTCTAGTTCTTTGTCTTAGGCTGATCCAGGTGCCAGTTCTTTGAGAATTGCCGTTTAATATTTTATACTTATAGTAAATTCATTACGTATATAATTTATACTTGCTAATAGTATATTAAACACTACTAAAAAAAATAAAGAAAAACAAATTTGTATTTAAGCTTATTTTTATTATCTACACTTATTTTTATTATCTATATTTATTTTTATTATTTATACTTATTTTTATTATTTATACTTATTTTTATTATTTATACTTATTTTTATTATTTATACTTATTTTATTATTTATACTTATTTATTATTTATACTTATTTTATTACTTACGTTTATTTTTATTATTTATATATTATGTAATAAAAGTTTTATTTAATTTAAAAACATTAAATTAATAGTAAAGTTTACTAGAAATAAAAGCTATTAAACTTAATTATTAACTTTAGTTAATTACTTTAATATAACAAAACTTTAAAACAGTATAAAGTAAAAATAAGTTATTAGTAAAATTAAAACATTTTATTTAATTTAGAATATAAAGGTAACTATAAAAAGTAGAACTAAATTATAAAGAAAACACTTTTTTATATAAACTAATTTCTTGGTGTTACTAGCTAATTAACTTTTATTTAAACTTATTAAGTTAATTTACTATAATTTTACTAATTTATTATTATAGTAAAGTAAAGTATTTAATAAATATTTAGTTACATACTATAATAGTTTTATTTACTTTTATAGAAAATTCTAATACAAAATTAATTAATTAATTAATAACTTAATTAACTATTAATAAATTTAAAAAAAAAATTCATTTCTTTATATTAAGTAAAAGTATTAAAGTAATTTAATTTCTACTCTATTTTATTATATATAGTAACTAATTACTAACGTAAACTTTATAATAGTTTTATTTTTAAAATTTACTATTAAGTAAGCTTACAAAAAACTATTGTATAAAATAGTTATTATAAGAATTATTATATAAAACTTAAAAAAGTTTTGTAGAAACTATAGTTATAATAAAATAATAAAATATTAGTAAATATTTATAGTATAAAAGTATATTAACATGTAGTAAAAACTATAACTAACTAAAACTTTAATTTATAATTAAATATAAAAAGTATTAAAACTTTAAAAAAGTTTACTAAAAATAGTTTAAAATTAAAAAAAAAAGTCGTCTAGTTATTAGTAATTAGTAACTTTTAAAATAACTTTATAAAATTAATTATATAGCTACTAAAAAGCTTTAATATATATTTAATTTATATATAAAAGTAAAGACTACCTAAAAGTTATTAGAAAACAAAAATTATTTAAGAATACTATATAAATTATTAGAATTAGAAATTATTAGATAATAGTAATAATTCAAGAATTTTTTTTTTTAGCTAAATTTAATTAAAAGTTAAAAAAAGGTAGAGTATAAAAAAGTAGTAAAAATACAAGTATTAGTAAAATCAAAATTTAAAGTAGTATTAATAAAATTAAAACTAGAACTATTAGTAGAATTAAAACTAAAAAAACTAGTAAAATTAAAAATAATAGTAAAAAGAAACTAAGTAGAATTTTCTATAATAATATAAACTAAAATTAAATTAGTATTAGTTTATTAAAATTTATAGTTAAGTAGCTTTATACTATTTCTATTTCTTTTCTAAATATTTATTAAGTTTTTTAAAAAACTATAAAAACTAGTTAGTATTTTGTTTTATAGTAAACCTACTTATTATATTAATTATTATACTTAGTTTTTTGTTATTACTTTTTACTTCTATAACTCTTTTAGCTATTTTTAATTTTTTTTTTCTTTCTAATATATATATTTAATTAATAAGCTTAAGCTTAAAAAGCTTTTTAAAAAACTTTAGTTTAAAATACTAAACTATATACTAAAATTAAAAACTAAAATAAACTCTTTTACTATATTTTTATTACTAATTAATAAACTTGAACTAATAATATAAAATTTTTAATTAGTAGTATAAAGCTTTTACTAAAGTACTATAATAAAAGTTTTACTTATTTAATACTATTTTTATAAAATAAGTTTTCTTACTTTAATAATAAAAATGTAAGTAACTTTTTAAATAATTTTAAAAACTTTTTATAGCATTATAAATAAAAGAACTAAAAGTAAATTAAAAAAAGAATTACTTTTTTATAAACCTTACTAAAAGAAAATTATATAATACTTAAATAAGCATAAAAAAGTTGTAAAAAAATTTAAACTATACTTTAAATAAATTTTAAAAAAATGTTTTATTAAAATAATAGTATTTGGTGTAAAAAGTAAGTAAAGTTTTTTAAAATATAGTTTTATAAATACTAAAGTATAACTTAACTTAATATTTAGTACTATTTTAAAAAGTTTTTAGTTAAATTTAAAAAAAAATATTTAAGTTAAAGTATTATTATTATTATTATTATTATTATTATTATTATTATTATTATTATTATTATTATTATTATTATTATTATTATTATTATTATTATTATTATTATTATTATTATTATTATTATTATTATTATTATTATTATTATTATTATTATTATTATTATTATTATTATTATTATTATTATTATTATTATTATTATTATTATTATTATTATTATTATTTCTATTTACCACCTGATTTGGTCTCCCTAATAGGTTTATATAGGCTAATTCCTTTTATAAAAAAAACTTATTAATAAGAAAATTTATTAACATGCTATATTAGAGGGACGCTAGTATTCTACTATTATAATACTTCTTTTTTATTTTCTTATTTTTTATATAATCTATAATTTTAGCTATTACGCCTGTGTTTTATAAATAATCTTATTTTTTTTTCTTTTTTCTTTTTCTGTCTCCTACTAATTGTCTATGCTCTAGAATAGGCGGAAGTTGTTTATTTTCTTAGTATTAATTACTTTTACTATTTAAAACTAAGTAAGTAATTTTATTCTTATAAACTATTTTACTACTACTTAAGTACTATCTCTCTAGCTTAGTATTTTTTCTAGTTATTCTAATAAGAATAATATTATTAGTTTAATTCTCTTTAGCTTAGAATAGTAAAAAAGAGTATAATATATAGTCTATACTAACTAGCTATAGTTATACTATAGGAATTTATTTAGGACCTCTATTTTTACTAGCTAGGTATTAAGGCTAAGGACTTCTATATATAATAAAAATAAAGTAATAGCTTCTATCTTTAAGAGTTCTTTATAAAGTGGGATTATAAGTATTTTCTATAAAATATACTAAATAAATACTATCTATTCTTTTACTATACTTTACTATTAATATTACTACTTTATATTTATTTACTTTAAGATAAGAGTAGCTGTGTGCTAGTAGTATTAAAATCTATTAATATAATATACTTATAATTCTCCTATACGTCTCTATCCCTGCTAGTGTTAGTAATTTCTAGAGTTTTCTTTTATAAAATAAACTAGAACTTCTTTCTTATATTCTTTTACCTAGTTTTAAAGCTTTTCTAGTGGAGTTAATAGTTATATTATAGTTTACTATTAACTTACTAATAATACCTATCTCTCTCTTAATAGCTACTATTAGTATTCTTTTATATACTTTTATTATCTTATAAAGATACTAGTTTTAGGTCTTTTAGAGCAGTCGGATAAAATTCTTTGTTATTAGATTACTATTATTATAAATTCCCTATATCTAGGCACTATAGAGCATTATTAGGTAGATAATTACTATATATAGAAAATATAAGTATCTTATAAACAGGCTTTATATTAACGTAGTAATTTATAATATAGTTTTAAAAACTACTCTACCCTTCTCTGCTGCTTTATAAATATATTCTTTTTATTAAAACTTTAGGTCTACCTAGACCCTAAGTATATATATATTTAAACTTTAGAGAGTGATTTTATAGCTAGTAATTTATATAGTTAATACTAAATCTATATTATTATAGCGTCTTTTTCTAGTAAAGTATATAAACTAGTATTTCTTTAATATAAATATAATTCTATAGTGTTTTACTTATATTATATATTAATTATATATAGCTATTAGGCGTTAGTAGTTCTTAGTAATAGAGTTTTTTTTATAAAATAAGATTTATATTATTAATAAAGCTAAATGCTAGTATATTACTATTTAATCACGAAAACTCCTCTAGAAGCTCTAATATAAAGAAGAGAAATAAAATTAGTAAAAGTAGAAATCCCTATAGGATACCTATTTATATTTAAATTTACTTACTTTAATATCTAGAAAATATGATATGCGTTTATTAAGTAGTTAAAAAGCTTTATATAAAGTAAACTATCCATTCTAGTAGCCCCTTCTTTTTTAGAATATATAGTAGATATTTATAAAAGACGTTATTAAAGGCTCTAGTTAGATTTAAACTTAATATTAAAATAATATAACCTAAACGCGCTCTTTACGCTATCTGAATGCTAAAAATAAATATATTAATTACTAAGAATATTAAGCGCTTCTTCCTTGCTCTTATTTAGTTTTATAAAAGTAGTTTATATTTCTTAGTAGCTGCTATTATTAAGTTTACTACTTATTTTTTAATTACCTTAGCTAGAGTGTTTTCTAGCGTGATTAGTTAATAACTTTTTTAAAAAAAGTAGTCCTTCTTACTTTCTTTACGTAGAGTAATTATAATTAATTTTTTAAGATAAATTAGTATTATTTTACTTTTAAGATACTAGTAGACCGCCTATATAAGTTTCTAAGCTATTAATAAAAGTATAATTTTTAGAATCTTATTTAGTATATTATTAGGGCCTAGGGCTTTTCTATTTAGAAGTCTTATAATTAAATTACTTATTACCTTCTTAGATATATATAGGTTAATGTTAATTTAAGTATGCTCTAACTATACCTTATTATTAATATCTTTAAGGTTTATTTTATTTATATTTAGAAAAAACTTCTTAGCTAAGCCTCTAAAGTTTTATTTAAATTTCTAATACTTATATTATTTATATTAAACTTAACAAATCTAATCACACTAAGTCTAGATAGTAAAGAGTTTATAAAGCTTTTTATAGTACTACTTTTAGACTATCTTTATTTATATAAGTAGTCTGTTATTATACAGGGAAGGATTTTTAATAGTTATACTCTAAAAGTTTATATCTTAAGCAGGCCTTTAGTAGTATCTTTAGAAGTTAAAAAGAAAAATAATATTTATACTATATCCACGTATATAGTTAGCTTAAGTATAAGTTAGGTTCACTTTAGTCTTCTAAAAAAAGTTAGAGAAAAAGATAATACTTATACTCTATATATATTTATAGTTAGCTTAAGTATAAGTTAGGTTTTATTTAGCTCTTTAGATTTTACTCTCTTAGTTTACTAATATACATATTTGTTTTCTCTAGTTACTATACTATCTCTTTAGATAGTGACTTTAGTATATAGGCTTTATATTAATAATACTCTACTAGAGATAAAAAGCATACTCTCTAGTATAATCTAAATATAAACTAAGTTACTTTTATGCTCTAAATAAGTTACCAGTCTGGTTTAGTCTCTAGTATTTTTAGTATAAGTAAAGAGTATATTACCTGCGCTTTTTATTACTATTTTCTTAATTATAATATAGTATTATAACTTACTAGCTACTTAGATATTACCTTAAAGCTAGTTTCCTATTACCTATAAAAATCTCCCTCTATAGGCTGTCTATATCTTATAGGTGAATAACTTAAAGGCTTTATCTAACTAGTATAAAGCCCCTAATTATATTACTTATTAACTTGTTTTAATTTTGCTATATATATATCTAGGTGCGGTACACTATTTTTAAAGGGGTATTTTAATATTAATATTAACTTAACTTACTAAAATAGTTTAGTTATTTATATTCTAACTTAATAGATCTATTAGCTACTTTTATAATCTTATTAGTTAATAACTTTCTTTACTTTTAGTAGTTATACTTAGGCTTCGTTTATACCCTTATCACGCCACATCAGGAAAAAAATCCGTGGCTAAGAATTTTGTGTTCCTGCTATTCTAGCATTTCCGGCATTTTCAAGCATTTAGCAGCATTTGGCTGCTAAATGCGACTCCACCCATGACTTTGCTGCAAACTGCGGCTAATTGCAACTTTATTCAAGCATTTAGCAGTATTTAGCTGCTAAACGCTCCTCTACTCATGACTCTGCTGCAAACTGCAGCTAATTGCAACTTCAGCTTAAAGTTACAATTCACGGCTAAAGATTTTGTGTTCGCGCCATTCTAGCATTTCCGGCATTTTCAAGCATTTAGCAGCATTTGGCCGCTAAATGCTACTCCACTCATAACTCGGCAGCATTTAGCTGCTAAACGCGACTCCTTCCACAACTCTTCTGCTAGAAAGTACAGCTAATTACGACTTTAACTATCAGTATGCAGCAAGATGCTATAAAATGCTATTAAATGCTGTAATATACTATACTCTCCTCCCAAATTCTATACCATTTTACTTGTATAATAGTCTAGTTTTTGCCTATCCACTTTCTAAAATTTATTACCAATATCTACAGGCGCTGCAAGCCTGCAAAGTTACCATTTTCTGTCCATGCGCGCTAAGTTTCTTCGTACGCGAAGAGCTGAACTTAGTCTTCTGTTCAGCTCTAACAGAATTTTCTTCCCTCTGTCCTCCTTCCTTCATATACCTATACCAAGCTGATATTTGGGTCCACCAAGCCCTTTACTAACCTGTTCACTAACGTGTATCTAGACCTGCACTGAGCTGCCTCTAGAGCTCTGTACCGAGCTGCCTCCAGAGCTCTGCACCGAGCTGCCTCCAGAGCTCTGCACCGAGCTGCCTCCAGAGCCATACACTGAGCTGCCTCCAGAGCTCTGCACCGAGCTGCCTTCAGAGCCATACACTGAGCTGCCTCCAGAGCTCTGCACCGAGCTGCCTTCAGAGCCATACACTGAGCTGCCTCCAGAGCTCTGCACCGAGCTGCCTCCAGAGCCATACACTGAGCTGCCTCCAGAGCTCTGTACCGAGCTGCCTCCAGAGCTCTGCACTGAGCTGCCTCCAGAGCCATACACCGAGCTGCCTCCAGAGCCATACACCGAGCTGCCTCCAGGGCTCTGCACCGAGCTGCCTCCACCGAGCTGCCCCTAGAGCCGTACACCGAGTTGCCTCTTGAGCCCTACACCAAGCTACCCTAAGAGCTCTACATTGAATTCAAATTGGGCTCCCCGTAGGGGGAAGGGGGGTTTAAGGGGGTCTCCCCCTTGATATTCCGATTCAATGTAGGAGCCAAATCCGATTCAATGTAGGAGCCAAATCCGATTCAATGTAGGAGCCAAATCCGATTCAATGTAGGAGCCAAATCCGATTCAATGTAGGAGCCAAATCCGATTCAATGTAGGAGCCAATTCCATATTAATATTAGAGTAGGCACAGAGAGTACTTCAGGCGGATTGGAAAGGGGGGGGTGAATGGAGCTTGTACAGTATTTCATTGCCTTGTATGGTAAGTTACTAGTAGCTAGTAATTTAGAACTGTGCTTTGAAATGTACGTACTACGTGTAAGAAATGAACTAGATATGTAGTATCTTAGAAAGCGTTAAATTTACAAAATGTGCATAATGTGCATAATGTGCATAATGTGCATAATGAACAAATCGTGCAAATATTACAAACGGTAATAAAAGCTTTAGAGGATATAATCGCGCATTTTGTAGCATCTTGCAAGACAGTATTGCGTCTGGCGGCTTGATGCCGCTTTAGAGTCGAGACCATGAGCTACAGGGCGTGGTGCGCAAAATGCGCAAATGGCCGCCAAATGCGGCTAAATGCTGTAAAAATGCCACCAGTTTTTTTCCTGACGCAGCAGGAATTCTATACTTATATATATATTATAAAGTGCTAACGTGATTCTAGAGCTGGTTAAAACTAAAGATACTCTATCTATCTACTAAAATAGCTTTAAATTAGATAGTTTTTATATTCTAGTATCTCTTTATATAATTAGTTAGACTATATAGAGTTACTAGCATTACTATATTACTAGTATATTATAATAGCATAGTATAAAAAATCTTTATTATAAGGCCTTAAACTTTAATAACTATTTATAACTTAATAGTGTGTTATTAGCGACTTAATGTAGCCTCTTAAGCTTAAGAGTATTTATTAATAGATAAATATTTTTAATTTTTATAATGCCTAACGGCTCTTTCAAGCCGCCTTTAATATACACTCATTAAAAGGTTTTTAAGTTAAAGTAATTAAGAAAAAAAGAAAGAAATATTACTTTATAAAAAAAACTATTAATACATTATATTTACAAGGTTTTAAAGTATTTTAATTTAAAATTAAACAAGTTTTTATAATTTAGGTATTAGAAAACTATAAAGTACTTTTAAAAGTAAGTTTAAGTTAAAAGTAAAGCTAAAATACTAAATTTAAATACTTTTAATAATATTAAGTTAATATATTTACTAATATTTAAGCCTCTCTAAATAATTATTAAAAATAGGTAGTTTATTTATTTATTTTACTTCTAAAGTTATATTTTTTTTCTAAACTTTAAAAAGCTATTATAGTTTATAAATAAAATATAACTACTATTAAAAACTCTACCTATAAATAGTAAAATTAAAGAATTAATAAAAAGACTTACTTATTTCTAAATTAATAATATAATAATTTAGTAATAAAATTAAAAAAAACTAAGCTTTTAGCTAACTTTAAAGTCTAATTATATATTATTTAAAAAGTAAATAAGTAGTACTAAGTTTTTTAAAATTAGTAATTAAAACCTTAAAACTAATTCTATTAATTATATAAAAATTAGTTATTTATATTAAATTAAAATAAATATTAAGGCAACTAATTAATAGTATAAATATTATTTATATACTAAAAATGTAGAAAATCTATATATAGCTATTAAAACTACTTTTTAATTAATAAGCTAGTTTAAATAAAATAAGTATATTAAAATAAAACCTAACTTATATTTAGTATTAAAATAAATTTATAAAGCTAAATATTTAACTTACTTTTATATAATAAAGTTATATAGTTACTTATAAAAATTGAGTAAAAATAGATTAAAAAGCATAATTCTCTTAAAACATTTATATTATAAAATAAAAATAGCTAGTTAGTACTTAAAAGTAATATAATTATAATTTAAATTAATTTATTAAAGTATACTAAAATTATATTAAATAAAAAGTGTTTAAAGTTTTAGAACTATATATTTTAGTTTTTTAATACTAAAAAGAAATTAAATAAGTTTTTAGTTAAATATAACTTATAAAGTATTATAAAAGTAAAAGTAGTTATAACTACTATTTAATATAAAGAAAATATACTAGTTAAAAAAATAATTAATTAGTAAGTATAAAGTAAGACTTTAGTTACAAAACTAGTAATAAAAACTATTTAGTTAAATACTATTTTTTAAGTATATAATAGCTATAAGTAAAATAAAATACTTTACTAAAAAAAACTAAACTTTTAGAAATAAAAGTAATATATTCTATAAGTAAATAAGTTATATAAGTAAGTAGGTTACTTTAAAACTTACTAAAAAATTAAGAATTTACACTTAAATATTTTAACAACTACTTAATAATAAATTTTAGAAATTTAATAAATAATTAATAGTACTTTAAAATAGAACTAATGAACTTTTAAGAACTAGTAGCTAACTATTCTTAAGATATTTAAGTGTAAATTCTTAATTTTTTAGTAAGTTTTAAAGTAACCTACTTACTTATGTAACTTACTTACTTATAAAATACATTATATAAAAAGTATAAAAACGTTTCTTTTTATAATAAAAACTAAAATAGTAAAATAATTAGAAAATAGCTAATTGAAATAATATCTAAAAAAGTATTAGTTTATAAAAAAGCTATAATCTACACTTTAAGTAGTTATTTAATAAATTCTTAATACAATAATTAAGCTACTAGTAAAAATAGTAATTAGAAATAGATTAAAAGTTAAAAAGTAGCCTTTTATAATAAGGTATACAAAGTAAAAGTTTAATAATTTTTAAGTAAATTCTAGTAATATTACAAAGCTTACTAAATACAAAAAAAAAGTAAAAAAAAAAGTAAAAAAAAAAGTATAAATATTTGAAAATTTGTTATAAACTTTATAACTATAATCTTTAGCTCTAAAATTCTAATGTATATTTAAATAAATTTTAAAATATGTATATTATTTATTATAGTAGTATTAAGTACTTATTAGCTTTTTTAGTTTAAAAAGTTTTTACTAAAAAGTTAATATATAAAAATAATTATAAGAAGTATTTTTTTAACTATTTTTTAATTAGTTTATTTAGGCACCTTATAAGCTTCTATTAAGTAGCTAGTACTAAAATACTAGTTTATATAATTAGTGTATAGTTAAGTATATAAATTCTTTCTAAACTTTATAAGTACTTTTTAAAAATTTATTTCTCTTTAATTTATTCTAT
The DNA here is from genome assembly GCA_010093925.1 of Zopfia rhizophila CBS 207.26. Taxonomy (NCBI): domain Eukaryota; kingdom Fungi; phylum Ascomycota; class Dothideomycetes; family Zopfiaceae; genus Zopfia; species Zopfia rhizophila. Next base: position 107,442 of record ML994636.1, read on the forward strand.
ACTTTTTTTTCTTAGCTTTTTGTGTTTTTTACTTGTAAAGTTTTTTTTTTACATTTAAATTTTTTCTACTTTAGTTTGAAAGAGTAGTTAGTTTAAAGAGCTAGGAAATTTATTTTATTTTTACTTTCTTAAATTTAAAACGTTATTAAATTCTATCTTATAATACTATATATAAAAGAGTAAAAAAGTAAAATAGCTACTTATAAACTACTTAAGAGCTTTTAAACAGCTACTCTAAAAATTAGAAATTATAAAAACTTTAGTATTAAATAAGTTTATATTAAGAACTATTAAGAACCTTAATTCTAAAAGTAAAAATCTTTTAATAATAATAGAAACTATTTTATTAAAAACATGTAGTAGCTTACTTTTAGAAAACTATTAAATAATAAGTACTTTAATAATAGAGAGCTACTAGATAAAATTATAAGCATATTTATATAAAAAGCTTTTAATACTATAGTATTTAGAGCTTAAAATACTATTTAAAAAAAAAAATTTCTAATTTAAATACTTATACATGTTTATTATACTACTAATAGGCTAGTTAAAGCTAATTCTTAACTCATTAAATAAGTAGTACTACTAAAAATAGAAATATATTAATACTAAATTAGTATTCTATAAGTTGTGGAAATACACACTTAAAAACTAGTTTAAACACTATTTTATTATAAATAGAAAAATATAGAACTAGTTTTAGTTTTAAATTTCTTTAGAAATGCTAATTAGCTTTATAAGTCTATTAACTATTTTCTTACTTTTAAAAGGTTACAAGCCTTTAAGAAAAAATTATATAAGCTTAAAAAAAAAAAGTCTATTACTTTTATAACTTATTTAGCTATAGCCTTATAGTTCTTTAGCTACTAGTAAAATAGATACTAGTCTATAAATAACTTTAAAAAAGCATAAATATTTTTATATAAAAAAAATTACTTTAGCATAAATACTAGAAAATTAAATTTAAAACATAGATAACTACTTTTAATTCTTGTTTATAATAAAGAAATTTAAATAACATACTTATTAGATTATCTTAAGAATTAGTAATAATATACTACAGGATCTAATTTTTTAGAAAATAAACTTTAGTGCTATTTATACTTAGCCTTAGCTCTACACTTATATTCAAGATTTTACCTAAGATTTAGTACTTATAAAGTTTAAGAATATACTAAAGTACTAAGATACTAAGATAAAGCCTAATAACTAATATATAAACTTAATTAATTATCTTATATTAAGGGTCTAGTATATGGACTTTTAACTATTTATTAATTATAACAGCAGTATATAAGAGCAGGTAAAGATAGACTTTATCTAAAATAAACTTATTAAGCTTATTTACTTCTAGATAAAAAGTGCTAATGCTTTATAAAATATTAAAATCTAAGCTAAGTTTAAAAAAACAGTCTTAAATACTAAGAAAGCCTTTTATTCTTACTATAGTAATAACTTAAAGGCTATTTATAAGCTATCTAGTAATTTTATAATAGGAACTTAGAAATATAATTACTCTAGTAGCGTGTCTGAGACCCGTAAGAGTAAAAAATAATTCTAAAAAAAGTTAGAAAATACTCCTAATACTAGAACTAAAAAAAAAGATGTTAGTAAATTAATAGTTTTCTATAAACTCTCTAAAAGAGAACTATAAGCTATTTGAAACTAGTTAAAGAAATTCTTCTAAAAGACACTAAAAAAACCGTAATTAAAAAAAAATAACTTAAAAAAAACAAGCCCTAATTACTAACTTTTCTTAGTTATAATTAGGGCTAGAATTTAATAGAAAATAGTTACAAATCACTATCACTATTAATCTAATTCTAGATAATAAAAAAATTATAAAACTTTATGCTCTTTACGACAGTAGTGCTGAGATTAATCTTATATAATTTAATATTATAGTAAGATATAATCTTAATATAGTTTTCCACTATAGAAAGCCTTTAGCAGATTTTTTTAATTAATATTAATTATATCTTATATAATATATAAAATCTCGTGGTCTTATAACACATCTTATATAATTATAAGGTTACTATTAATAATAACTAACTACTTTATTACTAGATACTACCTTTATATATAGTAGTAAAATATAGGTTAAAGTATTTATAGTAATAAGCTATAGTCTTTTTAATTATATAATTCTTATAATTAATACGCCTAAGTTTCTGCTGCTGAAACAGATCTCTAATTATAAGATAAAAAAAATAAGTTACTAGGTAGTATTACTTAAAGCTACGGAATATATATATATTATAAGCTATTTAATAGTTATATATAATATTATTAGTGCACATCTCTTTTTGTCTTTCTTTATTAAATTTTTTCTCTTTAAAGGTTTTTAGGAGCTTAGTATAGTAAAATATAGAAATTATATTTACCTATATTAATAGCAGACTAATAGGCTTTTACTATTTATATAGTAGGAAGCTAATATAACTAGATATCTCTTTCTTTTAGAACTCAAGAAATCAAGATAATCCCTAAAAAAAAGGGGGGTAATATAAGAGATATTTTCTTTACTATTCCCTAACTAGCTTATTTAGGCGCTTTATAGGTTTTTATTAGATAGCTAGTATTAAAACACTAGTCTATATAGTTAGTACATAATTAGGTATATAAATACTCTCTAAATTCTATAAGCACTTTTTAAGGATTCGTTTTTTTTTTAATTAATTTTATATATATATATATATATTTAGCTCTTTATGCTCCTTGCCTGTGAAGTCTCTTTTATAATAATATAAATAGAAAAAAAAACTACTAACATTTATTTCAAGAAAATATAACTAAAAAACTAAAGTTAAATATATTTAGAAAAAGTGTTCTTAAGTTTCTATTATAATTTAAGATAATAATTTTCTTATTCTTTTTAATTTAGAAGTAAAACTAAATACTATTTAAATAAAAATAGTTATAGTAGCTATATTACTAATAGAGTTTATACTTTTAGAAATAAGTAAAATTAAATTATAAATAGCAAATAATAAAATAAAAGTATTTTAAGACATTATTTAGAGTATGTAAATTTAGATTAAATAAGTTATTATAAAAACTAATTTCTTTATTATCTAGTTATTATTAAGTTTAATTATTCTTGAAAATATTTTTTACTAATACTTAAGCACGTTTTAAGTACTTTTTAGTAGTTTTATACTTTACATAGTTTTTAGTAAAAATAGTTAATATAGTATAAAGTTTATAGTTATAAAAAAGAATTTAATTAATGCTTATAAAGTATATTATAAAGTTATACTAAAAAATAGGTTAAAAGTATAAAATCTAGTATTATACTTTTAAGAAATAAAGAAAAAAGGTTAAAAAAAGTTAAAAACACAGCTTTTAAAAAAAGTATAAAGAAATAAAAGTAATAAAAATTTAAATTAAAAATTAAAAAAAGTAAAAAAGTTTAGCATGTTTATAGTATAATTTAATAAAAAAAAATACTAAAGTAAATTTAATTAATAAACAAGCTAACTTTTTTAAATTATATATATAATTATATACTTAAAGTAATTTTTAATTACTAACTAAAAATTTATATATTTATTAGAGTAGGTAAAGTAGTATTAAAAAAATGCCTAAAAAAATAGTTATTAAAAATAATAATAAGGTTATAGTTGTAAATAAACAAAATATTAATCAAAATATTAATAAAAATATTAATAAAAATATTAATAAAAATATTAATAAAAATATTAATAAAAATATTAATAAAAATATTAATAAAAATATTAATAAATTACTTTAGGTTTTAGTAGTAAAGTTTAAGCTTAAAAAAGCTACTAAATAAAAAGTAGAATTTTTTTAGAAAAATTAAGTTTAAAAAACGTGTAAACAAAAAATAGTATTTAAAGTTAATATTATATACAAAAAAAAAAAATAAAAAGTATAGTTTATTAATAACTTTAAGCTAAGTTTTATAATAGCTTAAAAAATTAAAAAACTAGAAAATTAAAGTAAAGCTTTACTAGTGTTTTAAATTTTAATAGCAAGTTAAAGTTATTTTTAAAGTATTTTAAAAATTAATATATAAACTTTTTAAGAAGTACTTAACTAATACTAAAATACCTAAAAAAGTTAAAAGTAAAGAAAAAACTTTTATTAAAGAAATAATAAATACTTAAAAAGATACTATATTAAAGAAAATCTATACTAGCTTAAAACTTTAGAAAATTAAAGTAAGTTAGTTATAATATATTACCTTTAGTATAAATTAATACTATTTTCTATAAAATTTAATAAAAAAGTTATTTTCTAATTTTAAGAAAACTTTAAAAGACTATTATTAAGATAATTTAATAATATGTTAACTAAAGAGTTTTTAAATTTTATTAAAGCTAGTATTAAAATCTATAGTTTCTAGTACAAAAAAATTGCAATTTTTAATTAATAAATAATGCCTAATAAATTAATAAGGTTATAATATAAAATGTAAACTTATTACTAAATATTAATAAGTTCTTAAAAAACTTTACTAGTTATTTTATTTTATTACTAATTAATTTCTTTTTAAAGTATAACTAAATTAAACTTAATTTTTAGTTAAGAAATATTATAATATTTATAGTACTTTTAAAACTTATTTATTAGTATACTTTTTTATAAAAAGTTATAAATTTAGTAGTAGAATTTATTTAAGTTATTATAAATATTTATTAAATTTTTTTTATTAGTATATGTTATATCTTAATAATATTAAAATTAAAGACCTAAAAAAAATTATAATAATAAAAAGTTAAAACTAAACTTTAAAAATATATTACTAAGTATACTATAAATTTTAATAACGTTCTTATAAATATTAAGTAAATAAAATATATAATTTCTAAAACTACATTATACTTTTACTTTCTATTAATAATTGTAGTTAGGTATTAAGTAAATGTAAAAAGTTATTATTTAAAAAGTAGTAAAATTAAAGAATTTGCCTTTATTATAAAATTACTTTTTAAACTTTTTTATAAAAATGTTAAATTTAAATAAAAAAGGTTTTAAAATATAGTTATAGTATACTTTAAAAAGTATTTTACTTTTATTTTTGCATTACTTTGAATTAACTATTTTAAGCTTTTTTAATTAGTTATTATTACTATTAATAGTAGCAAAAAGAAATAAAGCATGGTTATTTAATAAAAATATATATAAAAAAGATACTTTATTTAATTTAAAAGTAGAGTGTAAGTAAAGTCTAAACATAATTAAAATTCTAAAAAGTATAATTATAAAATATTATTACTTACTTTAAAAAAGTTTTAATTATATATTTATAGTATTTAATTTGTAGTTAAAACAAACATATAAATACTTATTACTTAGCTAAATTAAAGTACTATTAATTTACTTAATATACTTATTACTTAATAGCTAGTAGTTTTAAATATATAAAATTTAAATATTAAATATATATTTAATATAAAAACACATAATTACTAACATATATTTAAAAAAGTTAAAACTAGGAAACTAAAAGTTACCTAGTAAGTCTAAAAATAATATAAAGTAGTTTATTAATATATATTTAAACTATATTTAATTAATAGTTAAAAATAGCAAAAATTACTTTTATAATTTAGTATATATAATATTTATAATAAAAGTTGTATTTAAAGAAAAGCTACTAAATAATTTATATTTAAAAAAGTTATAAAAAATAGTATAGTAATTTACTTAACTTTATAAACTTACTAGTTTTTATAAAAAAAAGTATTTATTATTTTTTTTTTAAAAAAAAAGCCTAAAATTTATTGTTTTTGTAAACATATTCTATTTTAATATACTTTTAGTAAATAACTTTTTTAATAAGTTATTAATAATTTAGTATAAAAGTAATATATTATTAAAGCTATACATAATAAGTTAAAGTACTAATATATATATATATATATATATATAAAGTTAATACTATTAGCTTTACATGAAAAAGAGATTTAAAAATATATTAAAACTTATATAGTTTACTAACTATATTCTAATTTTTAAATAAAAAAAGATTTATATTTAACTTAAAGTATGAATATTATTTAGAAATAAATAACTACCAATGTACTATATATGCTAAAAAAAAGGATAAAATAGTATTTTATAATTACTTAATACTATACTAGTTAGTACGTAAAAGTAAAAGTTTTTATAAAAAATTTTTAAAATTAATAGCTAAGTTTTTTTTTCAAAAAATGTGTTTTTTATTAATAGAAACTTTTACTATAAATAAGTGTTAATAAAAGTCTAAAAAATAAAAAATTAGTAAAAAATTTTACTTATTAATTTAGTATTAATAAAGTTATAGTAAATTTTTATTACTTACAAAACTAAAAAGTTATTAAATAAAAGTATAAGCTAATTATAATAAAGCTGAAAAAAATTATAGTAACTAAATTAATAACTTTTTATAAATTCTAAAAGTAAACTAAATAACTATTAAATATACTATAAATAAAATACTAGCATTTCTTGTTTATAAGTAAAAGTATTCTTTTTAATTAAACTTTATATTTTAATTTAGTAGGTACTTTTGTAAAATAAAGTTACTAATACTTTTTTTACTATTTACTATATAAGTAAAATAATTTAAAAAGTATAAATACTAGTTAAAAAAGCTATTAATTGTACTATTTAGCTTAAATAAAAAGTACTTTAATAACTTAAAAAACATTTAAATAAAGTATTTAAAAAAAGTAACTTTATATTAATTAAATTTTTTTTAATAATTTAAATATATTATACTTTACAAAGCTAGCTTTTAAAGAGTAAAACTTATTTTATATTTTTAAAATTAATAAAAAAAATTAGTATTAACTTATTAAACTTAATAAAACTATTTTTTAGAACTAAATACTAGAAAACTATTTATAATCTTTTTATTAGTAATAGGTAGCTAATTTTAATACTATAACAAAGTATTAAAAAAAAGTTAATAAATAAATACTGTAAATAATATACTAGAAAATACCTTTTTTAATATATAGTTAAAAGTAAAACCAAAAATAATTTTAAATTAAATTAATAGTAATAGTAATGTGTTTTTAATAATAGTAATAATAAAACTAATATAGTAGAAAACAGCTATTTAAATAAAATAAGAAATATACGTTTTTATTACTTGTATAACTCTCTTAATAAATATTTGTACTAACTAGTTTTACTAATTTAATAGTATTTATAAAAACTTATTAGAAAAAATAGTAAAAAGTTTCATATTATATAGTAATAATAGTAATACCTTTAAAGTACTTTTAGTTTAGTTTAACTAAGTATAAAAAAGTTTAGAAGTAAAATAAAAATCAAGAGCTTAATCTTTATTTATAAAATATACTTAATTAAAAAGTAATTAAGTTTTTTTTAAAAAAAAATTGTTAAAACTTTTTTATATTTTCATAGTTTAATTTTATTTTGTTAAAAAAGAGTAATACTTAGTAATTATATAAAAAAATATATATATAAGTTTTTTAGTAAAAAAAAATACATATATAAAAGTAGGAAAGTAAATTCTAGATATTTAAAAGCTTATAAAAAAGTAGAAACTAAAACTAAATACTTATTAAAAGTATTAAAAAGTAGAATAAAAAAACTTAAACTAAATTAAAATCTTATTATAACTATTAACTAAAAACTTTTAAAAAGATATTAATTTATGTACAAAAAAAGTTAGTATTTAAAAACGTATTTATTAAGTAATAGTACTAATAGTACTATTAGTATTATTTTTATTATAATATAAATACTTATAATAATAGTAGTAAAACTTACTTAGTATATTATTTTTATTTTTTTAAGTAATTTTAACTTATGTTTGTTATAATAATTTTTTTAAAAAAGTCTTAAAAACTTATTTTACTTATAGAAATAAAAAGGTATTAAAAGTAGTTATTAAAATAATAGTAAAACTAAATAAAGTATATAAATAATAATAGAGTATAAATAAAAACTAAAGAAAACTAAAACTTTATTAACTAAAAAAAAAGAGCTAGTTTCCTTAAAGAATAATAAAATATAACTAGAATTTAACTATATATTATAAATCTACTTACTTTAAACAAATATATTTTAAGAGTTTTAATAAAGTGTAGTCTCTAGAAAGTTATTAAAAATAAAATAAGTAAACTTTAAAAAAGTTAGTATAAAACTTAAAAAAGGCTTGAAAATGTTATTAAAAAAACATAGTTATTATTAATAGTATTATGTTTATAAATTTCACAACTTGCAAAAAATAGTTAACGTTAATAAAAATAAAAATAAGAACATTAAAAACAAATTAAACACTTATAGTTTATAAAGTAAAATAGTAAATTACTATTATATTAGTAGTTTATATAAGTACTACTATTTATTAAAGTTCTATTTTAGCAAAACTAATAATAATTTATTAAAACTTTACTAAAGTTTTTATTTATATACTACTTATATTTAATATTTAATAACTTATTAGCTATTTCATTAAAGTTATTAAAAAGTATTATATAATTTTAAGTACTTTTTAAATAATATTAAGTATAAAATATTTAAACTTATATTATAAATTATTTACTTAATTCTAAAGCTAGAGTAGTTTTAAATAGTAATACTTTTTAAAGTAAAATTAAAATAGCTTTTAATACTTAAGTTACTTATAGTTTTTTTTTAATTAGATAGTAATAGTAGAAAAAAAATAAAACTAAAAAAATACTTAATAATACTAAAGATTATAAAGAACCTACTAAAGTTTATAAAAAAAAAGTAATATTAATAATATAGTTACTATACTTAATAAATAGAAAAGTAGTTAGTAAAGCTAAAAAGTACTAAAAAAAAGTACTTATACTATTAAATAATAAGAAATTAAGTAAATAAAGTTTTAAAATAATAGTATAATAATATATTAATATTACTAAAGTTACTAAAAATAGGCTTATAACTACTATTACTAAAACTACTACTATTTTTTTAACTACTACTAAAAGTACTACTAATTACTATAAAGCTTATACTATAATTAATAATAGCTATTATAAAAGTATAGCAAAAAAAGGAATTATAGTTTAAAAAAACTCTTAAAAAGAGTATAGAAAGAAAAAAGCAAAACAAAAACAAAAAAATTCTTAAAAAAAAACTTAAAAAAAAAATTAAAAAATACTATAAAAAAAAAAACTTAAAAAAAAATTTAAAAAAATACTTAAAAAATACTTAAAAAAATACTTAAAAAATACTTAAAAAAAATACTTAAAAAATACTTAAAAAAATACTTAAAAAATACTTAAAAATAGAGTATCTAGGTTTAGAAAGTAAAGTAGGAAAAAAAATAAAGAAATAAAAAAAGTTAAGTTTTATTTATAAACTTAAATAAAGTACTAAAGTTATAATATATAGTAATAGCTTTATAATATTATTATTAACTAATAATAGTTGTTTTAATACTATATTACTATAAATAAATAAAAAGTAACTTAATAGAGTTTTAGAAAAAATAATAATTATTAGATAATAAAAACTTTTTTTGATTTTATATTATAGTAGTAAAGTAATAAAAAAGAAAATAAAGTAAAATATAGTTTAAATGCTAAAATAACTAAAAAAAAAAAACTATATCAAAACCTTATTAAAATAATAAACTAAACTAGTTAAAAAAAATATTAAAACTATAGTATTAAATTACTATTATTTTAATAGCTAACTATAAAGTACATTATTTAAAAGTATTTTAAGTAAAAGTAATAGAAATTATTATTAAAACTATTATACTATAAATATTTATAGTACTAATAATACTTTTTACTTAACATGTTATTATTACTTTTTTAAAACAAATCTTAAAAATAGTGTTATGCTATAAAAGTTTAAAAGAGTATTAGTAAAATAGTTTATATATAAAATTAATAAGTAATTAAAAATATAAGTTAAAGGACTAATAAAATAAAAATAATGTAAAGAAAATGTTAACCTATATAAAAAATACTAGCTAAATTCAAATCTTTTAAGTAATTATTAAAAAGCTAAGTTTATATAAATAATATAAATATACTAGTAAAGTTTTAAAAAGTATTATATAACTACTTAATTATAGTAATTTTGTTTTAAAAACCTTTAGTTAAAATATTAATAAAAGAGTAAAAAAACTAGGTTGAAAAAACTTTAAGAAAAATTAATAAAAGCTTAAAAGAGTTTTAAAAATATTATTAAAAAAAATATTCTATAGCTAGCTCTATTACTACTTATAAAAATATAGTTACTGAAAGTTAATTAAGAGAAAAAAAAATTAGAGGTGTTAATAGCAAATTAGAAGTTTATATAAAGTAAATTAAAAGAATTAGTTTTTACTATATTAGTAACTTATATAAATTAATATTTTACTTAAATACTATTTTAAGCTATTTAATAACTATTTATAGAAAGTTTATATAAATTTTTATTAATTTATTTATAGTACATTATTTAAGCTTTTATTATTATTATTTTTATTAAAATTATTAAAGTAAGTTATGTATTATTAAACACTTCTTAAATAAAAATAAATAAAACTATTTCAGTATATACTATAAAGTATTTAATTTTTATTTAAACTTAAAAAGCTATTAATAAGTAATATTAGTATTAATAAATTTACTAGTATTTTACATATTTTATTTAAAAGGTTTTCTAATTAGATTTTCGTAATAGTACTAATAATATTGAAAAAAGTGTATAAAGTAAAAAAAAGTTAAAAAAGTATTAAATTTTTTTTTTAAAAAAGGTATATTAACATTATGTTATATTTAGTTAGTAAAAAGTATATAAGTATAATATACTAACTAAGTAAAAAATATAAAAAAGAACTTTTTTTTATTAAATGCTAATAAACTAAGTAAATAGAAAATATAAATGTTTATTTAAAAAAGTATTAATACTACTAACGTCTTAAAAAAAGTACTTGTAATAATTACTATTAAAATTATTATTATTCTTTTAAGTGTTTTTTAGTATATTATTACTTTTTATAAGTTTAATAAAAAAAGGTCTATATTAATTATAGTATAAAAAAGTAAATAAAGTAGTTATAAACTAAAAAAAGGTTAAAATAAAGTAATAAAAATAGAGTTTAAGTTTTGTTTAAAGAAATAAAAGAGTTTAAAAAGTAATTAAAAATAAGTAAAAATTTTATTAAAATATTAAAATATAAATAAATATAATTATTTTTATAAGTGAGTGGGCACCTTAAGCGAGTGGGTACTTTAAAAACTTACTAAAAATTCAAGAATTTGCACCTCAATATCTCAATAACTACATTATAATAAATTCTAAAAATTTAATAGGCCATTTATAGTGCTTCTAAAAAGAGAGTATTAAATTCTTAAATACTAGAAATTAGTAGTAAACTAGATATTTAAGAAAAGGTAAATATTTAACAATTTAGGGGCCAAAAACCTCCTATCTTAATAGCTATTAATTATTAGATCTTAAAAATTAAAAAACCTCTATTTCTAAGCACTATAAATAACCTATTAAATTTTTAGAATTTATTATAATGTGGTTGTTGAGATATTGAGGTGCGAATTCTTGAATTTTTAGTAAGTTTTTAAGGTGCCCACTCGCTTGAGGTGCCCACTCACTTATGAAAATAGTTATATATATATATAATTTTTTTTTTAAAAAAAGGAAATTTAGCTTTACTTTTTAATAAAAGTTTAATAGTTTAGTTTTTCTTTTTTATATAATAGCTTAATAAGGCCAAGTTATTAAATAAAAAAAGTATATTATAAAGTAAAGTATTTAATAAATATTTAGTTACGTGCTATAGTAGTTTTCTTTACTTTTATAAAAAATTCTTAAAAAGAATTAACTAATTAATTAATAACTTAATTAACTGTTAATAAATTTAATAATTTTTTTTTATATTAAGTAAAACTATTAAAGTAATATAATTTCTATTTTACTTTACTATATTATAAAATATACAGATTTCTACTAATTTATATAAAATACTTTTTTTATAACTTTTTATATATTTACCTAATTTTTTTTAGTAAGCTTTTTATTAATTTAATTTTAATACTTATTTCCAACTATTATTAATTAGTATTCTAGATTTTAGTAATATTATAGTTATTTTTATAAGAATTCAGGCCAATGATGGCAATTGGGTGTAATAGAGTGGATTTAATAAAGAGTTAACTACGTACGCTATAGAGACTTAATAGCTACCCCTACTAAGTCACTAAGGTCACGTGGTTACGCACGGAGTTAAAGCTGAGATAACTGTTTTAGTCAACTATTCTAAGCTCTAGCCCATTACATTACCCCTCTTCTTATAGACTAGGTAGGGGCTCTCTGGTGAACCGTTTACCCGGAGGCCCTTATAGACCTATCTTAGGTTCTATTTACTGTAGCTTTTCCTGAAGCTCTCGTCGGTAGTTTGCCGGCAGGAGTTTATGTCTGCCTTTTCATAGAGGCGCTATATGCTCCTTCTAACAGTCTAACACCACTGTGTCTTCTAGCTGGCTTACTGGCTCTATAGTTATTAATACATAGCCTTTCCACTTTACTTCGTACTGTAGCTGGTGGCCTCGCCCTTGTCTCGTTTATACCTCAGCAACGATATCCTGCACTACGTGCTCTTCGTGGTTATCTACCTGAATTGGTAGCGGCTAAAGGTCGTCTGTAGGCTGGCTTGGTAATAAGTCATTACTTACTAGCCGTAGTCTATCTACATGAAACGTTGGGTTTGGCTCTGGGGGCGTATTTAGCTTTATAGCGTGCAGGCTAATTATATTTTCTACAGTGTATTTGACATTCTTCCAGTCCAGCTTCTTATTTCCTTATCCAGTAGAGAGTTGGTTACCGAGCTTCAGCCATACCTTATCTTCAACACGCAGTTACGGGGCTTCATCCTGATGTTAGTTTACCTATCTTTCTTACTCTTACTGTGCCTTAGCCATGGTTGCCTGTGCTAAGTCAACACACTCCTTCAGCTTTCCCACGATTTTCCTAGCGCTAGCTTTTGGGTCTTAAGCTGTTACATTACGCCTAGTTCCAATATCCACTTACAGCGGTTCTATATTGTATCCGTGCTAGAGAAAGAACGGGCTTATTCCTATTAAGATAGCGTCTCTTCTCTTTACTATAATCTCAGCTATCGGGCAGAGCTTCGCCTAGTTTACTTAGTCCCACACAACAAACACTCGAAGATAGGCCTTAACTGTGCTATTCATCCTTTCTGTCGAACTATCTGTTTACAGATAGAACGCTGTCGACAATCGCCTTTCGATTCATAGGATTTCGCAAAGCTTAGTCCAGAACTCGCTGATAAATTAGCTGCCGTGATCAGATACTATAGTATCAAGAATCTAATAGTAAGCAACAACCTTACGGATAAAAGCCCATGTTACTGTCTTAATATCCATGTTTAGAAGAGAGCAGAGAGTTATGTCCTTGCTCAGCCTATCAGTAATTACCAGTAAGACCGTACAGCCATCGCTTTCTGGTAATCCAGTTACAAAATCCATTAAGATCTCCTTCCAAATACGATCGGGAATAGGCAACAGGCGTAACAGCCCTTGCTAGCGATCTCTTTATGGCTTCATACGGCCACAGACATCACAGTTCCAAATGTAACGCCGTACGTGGTTCGACATCCCTGGCCAAAAGTAATCTCTTATTAACATTAGATAGGTGCTCTGCCGTCCTGGGTGTCCTGTCACTTACGACGAATGAATCCAGTGGATAATTAATGTCCTTAATGGCTCTGAGTCAGGCACCCACTTCCTATTCTGATAATAAAGGGTCCCATCTTCGTTAATCGTGCACTCAGCCAGCGAAACTTTTAGTTCAAGCTCTGGAGGAAATCTCCGCTCCTGATTACGGAAGGCCTATACTGCTCTTGCGTACACTTTATCGTCTAGTACTGCATTATGCCATCTTTATTTAAGCTCGTTACAAGACTCCTAGGCACGAGACTCCTGGGCTTCGGTTGTGCTATCTCCTGTAATCATTAAAAGACCAATTCAAGCAGAGAAAGCCTATACTGCTTGCCCATCATCATTCAATTCAAGCTCTTCTTTCTAACATGTGACTACTGGCTTCAGCAGCTGAATCGTATGGCTCTTCAGCCTTTTATCGTCTTCTCCACTCAGACGATCCTGTTCGCGTCTTGACAGTGCATCAGCTCATACATTTTCTTTCCCTAGCCTGTATTGAATCTCTATATTATATCAGCTAAGGAATAACTGCCAGCGCGTGTGTCTTTCGCTTAATTTTCAAGGCCTTATAAAGTGCTTAAGATTCTTGTGATCAGTAATAACCCGGAACTTTTTAACAGACCATAATTCAGCATCCCATGCCTCCAGGCAATGAATAATTGCAAGGAGTTCTTTATTATGTATCTCGTAATTACACTCTGTGGGTGTGTTCTTCTTCAAAAAGTACGCACATAAACGCAGCACGCTATCATCGCCGTATTGTAAAAGGACTCCCCTAATTATGTAACCTGAAGAGTCAGCTTCTAAAACAGTCTCGCAGTCAGAATTAAATTAGGCTAGTACTAGTTCCGATATGAAGATCTCTTTTAGCTCGTTAAATACTGTCTGCTCTTTATTAGTTCATTAGAACAATACATCACTCATAAGTCTTATAAGTGGGACAGCGATTTCTGAAAAAGACTTAATAAACTAATAATAGAAATTAGCGAATCTAAGAAAGCTTCTGACTCCTTTTACAGTTGTTAGAGGCTGCTACTCAGTAATTGCTTTTATCTTAACGAGATCCATTCAAATTCCTTGCCTTACTTTAATAATAAACTCTAGATATTTCGTGCTCTTGGTTTCGAATTTGCACTTCTTAATATCCAGATGTAAACCTACAGCGCTAAGTTTCTCTAGTACTAGATTAACCTACCAGTGATGCTCTTCTAGTGAGCCTAAAAAGTAAATAAGTACGTTATTAAGAAAGGCTGAACAGAACTTGTTAAGATACTCCTGTAGAGTCTAGTTTATATACTACTGAAACATACTAGGGGCTCCTGCTAGTCTAAAAGGTGTAACCAGCTATTTAAAGAGTCTAAATCTTATATAAAAGGCCGTTAGCCATTTATCTCCTTCTGTAATACAAATCTTATAAAAGGCTACTAAAATATTAAGCTTAGTATACTATCTTACCTTACTAATCTAGCTAAGCGTTTTATGGATTAGGGGAAGAGAATATCTATTCTTCTTAGAAATCTTATTAAGCGTGCGGTAGTTAACGCAAAAGTGAAGACCTCTACTAAGCTTATATATAAATAGTACTAAGACTATAGCTAGAGAGTTACTTACGTAAATAAAGCCCTTCTCTAGTAGCAGCATTAACTCTTTTTATAGTACTAATAGTTTTTTTTTTAATATATTATATAGCAGTTCTTATAGGACCTTAGGGTCCTTTCTATTAATTTTTTTAAGTTTAATATAATAGTCTATTCTACGACCTCGCAGTAGTAGGAGTTTGTCTACTTTTTTTTCTAGAAACAGCTTTAAGTGCTTCTGATAGGCCTTAGAAAGTAGTATTCTAGAATTCAGCTTTAGTTTAAGCGCTAAGGTCTTTTAAATATCTGCTAGTAATACTATAAAAATACGTATCTTACTTATTCTTTTTAATTTATCTATTTATATTAAAAAAGTAGCTGCGCTAATCTCTATTAGCTTTTGCTAATATAGTTTCTTCTCTTTCTTACTATAAACTCTTATTCTT
Organism: Zopfia rhizophila CBS 207.26; assembly: GCA_010093925.1. Lineage (NCBI taxonomy): Eukaryota > Fungi > Ascomycota > Dothideomycetes > Zopfiaceae > Zopfia > Zopfia rhizophila. The sequence goes on from ML994636.1 coordinate 123,117, forward strand.
AAAGTATAAATATAAAACGATTTCTTTGCTGGCGTAATTATGATATTATTTCAGTTTATCTAAGGCCTACCTAAGATAAGATTAAACTTAAATATATTATTAATAACATATACATAAGCTTATTTAGTATATCCTTTAATATTAAGGTTAATTTATATAATCTGGGTAACCCTTTTAGGTTTCTTATATACTCTAATAATCCTCTATAGGGCTATATTAATACGTGCTAAATAGACTTTAGCAGTAAAAATAAAGCTTATAAAACTATAATATAAACACCTAGTATTAATCATTATATATGCGATATTCGTCTGGTTGATTAATAAGTATATAGTAATAAAGTCTACGTCTATATATGCATTTCAGAACTTCTATTATTCTCTTTATAATATTATTTTATCTATTTCGGCTAGGGGCTTCTGCTTGTGACTGTAAGTAAAAGCTATTTTTTCTCTAATACTTCTTTTTCTTCTCCTTTATCTCTATCTTCTTCGTCTCTTTTATTAGCGTTTATTTATCTAGCTTTTATTAATACTATAATAGCTAAACGCGACTAATTTACTCTTATATATTTATACTTATTTTTTATATAGCTAGGAGAACTGTATTGATAATAAAGATTTTACTTATAGCATTAGTTAAATTCCTTTTAGCTTATTTAAAGTATTTTAAATTAGTTATTCTATAGCTTTACTACTCTTATATGCGTAGATATTACTTCTAATTTATTAATTTAGATATTAGTATAAATAGTGTTATATAGATAACTATAATAGTCCTATAGTTACTTAATATAATCTATATAAGGTTATTATTAATATAAATTACTTTCTAAGTATACTTTTTAAAGCTTAGTGTTACTAAAAGGGCTGTAATGTACTTCTAGAACTCTCTATCTAATTCCTAAGTAAATATACTTTTCTTTATGTCTTTATTTAGCCGATCGCTTTCTACTAGCAGTAGCTTTTTATTAAACTCTATATAGTATTCTTTTACTAACTTTTTTTTCTATTTTATGTTTTGTAGCTTGTCTAGAGACTTTTACCTTTAGTACTAGTTTTTAAACTAGGAGTCTATAAACGCCTATATTACTTTAAAAGTGGCATTATTTCTTTAATTAGAGAGCTATAAAAGAATAGTTTATACTACTTATTTTTTTAAATATTAAAAGAGATAGTCTATCTGTTCTTTCTTACCGCCTATATAGTATTTATTAAATTATAACTTAGCCTTAGCTTAATACTTAAACGTAGGATAAAAAGACCGTATACTATTAAACATAAAGAGTTTAAAGAAATTAAATAGTTTAATTACTAGTTTAATTACTAGTTGTGGCGTTAGTATGAAGGGAGTTACTAGTATTATTACTAGAACCTATAAAAGTAGCCTTAATAGAGAATTACGACTTTTTAGTATAGTTAGTTTTTTAGATATTACTTATAATATGTTTATAATCTCCCCGAGTGAGGTGCTGTTGCTGGTTTTATTTACTAGAAATAAAACTTTCCTTTTATCACGCTAAGTAAGATAGTTATTAAGTTTAATCTCTACTTAGCTTATTATTATTTTAATAGCTAAAACTTTTAACTCTTATAAAGTAAGTAACCAGCGTAGTTTATAGCTAATCTATTTATTATTATATTCTATATTAAGTAAGTTCATTACTCAGGCTATTAGTACAGGTACTAAGTAGTTATTAGTGTTTATTAATACTCACTATACTACTAGATAGCTTTTCTAAATACTAGAAAGCTTTTTATTTTTCTATAAAGTTAATTATACTACTAGAGGCCTCTTAGTCTCTTATAAGAAATAGAGTTAATTAAATCTAAATATAAGAATTTAGGCCAATAATAGTAATTAGGTGTAATAGAGTAGATTTAATAAAAAGTTAACTATATATACTATAGAGACTTAATAGCTATCTCTATTAAGTCACTAAGGTTACGTGGTTATATATAAAGTTAAAGTTAAAATAACTATCTTAGTCAACCATCCTAAGCTCTAACCTATTATAATTTTCTATTTTTATAACTATACTATACTTTTTTACTAAGTACTTTATTTAGTTTCTTTACTATACATTTACTATATATAAAACTTAGTACTTTTTATTTAACTTTTTAGTTTACTACTAAAGTTTTTAGTTTTTTATAATTATTTATATATTATTATGTAGCTATATTTTTATATTATTACATTTCATAATATACGCTTTTTTTCAAGAGTTTTTAACTTAAAAGTTTATATATTTATTTTTGTGTTTTATTTTTATAAAAAAATTCTATACTCTTTATTATATTATATATCTTTTTTTTCTTAATGTTTTATATCTTAACTTAAGAATACTTAAAGTTAAGTTATTATTTATATACTATTATTATCTTATAAATTTAATTTATACTTAAAACTATTAAATACTAATACTATATAAAAACTATTAATACTTAAGTAAATACTACTTAGTAGATATTTTATTTAGCTATTATTTAAAATATCTTAATTATAATATAAAGTGTAATCTTATAATTTTTAAAAAAAATTAATTATATAAATTAATTGAAATTAAATTTGTATTAGCAAATCTTTATAACTAAAAATACTATATTTTTTACTAAAAAGTTAGTTTATACTATTTTAGCTTATAAAAATTATTTTTATAAACAGCTAAAATTATTAAATTTTTACTATACTAAAATAGTTTTCTATAAGCTAGCTTCTATTAAAAAGTTTAAGAAATTTAAAAAAAGAAAAAAAAGTAAAGATTTTATAATAGTAATTTTTTACTTTTAGGTATTTTACTTATTAAGTTTATTTTTTAATAATACCTTTTTTTTACTACTAAATTAAGAAAGTACTTATAGATTTTTAGAGTAAAATTAGTTAATTAACTAAACATAATACTTTATATACTTAATTAGTTTTTATAAGTTTTTTTTTAAGCCTATAGTTTTTTTAATTAAACTAAATACTTTTACTAATGTTTAAACTTTTATAGTCTAAAATTTTTACTTACTTTTTATATAGAATTACTGTTTAGTTTTAACTAAACTTTTTAGCTAGTAGTATATTTAATAGTACTAGTTTTAAGAGTAAAATATAAAATATAAAATAAACTCTTTTTATTATTAACTAGTTTTATTTATTTCTTAACTTTAAATAGTTTAATTTAAATGTAATTTATTTTTTAAAAAAAAAAAATTTTAAAATTTTTTAGTAGTGAGAAATATTTTTTTTTAAAAGTTAGTTTTTTAATTTTAAACTTATTAGTATACTTTTTAGTTTATAAGTTTTAGTAAGTAATTTTATTATATTTTTTTTATATAATACTTAAAGTTTTTTTTTTTTTATAAGTATTTACTAATTTACTTTGTAACTATTATAGTTTTTAATAAATAAATAGTTTATAACTATAGTTTATAACTATAGTTTATAAAAAATAGTAAAATACTTATTATTAATAACTTTATAAAGTTATACACAAACTTAGTTATTAGTAATAATATAATTTAATTGTTTTATAGTTTATTAATATATATTTTTAAATACTACTCTAGTATTTAGTATATTTGTTTTATTTATTTATTTATTTAGAAATAATAAGCTATTAATAGTTTATAGTTTAATTCTATTCTATAAATAAATGTATTTTAGAAAAATAAAGTAAATAACTTATTTCTATTAATAATAAGTTCTTAAGGCATTTTGTGTTTTATAATTAAAATTCATAAAATTTTATAAACTAATTTATTTATTAAAAGTTTTTTGTATATAAACCTAAAGTAAGTATAATTTATGTATTTATTACTATTCTTTACTTTATACTCTAAATTCTAGCAAATTTATAATAAAATTAATTAAAATTAATTTTTATAGTTTTTTTTTGGCTATAGCTAGTAACTATAATAAATTATAAAATACTAAAGCTAATATAAATGTTAGAGGGCTGAGCGTAGTAAAGTATATTATAAATTTATATTAAAGTTTTAAGTTACACATAGTTGCATATAGTAAAGTTATAGTATGGATTTTTATTTATTTTTAAGTTTAGAGTAGGTACTAAAACTCTACTTATTTAAAAATAAGATACTAAACTCTAACTTAATGCTAAACTTTATATTTAGCTCTATTCTTTTATTATTAGCCTCTACTAGTAATAGCCGGCTCTAGTAATATAAGCCAGATCTATATTACTAATAAGATTAATATAGCCAGCTAGGTAGCAGATAATCTAAAAGAAGTAATAGAAATCCTTAAATTAAATTATAACTCACTTAGTATGAATGGCGGATAGATTAATAGCTAAAGCTAATTAAACTAATACTAAAACTAATACCTAGAAATACTTATCTTTAAAAATATTAACTAAGAAAGCCTTTGCGGCTTCTTGTAGAGCGTTAAGAGCTATAGCCTAAATCTAGAGATTATTATTAAAGTCTTTAATAATCTTATAAATCAGTCACTAGAATAGAAGATGCTTTAATAAATATTCTTAGTAATATTAATAGTATTTAATCTCGTGTAGCACACTAGCTATAAATTATTAACTTAATATCAGAAATAAAAATAAAAAGAAGAAAATAAAAGAAAAGAAAAGAAAATTGGAAATACGTACTGCCAGGCTTGCGCTTGCGATTATTACCAAAAGAGTTAAAACATAAAGATAATAGAATTTAAGATTTATTACTAGCTAAAGCTACTAGAAGCCGTTTAATACACGTTTAAGACTAAAGGACTATAAAGTATTAGTTATAATTAACTAATATCTTACCTAATACTAAGAACTAATCTGTGGTAGTAATAGTCTTATGGGCTAACTTTTAGGCTAGTTTACATACTACTTTACTAGTAAGATTTTTATAAGACATATTAGAGCTAGTAGGCGTAATATACTTTTTACTTAGAATATTCTTATACGCCTTATTAGAACTAGTGTACGTAATATACTTTATACTAGAAATATTATTATAAGGCTTATTAAAACCACCAGGCATAATATACTAGGTACTAGGAATATTATTACTAGACTTATTAAAACCACTAAGTATAATATTCTTTATATTAAGGATATTACTATAAGGTTTATTAAAACCAGGCGTAACTTACTTTATACTAAGAGAATTATTATAAGACTTATTAGAACTAATAGGCGTAACCTGCTTAGTGCTAGTAGGATTATTATAAGGCTTATTAGAACTAATAAGCATAACCTACTCTATACTAGCCATAGTTAAAGTATTAAGCAGATATTAGTTAAAACAAAATAATTAGTAATTAAATCGAGTATTAAAGTAGATTTTGAAATGTTAGGGCGTTAGGATTAGTGTAAAGATACAGATAAAAATAAGTAAAAAAAGAAATTTTAGTAAGGTATAAGTATTTAATTAGCTATTTAGTATATAAATTATTTACTTATTTAACTTTATCTTACTCTCTTACTAATACTAATATACTAATCTTATTAAAATAATATTTTGTAAGTTTTTACGCCGCGTAACTAATATCTAGACTAATATTATATATTAGTAATATCTTATCTACTAGCTATTTATTATGCCTTTAAAACGTGCTATAAAACCCGCCTTTATAACGTTACTAAATAAACGCTAAAAAAAAGATAATAAATATTCAGATAATACGCATACCGCTAAAGAGAGAAATAGATATAATAATTTAAAAAATAAAGAGCTAGCCCTAGCACGGGATAAGAATATAATAAATAAATTTATTTTAAAATATTAAATAAAATATATGAAGGACCATGCGGCTGAAATTAACGCTGCTAAAGAGAAAGATAAAAAGTTTATAACAAAAAACTTAAAAAAGAAGATAAAGACTAAGGCTATTAAAAAACTATAAGCAGATAAAATATTAGTCTTAGTATTAGTTACTAACGTTAGTAGGTTTAAAGTTAGTATTTATTAAACCTAGAAAATAAAGCTATAAAACCCTAATAAAGAATATCTCTCCTAATCTTCTATCCTTGGTAATACTGTATTGGGTGATAATAATAACGTAAGTAATAATAATAAAATAAAACTAAGCACCGCTATTAAAAAATAACTTTAAGTATTTAAGAATTTAGTTATACTAGATTTAATAACATAATAGCGCGCAGTGTAATACTTTTAGGGTATAATATTAAAAAGTACTATTAAGAAATTAAGACAGCTCCTTACTTAGACAGACTTTAGATATATTATTAGGCTTATAAGTAAATCACGATTTAAGGTGAGAATCTATTTTCTTAGTTTTAAACTAATACTAAACTAATACCTGTTTAGAAATACCTGATAATAATAATATAAGCTAAGCACTTTAATTAAGTAAGTTAAATATAAAGGAGCATAAATCTTAAAGGTGTTTCTATAAAGGAGAAGTTAACTATACTACTTAGCATCTACTATAAGATAAGATATTAATCTAGATATTAGTATATTACTAATATAATTTAGATTTTTATTTTAAAAGCTTTATATGCTCTAGTAATTGAACACGGCGTCTTAATACTTAAAGTAGATTTAATTAATAGCTATCTAATTCTACTCTTTTATAGCTTATTTAGCTGTCTAGAACGTGTTATTATAGTAGTAGTTACTATAACATAATCTTATAGCTAATATCTTTAGTCTAAAATTTAGTTAGTATCTACATTAAAATACCTAGGTCTTCTAGGTGCTTTTTAGTCTAATATAATAGAAGACTTTACTAAAGAGTTTTACTTTAGGAATTTTAATAAGAATAATACTAAGCACCTACTTAACTAGCTTTTAGATAATAATAATTCTATACTAAAAGACGTTAGTGTATGGATTAAGCTGCTTAATAGGTTTAGGCAGAAGTAGACACAGAATAATAAAGTTCCAGGTATTAGTTAGTATTAGTTTATTTAACTATAAACATATTTACTCCCTTTAAGATCTAAACACTGTATTAGTAACTATAACTTAATATTAAAACTGTCTATTAATATTAGCCTATCTCATACGTGTTATCTCACTCTTCTTTTACTTTAACTTTTAAAAGTTAAAGGTATTTATAAATAGCACACCCTAGAGAGTCTTACAGCGTGAAATAGCTATATAAGTTAATCTAGAAATAAAGTTCTTTTCATCTAAGATATCTAACACCGCCTGTTTAATAGTAATATTCTGTAATTTATAAACAGTAATAGTATAAGCTGCTACTAAAGGGAATTAAGTCTATAAACATATAACTTTCCCACGCTAGAAATTCTAATAATAATAGAAAATTAGTACTATATTTTTCCTACCTAAGGTCCTATATACTAATGGCCTATTATAGTTATTAAAAGTAATAAGTAACGCTAAAAGGGCTTTTTTTTAAGAATTTATAGTATTACTTAATTATATAATATTATCTAACATATCTAGAGCACTATTTACTAGGCTTTTTTCTATCTATATATTATCTATAAGCATAACCTGTAAGCTAATACTTAAAGAAAGTAATGCCTTAAGGTTTCTAGTTTTTTTTATAGTGGAATTTTCAGCCCTTATGCTCTTATAGCTAGCTGTAATAGCTATTACAGGTTAACTAAAATCTTATAGTTAATAATAGTTTAACTTCTAGACCTAAGCTCTCTTAGCGTAGATATGAATTATATTCTAGAATAAATTAATATTATCTATAAAAAGCGTTAATTAAATCCTAGTAGTAAATAAAAGCTAGTTCTAAATTATAATCTTTCTAATATAAAGATAACCTAACGTGTTATAAAAAGTCCCCTAATTATAGCCCTACTATCATATTATAACGTTAAGGATAATAGATTTCTTAAACTACTAATATAGCTACTGCCTGAACGTCTTACTTATATTCTAAGATATATAAGTATTATATAGAGGCCTTGTATTTACAGGTAGAAGTTAAAAGAAATCTCCAGCTAAAACTATACTTAGGCCACTAAAGAGAAGATAACTAGATAATGAGAAGATTTTCTTACACCGTGAATTAACCTAGACAAGTATTTTTAAGCTAACTATAGATTTTTTATTTATAACTAGATACTAAACGTCCTTAAACGTAGTCTGGAGAGCCTGAATAGCTTATAATAATAACTTAGTAAACTCTATACCCTTAATTAGAATACGAAATAGTGTGTTTAGTATCTTGCTAGAAATATTATAAACAGCATAACCTATAGATATTACTTAAATTATTAGAAAATAATACCTATAAATAATAGCTAAGTTATTAAGCTTAGTAGAGGTGAATTCTATAATATACATTTTTCTAAACTCTACTTCTCTATCTAGGTTAACTAGCTGCTGTGGGGGGTTTTCTCTAACTAAAATTAACTAGTAGTAGTTTATAATAAGCCTATTAAATAACTTTTACTTTTCAGTAAGAGTCTTATATATCTCTCTAGCCTGGATAGTAAGATTAGTAGGATAATCAGCCTTTTATTACTTCTAGTACGTAAAGAGATTAAGGTTATAGGTACTAATTTAGGTAGACTAATTTATTACATGATTTTTAGAGTAATCTCTTAAGTTTTCTTTATTAACTAAAATACCCTATATACCTGGTTAATAAGCGGCTAATTTTCTCTAAGATAAATTAAGATCTTTTTCTTCTTTATTAATGTCTTTAAGGTCTGGATTATTCTCTTTAGTAGGCAGTTCTTTTTTCTTATATAAATTATCTTATAGGTGACTATAGTAGGACTTATAGTGCTAGTAAGCCTCCTTATATATAGTAAAGGTCCCATTCTCAAACAAAAGGATTTTACTTATTTTCTGAAACGGATAATAGAGTATAAGTTTAACATAAGTAAACTACGCTAAGTTATAGTTAGAATAATATTAGAGTATAAAGTTTAAAACTTTTAGCTTAGCCCAAGGCCTCTCCTTCATGTTACTAGTATAGTTATATTTAAGAAAGAAATCATGAAAAGAAAGATTATACAGATTAGAATAATCTTTATACTTTTAGAGAAAACTCTTATTATAATAAAGAGTTCCATTATCTTTACTATCTTTTTTTTTAAAATAGTACGTATTTAGCTGGTCCTCCTCTGGCCGATAATTAACATTAAGTACCTAACAAGAGTAATAAATTAATAGTAGATTAAAAAGAAGATAGGAAATCTTCTAAGCTAACCAGTCCCACTTACTAACAAGTTTATTTATTATTTTTATAACGAAAGAGTGTAGCGGCCTTTCAGAATTAAGTTTAGATAAGATTCTAGTAATTATAGTCTTATAGTCCTTAGAGGGCTTCTTCTATTTAGTGGTATACTTCTTACTATATACTATTACACTAGCAGTACTAGTATATAGTTAAATATCAATATTAGCCAGCCATCCCATTAAGAGTATATAATAATATAGATTTAATTAAGAGTGATTATATGTAGGGTAAAACTGATAATATGACTTACTCTTATCATAGTAAATAGTAGAGAATTTGGTAAATAACTAGAAAGCAGAAAATCGGCACTTAAGCTATTTTATCTTCTTATTAAACTTTAAGCAATACTCTATTGTATAATAGTGGATTTGAATCCTAGTCAAGATTAAGGACAATTGCTTAAATTTCTAGGTTATATTAGAATAGGTAAGTGAAAGAGGCGAGCCTTCGTCAGCAATACCTTAGAGCTAGAGTTAAGAATATATAGTAGAAATATATACTCCTTAAAACCTCGTAAATTCGGCTAAAGCTTTGTGGTTATCTTTATTAAAGAGCTCCTTATCAGGATTTGGCGCGTCTTTATAATAATATATACTATAATTATAAATACTACCACGGCTCTGCCACTTAAAATAATTCTAACTATTAATAACACTAAACTTAGGGGTGAGCATCTCATCCTTGAAAGCTTAAAAATAACGGTAAAAATAATAGGCGATAATATAGGGATTGTCCTAAACGTTATTACATACGATCTTAATCCTAGTGATAGGGGTAGCATTCTTCTACTTATTATATTAAGATAGATATCGCATTAGGTTATCCTAATAGTAATTAGCTGTAGAGAAAGTAATAAATAAACTTAGACTCCTTAGCTACCGTACCTGGAAAGGTATTAGTCTTAGTATTAGTCCCAGTATTAGTCCCGGTATTAGTCCCGGTATTAGTTCTAGTAAATAGCGAAATGGAATTATATACTATAGCTTTAAGACTTCTATTCTTACCTGCCCAAAAAGGGCGCGTCCCACAGAGGGCTCCAGTAAAACATATAACTAAGTTTAGTATAGCTATAGACTAGAAACTATCATCCTCAAAAGCACTCTAAAGCTTATTAATAGAGATATCTTTATTATTAGATATCCTTAATATAAAAAACTCAGACTTTAAGTTTACCTGCTTCCTTATAATTGTATTAAACGCCACGTAACGAAAGCGTGAATGTTACGCTATACGGTTATCCTTATATAATAACATGTATTTAACATAGAATTTATAGTTAATATATTATTAATAAGACTTTATATACTCCCCTGTATTTATAGGAAAGTATGTTAAGAAAGCTCTACTTAATAACACCTTACTAATACCTTACTACAGTTAAACTCTAATAAAGGGGTATATTAGACAGATGCTATAGAGAGTAAGACTAAGACTCTAACCTAACGCTATAGAACCTCTAATTTCTATGCATCAGGAACTAGATCTAGGACTATAGTAACTTAAGAAGTAGAATTATCCTTACTATTATTCTTACTACTATTCTTACTATCGTTTCTACTATTATCTTCACTATTATCTTTATAGGGCATATCCGTATTAGTGTCTAAACTTTTAGTAGCCTAGTCATAAGCGAGACCTCCTTACGTGGTATTTATAGACTATTCTTATTAAGTAAACGTAGAAGATACTTTGTCTGCCTTAATAGTAGGTAAATCACTATTAACATAATCATCATTAAAGAGAGCGCTTAAGGCTTTATTATTAATAATAATATCTCTATAGCTGTTATAATTCTGCTATAAGAAGTATAGCTAACACTAAACTGCCTAACGCCGTACACAATAGTCATTCTAAAACTATTAGTTAATACATTCATGATTATCACCAGAAGAACGGAGTGGCTTAAGGAGTATAATGTTAAGGTCTTAAAATAGAAGAGATAACGAACTAAAATCTTTCTAATATTATATAAAAAGTGGTAAATATGCTCTATATATTTGTATTAAGCACCTTAATGTTAGCGGACTTCTATAAAGATATACACTTAAGTAATTAGCATCTTCTCTATAGTGGAAAGTTTTAGAAGCTCTTTAGGCCACAAGCCAGGGTCCATCTCATTATCATGGCTAAATAGAGATACGAAATTAGGATCTTGAGAACTATCTTTAAGTCTTAAGTGCTTAGCCTTATCTTTACGGCAAATAAAACACTTTTCATCTATAAGCTTTATATTAAACCAGCGTTCATTGCAAGTACCATAGGTCTCTATTATAGGCTTATTAAGGCGGGTGTAAAACCTCTTAATTAGTTATTAATCTATAGAGCTAAGGGCAGAGTTATTTAAAAAGATGTTACTTAAAAAATCTATAACAGGGTTAGGTAGCAGCAGGTTATAAAATAAACCTATATTAGGGAGTATAAATAGAGTGGAAAAAGAAAACTCATTAAGTGTAGTATTATAGAATATAAATGTCGACTGTGAAGGCTAATTCAGCTTGGTATCCTAAGATATAGATATTAAGTCTAAAGACTAATTTGGCTCTGTATCCTAGGATAAAGAGGTCGACTAAAAAGACTAATTTAGCTCCTCTTAGCGTTTTATTAAAGATGAGATAGATGGTATAGGTGACACTTCGTTACCTACCTAATACTTAACGCGGTATTATCTCTAAACCTTAGCTTAAGCACAGCAGGCATTAGCTTAAGCTAGTGTATTATTACTATCTAATTTACCTAGTAAATAATAAGGAGGATTGTGCTGCCGTTGTGGAAATAAAGCACCATATAGTACAGTTAAAAAACTATATAGTATAAAAGGCGGAGCTAGGGGCGTATAATATTATATAAATATAACTATATTTAGTAAAGGGCGTTGCATAAGTATAACTACTTATAGCAAGGGTATAAAACGGCAGGAAATAGAAGGTAAAAATAATATAGCTTTATGCTTACGCTATATATGTAATTAGCCATAGAAACCTTAATAGGTATAGGTGTATATACATATTATGTATTAATATTCCTACAGCGTAAGCACGTAGCTTTCTAAATACTATAGATTATCTTATTAGTAGCAGTATCTTTAGGATTACCACACTAGTTATAAAGAGAAGACAGATCCATTAGGAAAGTATTAGGCATAAGAGAAATTACGTAAAAGAGGTATTAGTCAAGGCGTTGAAGTATTAGTCATGCGAGAATTTTTAGTAAACTTTAGTATTCCTCTAGTACAGAATAACCAGAACCTGATTATGTGAGGTCGTTTTTTCTAACCAACCAGAATACAAGAAACCTTAGTGCTATCTTAGCAGACTTCTGAACTAAAAACCCCCCTATTTGAATAGAAGAAAGCTTCGCTACGCTCAGCAATAATTTATATTATATAAATTTATTTTTATTATATTTTATATAATTAGTAAAAACTTCTTTAACCTTTTTATATAATTATAGAATATAAAAGTTTTTTAACATTTATTTAATTATTTTTTCTATTTTTTTAGTGTTTGTATATAATTATACTATATTATTTTTATATTAACTTTTTGTTATGGTTTTATAAAATATAAATAAGTTAGTTTATATATTTTAACTAATTTTTTATTTAGTTACTAACTAGAACTTTTTATTCTAGTTTAAAATATTTTTTTAGCTTGTTTATTTTTTTTAAAAAATTATAGTAGTTATTATAATTTTTATATAAGTATATTTTAAAAATTTATTTAAATTTTACTTTAAAATTAAATTTTAGACTATATTTAGTTTATATATATAATTATGTTATTAGTTTAAAGCATTAGCTGTATTATTATGTTTAATATTTTTTTAAAGTATTTTAAAATTAAAAGTTGTAAGTAACTATACTTATTATAATTATTATTAATATAACTTTTTTATTATTATAAAACTTATAAAAAATTTATAATTTAAATAAATTACTACTTAGTATTATGTTTTCTTAAAATATGTTTTTTATTTTTTAAATACTAAAACTACTATAAGTAGTTTCTTATTATAAATATTATAATTTAATTTAGCTCTACTAAGCGTTTTTCATATATAGTTAACTAAATATAAGTGTGACGGTGCTACTCGTTCGGCTCGCTACAGGTCACATAATATCACGACTAGCTACGCCAGCCACAACCTAGCACAGAGCTTAGAGCATAGCTAGCTCGCGCTCAGGCCATGCACCGCCCTATTTAGAGGCGAGCTCCCCTTATACCTCTTCTCTCCCCATCTTAGTATAGCTAAAATAGAGCCAACTTATCCCGTCAACCTGCATCTATGCTATGACACGTGAAGACCGAGCCCATCATCACAATACACTAAGATCCCTCTAACTCAGCCGGACGACGGCGACACAATATCAAGGTCAAACTGCGCGATCAACCTGAGCATTTAATTCGTCAACGACCGTACCTAAAGGATTAATTACACGACTACGCTGAGTCATTAGTTCGTCAACCATATAATCTCTACCAGAAAGCTCTACAGCAGTAGGCAATTGAAACCCTAAGCGATAGCTTGTATAAGCCCTGCGCGGCAGGCCTCAAGAGCGACTCAACAGGTAACCAGAAGACCTACAGCAGTAGACAACGTACCTATTAGATTGGAAGAGAGCTACGAGAGCTCTAGCGAACCCCCCCCCCCCCCCCTATCATCTTCTCTACGCCAGAGAAACCGACCCCGTGAGCACCATCAGCTTATCTTCTCCCTGCTAGAGAATCAGCCAATCGCTTCACCCTGCTAGGGGCCAGAAGCTCTATATACATACAAGAACAGATAGGTTAGGACCATGGGAAAGCTCTCTACGCTAGAGATGAGGGTCGATCCTAAGGCAACAGCCACTGGCAACGACTACACGCCTATCCCTAAGTCGCTCAGGTGTGCCGCCACGTACTACCCTGACAACGTGATTGGAGAAGACTACACCATCAAGAAGCTCCGCATCCAGACACGACACGACAAGAAACCCTTCGTGGCTACTACCAAGAGCACTACCTGGGGAACCGACACTTACGAGCCTTAGGAGATAGAGGTTACGCTTCCTACCCTGATGACCCTCAATCAAGCGACAATCGCTAGTGAGCTAGAGCGTAGCCATCTCAAAGTACTCACACATCGCGACCATGCCGATACGCTAGGAAAAGCGCTCAACACGGCCGAAACTGAGCTTAACGAGGCTAGAGACGAGCTTGCTGAGCTTCGTCAGCTACTGAACAACACGCTCGAGCGCGTAGCTGATTAAGAGAACGAGATCAAGACACTAAGGGCACAGACAAAGAAACCCACGTACAATATATACTTCTTCCTCTCTGCAAAGGCCAGCCTAGCGCTATCGTCGACACCAGCGAAGAAGACGCGCTTCACAGCTCTGCCACAGACCCCTCAGAACCAGGCTGGCTATGTCGCTGTAGGACCTGACAATGGTTCTGATACAGGAGATCTTAGTAACCAAACTCCTCAAGCATCACCCTACCTACCCGCCACTCTACTAGCTACGCCTACCGTAGGCAGCCATCGAGGCAACAGCCGCTCAGCACGATTTCCTGACCCGCCAATACTTAAGGACGGCAAGGACGTTACCTTCGATCAATGGAGGGATGTCTTAGAGGATAAGGTACGCGCCAACCGAGACTGGTTCGCTGGAGCCACTGAGTAAGCTACCCAGGAGAACATCGTCTCTTACATGCGTACGCGTACGGAGGGTCCTGCCAACCAGTACCTCTCAACACTTATACGTACAGTAAGAGAGAGTGAGCAGCTAGTCAGCTACCAGTATATGGTAGATCGCCTAGAGAGGACGTACTGCGACCCACACAAGAGACTCAACGCTCGCCGCGATTTCCAGAAGCTCTACCTCAGAGACCCTGCCAACTTTGCTGTATTCCAGGGCGACTTCTTCCGCCTAGCTCAAGAACGCAGCCTACCTGCAGACCAATGGGTAGAAGAATTCCACGAGAAGCTCCCAGACGCTCTGCGTACGCAGATGGGCATCTATCGACGGCAGTACCGCGACCAGTACGACGAGTACGTAGACCTGGCCCAAGACTTCGCCAGAGA
>ML994636.1:138518-374163 GCA_010093925.1 Zopfia rhizophila CBS 207.26
TATCGGGGGAAGACTCATCCTAGGGGAAGTCTCCTTCCTAGGGTTCCCCCTGGAGCTACTAACCAGTTCGACCCTCGCCAACTGCTATTCAGTGGACCGGCCTTTACCCTGCCCTGCCGTATCTCTGCTGGCGGACTGGCTATCAAGCTAAGCGGCCTTCTTGATACTGGAGCTGGCAGTTTCGTCCTAGTACACCTAAAGCACATGCGCGCTATCAAGAAAGGGCTTAAGGTAAAGACTTACCAGATAGAATCTATCCCCCTAGCTGGCTACGACAACAGACCAAAACGGACAAGTAAATGAGTACTTCCAGGCCGATCTAGTACTAGACAACCACCGCCTGTCAACCTACTTCATCTTCTGTAACACTGGCCGCCACGACCTTATGATCGGCCGTAAGCTGTTTGAAGACGCAGGCGCTTTAATTAACTGCAAGGAGCGAGCGCTTAAATGGCCAGACGACAAGGCGGCTTCAAAGACAAGAGTGGTACAGAGACCGGCAAGGAGGAGACTGTAACCTAGAGACTCGGGGACGAGCCTCCCTTAGAGGGGGGTAATGTGACGGTGCTGCTCGTTCGGCTCGCTGCAGGTCACATGATATCGCGACTGGCTACGCCAGCCACGACCTAGCACAGAGCTTGGAGCATAGCTAGCTCGCGCTCAGGCCATGCACCGCCCTATTTAGGGGCGAGCTCCCCTTGTACCTCTTCTCTCCCCATCTTAGTGTAGCTGAAATAGAGCCAACTTATCCCGTCAACCTGCATCTATGCTATGACGCGTGAAGACCGAGCCCGTCATCACAATAAGTATTTATTATTATATTTAACTATATTTATTCTACATGTATAATTTAATATATTAGTTTTTAAAATAATTTTTTAAAACTTTATAAATACTTGTTTTTAAAGTTTATTTAATTTAATTTAATATTTTAATATGTAATTTTTATAAAAAGTTTATAAAAAGTTATTTAAAAATTATAGTACTTTTTATAACAATTTTTAAAATTTTTAAAAAACTAAATATTTTTAACTAATATTAAGTATAGCTAGTTTATAATATTTTTAGTTTTACTAGAATTTATAACTATATCTTTTATAAAATAATAAATTTAAGAAAGTTTACTTTTATTTTATTGAAATAGTTTTTTTTAGTTATAATATATTTAATAAGTGAGTGACTTAGATAAGTAAGTAACTTATCTTAAAACTCACTAAAAAATCAAAAATTTACACATAAGTATCTTAATAACTACTTAATAATAAATTCTATAATACATATAAAAAAGCCTAAATTTCAATTTATAGAATTTATTATTAAGTGGTTGTTGAGATATTTATGTGTAAATTCTTAATTTTTTATAACAAAAATACATAATACATAATACTATAAAGTTATAAAGTTAAATATAAGTTAATTATTTCTACTAGCTATAGAAATAGATAAGAATATTTTCTATCTACTAATTAATATAATCACATAATACTAGTGCTATCACGTGATATTATATAGTAATATTCTTTTATATAGTGTTTTTAGCTTATATTCTTAATATATTTCTATTCTTTAAGCTTTTTACATCCTTGTGAAGACATATCACCTTAAGAAACAATATTAAAAAAAAGAAAAGAAAGAAAAGAAAAGAAAGTATTAATACTTTTATAAAGTATTTCTTATAATAATAAGAAATATAATAAAATATTTATTTAAGTTTTATATAGAGTAAGCTAAACGTACGTATCTATATAAAAATACCTAATCTAAATAAAGAAATTTTATATACATAGTTCCTTCTATCTTCTTTTAATTCTTTAGTTAAGATAAGTTTATTATAAAATATAAGTATTATCTATACAGCACTACTAATATATACTATAATATTATTCTATTTAATAACCTTTTAATTATATGAGATTATTTATTGCTGTTTTTAGAGTATATAGCTAGTTTTTAGTATCTTTATATAATACTCCTATATATTTTTCTTTATTACTTACTTATATTTTATACTATTTAAACTAGAAAGCCTAGGGTTAGCTAGTTAAAAAATTAGTGTTACTTTAATTAAATTATTAAATTTATTATTTCTAATATTACTCTTATGTTTTAGTTCTTATACTTTTTTATTTAAATTATATTTTTATAGTAAGTTTATCTGTAACTGCTCTGTTTTCTTATTATTTAAGTTCTAAATATTTTTTTTATATTTATTATATAATTTTATATGTTTATTATTATCTAGTGTTTAACTTAATAAAGTATTCTTAAATCTAATAATTTTACTTCTTTTTTTATTTTTTTATTATTATTATCTTATTTGCTCTACTAGCTCTTCTTTGGACTATAACTAACTAATTTAATAATATTATTATTAGTATTAAACTAATCGTTATATTTTGTGTTATAGAAATAATTAATTTAAAAGTTTATATTAAACGCGTCCTCTTTAGCCGCGTGGAGGTTTAAGTTAGTAAATTCTATTTTATTTTTTTTATTATTTATACTATCTTCTAGCTCTTTAAATCTTTTTTTTTTATAATTCTATTTTATTAACTCTAAGAGTTTATTATTACCTAACTTTTTTTTTAATTAAATATATTCGTATTACCTGGCTGATGTTACCTGTATAAATTAATTATTTCTTAAAATAAAAATACGCTTTTATTAGTGTCTTATAGTTAATAGATTTTTTATATATATTATTTAATTTATAATATGTTTATTTTTTTAAATAAAAAACTTTACATGCACGTTTCACGTATACGTCGTTTAATAGAAAATTATTATTAATTATTTTAATACTTTTTTATAAAGTTATATTAGTATATGTTTTAAATATATTATATTTACTCTACTATAATAGTTTAGTAGCTAGTAAAATTCTTAATTCTATTATATTATTTTATTTAACTTATATGTTCTGCTAGCGTGTTATGAATAAAATTACTAGTTTTATTTAATTATTTATTATCTTCTTCTCCTAATAACTGCTAATCTGATTCTGAATTTAATTAAAATACTTAATAAAAATAGTAAATACTACTTTATTTATATTAACTGTGTATATATAACTTTATATAAAAAGTATAAATATATTAGCTACTAAGTCCTTATAAGTCTAGTATTAAGTAATTAGCTTTATTTTATTATAATCTATTAAGTACACAGATAAGCTCTTTATGTATTTTAATATCAGTTATTTAATAATTTCTAGTATAATTTATTTCTTATTATTTGTATATATATATATTTTTTTTATTAAGCTCTGTTTTTTTGTTACTGGTTGTAATATAAAGCTATAGCTTATATTTTTTCTAAAATAAGCTCTTAATATTATTATTTTTAATATTCTATATTAAAGAATACTAAAATCGCGATTCGACCTATACTGTTATATGAGGGTTCTTTTTTATATTATTTTATTTTCTAGAGTAAACTGATAGTAAGGATTGTGTCTATTACTAGTATATAATATTTAGTATTACTAGAGAGCTCTTTTTTAAAAGCTTAACCCTTAAAACAGTTAGAATAATAAAGTTTTCAAATATTAAGCATAGACAACCAACTAAAAAACAAAGGAACTAGGTAAAAACTATTTAATATATTATTTAAAGAGCTGTCCTGCTAGCTACTTTAGTTTAATAATATAATAAAACACCTCTATACTTATACCGCTTTAGAAGTGTGTTATACTGAGAATAGAAATAATCTAAAATTCCAGGCTACTTATAAGAGACTTAATAATAAATTCTTAATAGACTTAATAACCAAATAAATAACCAGGTACGCTTTAATAGTGATTTAATAAAGAGTCTTAAATAGTATAGTACTTACAGTCTTTAATAGGTAGCTAGTTTATTTAAATACTATAGACTTAAGCCACCGCGCGAGTTACTAGTCTTAGGTAAACTTAAGTAAAACTTAATAAAATAGTAAAACATAAACTTAGTTAGTAGAAAGCTAAGGGACTAATAGTTATATAATATTAAATTATTATAGAGTTTATTTCTATAAGACACGGATAGCCTATTATCCTGAGAGGGTTATAGGTAATATAAAATAATCTATTAGACATAAAAGAGATTACAGAGTATAGTATATAATAGTAATAATAAATAGTTTTAAGGTACTTACTTTATAGGATAGCTTTAGGGTAGACTCTTAGTAGACTTATACAGCCTTATATATACATAATTCTTTTAAAAATATTTATATATAGTAGGCTTTATAATAAGAGAAGGGTTATACTCTTACTAATAATACTATTTATATAGCTTAAAAAAACGGATGTGTGTGTTAGTTTATTTAGAAAGTAGATAACAGCACTACTAAAATAGGCTTAAGAAGTAAATTAAGGAACTTATATATTTAAATATATAACAGAGAGCTTAGATAGGCAAGCTATAATAAACTCTATTATATAATATATAATATATATATAATTCTCTAGTTACTGCCTTAGGCTAGAGAGAACTGAACTAATAGTATTATTTCTATTAGAATAACTAGAAAGAATACTAAGCTAGAGAGATAGTACTTAAGTAGTAGTAAGATAGTTTATAAGAACAAAATTACTCACTTAGTTCTAAGTAGTAAAAGTAATTAATACTAAGAAAATAAACAACTTCCGCCTATTCTAGAGCATAGACAATTAGTAGGAGACAGAAAAAAAAGGTAAAAGAGAAAAAAGAAAATAAAATTATCCATAAAACACAAGCGTAATAGCTAAAATTATAAACTATATAAAAAATAAAAAGGTAAAAAAGAAGTGTTATAATAGTAGAGCACTAGCGCCCCTTTAGTGTAACATATTAATAAATTTTCTTATTAGTAAGTTTTCTTATAAAAGGAATTAACCTATATAGACCCATTAGAGGGACCGAATCAGGCGGTAAATAGAAATAATAATAATAATAAAAAAACTTATTATTATTTAATATAATTATAAAAACGTAAATTAAAGTATATATTACTTTTTCTTTAATAAGGTAATACTAGTAGAACATTAAGTACTTATAATTTAAAAACTAGTATATAATAAATATACTAAATTAATATACTATTTATATAAATATGTTTTATTATATATAAAAAGTTTTATAATAAAAGTATACTTTATAATTAGTTATAACATTAATAATATACACTAGAAATATAAGTAATATAGCTTATTTATTATAACTTTTTAGTTCTATTTAAAAGAACTTAAAACTACTATTATAAACGTTTATAATCTATATAAAAGTAGCTAATAAATTAAAATTTAACTAAAATTTAATAAAGCTATTAAAAAAGAAAAAAAGTTATACTTTTAAAAAACTTTAACGTGTACTCTATTTAGTATAAAAAAAAAAAGCTATATTATAAGTAAAGTATAAATAAAATACTTTCTTTTTAAAATAAAAGTATAAGGCCTTTAACTTACTATACTATAAAATAAACTTATATAGAAAAAAAATAAAAAAAGAGTATTATTAATTTTATATTTTTATTAAATATAATATACAAAAGAGTTAGCTTTTATAAAACTAAAAATAAGTAAATTTTAATAAAAAACTATATACTAATATAAATTTAGCTAAATGCTATTATTTACTTACTAAAAAAAAGTAAATACTACACGTTTAAAAAACTAAATATAAAAAGGCTTATTTAAAATATTAAACACTTTAAATATAATAACTTATTATATACTATATTTACATATAATACTATTACCTAGTATAATTATATAATATTATATAACATCTTTTTACTAGTACTTTTAGGTTATTATATAAAAGCTTTACTAACTTCTCTTTTTTTATACTTTTTTTTATACTAAAGTAGCCTTAATATAGTACTTTATTACTTATAATTACTTACAATTACTTATAGATTTATACTAGCTATAATATTAAGTAAACTTTAGTCTTAAAACTTTTAAAAGCTTTTTAAAAAAAATTATATATACTTTTAAGCTCTACTATTTATACATAAAGCCTAGTTTATAAGTATATAAAATATAGTTACTAAAAGTAGCTTAACTTCTTATAAGTATTAGGTAAGTAAAATACTAATATTATAACTATAAAAAAAACTATAACTACTAGAGCTATAAAGTACTATTAAATTAACTTTAAAAAAAATTAAAAATAAAAATAAAAAACTAAAAGTAATTTATATAAATTTTTTTAGTAAAGTTTATAAAACTATATAATAAAAGGCTATAAACTCTTTTAAAGTAAAGAAAAAAAAATACTAATATAGTAAAAATAATTTTTACTTCTTTAACTTTAAATACTTTTTTTTTTTAGCTTTTTTTTACTAAAAATAATACTATAAAGACTAAAATTCTAGCTGAAAAGTCTTTTTTAAATATAAGTAAAGTAGACTTTAGTAATATTAATAATAAAATATAACTATATTTATAAGTAAGTAAGTATCCTAACTGAGTGGATATTCTAGAATACTAAAATTAACTTACCTACTTCGTACTTATAATATAGTAATACTAGGTCTCTGCATAATCTAAAATTCATTTATATCTTACCTTAGCTATTTAATTTATTAAAGAACGTAAAAAAATAAGCTAAAAACATATTTCTATAATTTATAGTATCTCTAGATTAATGATTTAACACGCCTTTAAAGGAATTACTTTCTAAGATAAATATAAAGCTAATTTAAAGAAGCTTACCTTAATAGAGAAGTAGGTAATTATTTAACGTATTTTTAACCTTAATAAATAAGAATCCCCCCCTATGAGGATCTAGATACACGTAATAGCTAATAATTTACTAAGAATAAAAGATAGAGATCCTGTAGACAAAAACTAAACAAACAACTTTATTAATTATTATAAGGAAGTTAAAAAGGTTATAATGTGTTCTCTAGATTATACTTAAGTAATATAGAAGAGTATAGAGGTTCTTAATCTCTAGTTTAAGCGTGTTAAGGCGATAAAGGAGAAGTATAATATTCTAAATAAAAATATCTATAACTTTAATAAAACAAGCTTTATAATAGGGGTGATATATTCTTTTATGGTAATAACTAACTCTAAAATATAAGCTAACAAGACTTAGTATATATAGTTAGGTAATAAAAAGTAAATTATAATAATATAAGTAATTAACATGTTAAGCTAGCTAGTTTTATTATATATTATCTTTACAAATAAAGTGTATATTACTACCTGATATAATAAATATAAAATATTTTATAATTAGAAAATTAACCTCTCCTATAACAGCTAGATAAATAATTAGATTAGAGTTATATAGTTAAAGTACTTTAATAACGTGATAAAGTTACGTACTTAGAGTATATACTAATTACTTATTATTAATAGCCATAAGAGCCACCGGTTAATTACGTTTCAAAATTTATATAAAGAGTATAAAATTATTATTCTCTATATACTCTTACACTTGTTGTACCTGCTGTAGCCACTTAATATAAGTTATTTTAGACTGTTAAAGAAGACGTATTTTTATAAAATTATAAAGCTATCACGCTATAGTAATTTTTATATAACTAAAGAAGACTTTCTTCTAGCTTTTAAAACTACTTTTTATAAAGTATTTATAGAGAGTAATATTTAAGAAGCCTTTTAAGAAACTAGCCTAATTCTATTTAACTCTAATGCTATTTTATTTAGGATTATGTAGTCTTCTTATATTCTATTAACACTACTATTAGAGAACACCTTATAGAAGTGTAAAACACTATTAAACGCAAAGAAATTAGGCAAGTAAATAATATTAATTTAAGAGAGAATTATTAACTATAAGTTCTTTTTATTTACTTCTATTCTTAAATCACTTAATTAGTTACAGAAAGGCGCTGCGATAATTGCCTATAGATTAGTATTAATATAGGAAAAAGTTAAGGCCCTTTAGAAGTATAATAATACTTTTATATAATGTAGAAAGTATAAAAGAAAGTGGCTATAGTATAAAAAAGAACTATCCTTTAGTAATATAACTAATTTACTAAGTCTTAAGGGTGTTAGTAGATTAGAAGAGCGTAGAGAGTTCTTTATACAAAGTATTATAAATATTAGTCTAGTAAAGAAAAGGCTTTATAGTAACTATAGCCAGCTAAAACATAACATACAAACCTATATAGTAAAATAAGCAAAATCTAAAGATTCTTTCTAGTTTAGAATTATATAGTTTTATTACTGCGTTATGGATTATTTTGCTGTTAAAATTAATTTTAGTGTTCTAAAGTACCTGCTTAGTTAGGGTATCCACTTACTTATAAATATAGTTAACTAAAGTATAACTAAATTAATATTAAATTATATATATTTAAAAAGATAATATATAATTTAATTATAAAATTTTTAAATAAAAAAGTTTTAGGCTTAAATAATAACATTAAATAAAATTCTAAAATTATACTACTAGTATTTATTTAAAAGCTTGTAAAAGTAGATTACTAGTACCTTAAAAGTAAAATAATACTAACTTGCTTTAAAAAGTTAATTACAATTATTTTATGTAAAAAAGGAAAAAAAAATACTTTTTTTAAAAAAGCTATTAACTAATTACACTAGAAAATACTATAGCTAAAGTAATTAAGAAATAAGTAGTAAATAAAATAATAGTAGTTACTAAAAAATAATAATCTACTTTTATAAAACTAAATAAAAGTAAGAATAAGGTATTTAATACTTTTAGTAATTAGCTTACTTACTTTTAATATTTAAATAATATAACGAGTATACTTAAGCTATATTGTATTAATATTAAGCCTAAATTTAGCTAAAGTTTTTAATAACATTTTACTTAAACATTTACTATATATTTTTAAATATTAAAGTAAGTAAATTTAAATATAAATAAGTATTTTACAGAAATTGCTATTTTTACTAATTCTATTTCTTTTCTTTATTTTAGCGCTTTTAAAGAAGTTTTAGTATATATATAGTAATATACTAGTATTTAACTTTATTAATAATACAAACTTTATTTTTTGAAAAAACTTTACTATAAAAAATTATTAACACTTAATAGCTATATATAATTAATATATGGTATAAGTAAAATACTATAAAGCTACTTTTATACCTAAAAAATACTAGTCTATATACTTTATTAGAAAAAAACACTATAATAGTATAGACCTAGTATTAACTATATAAATTACTAGTTACAAAGCTACTTTCTAAAACTTAAGTATGTATATTTTTAGAATATAAGTAAACTTAAAGCTTTAATAAAAAAAACACATTTATAAAGTAGTAAAAAAAAGTATAATAGTTTTTAAAGCTATATTACAATTACTATATTAATATAAAGCTTATTTATAAAGTACTTATACTTATTATATATAATAGTTATTTACTTAATAATACTTTGTAGTATTTAAGTATAAAGAATTTAAAATAATAGTAATTTTATAATAAAAGGCCTTTTTTTACTACTTTAAAAAAACTTAAAACTAGTACTTTTATAAAACTATAAAAGTATATAAAAAAATACTTATAATAGCTACATATTATAAGTAAACTAGAATATAGAAAGCTAAATACTAAATTTTAGCATAAAAAGTATATTAACTTTTAGGCTTTTATAGACTTGCTTTTTAGTTTTATATAGCTCTAATATAGTATCTTATTACTTAGACTTATATGTAACTACTTATAAGTTTATACCAGCTATAACATTACATAAAACCTTTTAATATAAAATAAAAGCTTAAGTATTTAAGGTTTTCTAAAGTTTATAAAGTTTCTTTAAAGTTTAAAGTTTATAAGGTTTTTAAAGTTTTTTAATGCACATAGTTCTAGCCTAAAAAGGTAATATAATATTAATTAAACTAAATTATTATTACTTAATGCTATATTACTAATAGCTATTTAAAATTATAAGGTTTTTAAGTATGTTGTCTACTAATAGTAGGCATTACTTATTAATAATTTATAATTCTATTTCTTTTCTTTTTTCTATATAATATAAAAGCTTAAATTTAGTTACTTTATATTAAAATTAAGAATTTTAAAGCTAATACTTAGTTCTTTTAATTTGCTATTAAAACAAAAATTATATTTCTAAAAACTAAAGTATAACACCTATATTGAATTTAGTTAAACTACTTTATTATTACACTTTTTTTTATAACTAAAGCCTTACTTTTCTAACTTATAAAAGTTTAATAGTAAACTATATAGATTTTGCGTCTAGTTACTAGAAATTAAGGCAAAGATTAAGGTTAATAAAAAAGTAATTAATAATAATATTATATAGTTCTATTATATATACAATAATCTAGAACTACTAATTTAAGTAATAGTTCTTTTTTAGCTTAATTAAGTAAAGAATATATAAAATTATAACTATAATATAATTTTAAATTAATTAACAAAAATATATAAACATTTAAATAAAGTTTAAAAAGTAAAAAACGCTTTCTAGAATTTTAAGTAAAAAGACGTGTTTCTACTTATATATGTAGTAAAGTTTAAACGTATTTTATATAAAGCTTAAAAATAAAACTAGCTAAATACTAATAAAATTCTTACTTTTTACTTAGGCCTTAATATATTAGTTAAAAAATCTTTATTTAGCTAGCTTAACTTACACTATATATACCTAGTATTTTTTAGTATTTTTTAGTAACTTTTATATAGTTCTCATGTTACTTCTTTTTTTATGTATTAGTTTTAGTTTTAGTATTAATTTAATAGTAATTAAATGAATACATTTATTAGTACTTTTAAAATAGTAATCTTTTTTTTAAACATATTACTATTAAAAGCTTACTCTATATTACCTTTATAATACTAATAATATTATAAGAAAAGTACTTATATATATTGTAGTTTAAATTCTTACTAAGTTTAATAATATTTATTACTACTAACTAAGAATTCTACTAAATACTAGTTTATTACTTAGGTTAATAAAATAAATATAGTACTTTACTTTAATTCTAATTTAAATTTGTTTAATTTACTTATTATATTAAAAGAGCATAAGTAGATTATATATATAAACTAAAGAAATTAATTATAATTTAGTTTTTCTTATTTTTTTTTTCACAAGAATAGCTTGGGAACAAGCTATCTTTATAAAAAAAAAAGGTAGTATAACAACTGTATATTATAAGTAAATTAAGATATAAAGAGCTAAATACTAAGCTTTAATATAAAAAATATATAATTTTTAAGTTAGGAAGAATAACTGTACCCTTATCTCTCACTAGGTAAGCCTTATAGCATTATTAAATTTATACTTATTTTAAATTTCATTAAGATCTTTTAGTCTACGGCGTGTAATACTACTATAAGATATAGTAACTATATAATATAAGCTATTATTACTTATTTAATAGCCTTTTATTTTTCTTGTTACTTTTACTAAGAATATAGTAAGCTATAGCTTGAGGCTTAAGTACTATTATTATCTATTAAAATATCTAATACTTCTATAAGATAATACTAAGAAATATATAGATATTAAAAGCAGTAAGCTAACTATAGAAGGAAGATAGAATAATACTATCTATAATATTAATACATTTTAAAAGGGTAATTAGGGCCTATATTAAAAACATTAGAGCTAATTTTTCTATTTTATGTAATAATACTTTTTTTAACTATTACGCCCTAGAGATAGAGCTTTAAGCACTAGAATATCTTATATATTAACTAAATAAACAGGAACTAACTCTTTAAGATATTATTTAAGAAATTTAAATATTATAAAACACAAAGCTAACGTACGCTGATATAGTAAAGAACTAAGTATTTATAAATATAATACTAGTAATAAAATCTATACTAGTTCGGAAAACAGACCTATTAATCCAGATCTAGATAAATAATGAAAAAGTTTTATAAGAGTTAAACACACTTACTTTAGCTAAACTCCTAAATAGGGTATATAACTACTATTAATCCTTATAAAGTGTAGTTACTGCTTAAGTGATTTTAGAAATTAGTCTTATTATTATAATAGCTACTAAGGAGATGAAGAATTAGCTAATAGAAGATAATTATTAGGTTTAGCTAATTAACACAAACGCTAGAATTAAGAAGAAACTATATACTATACAAATTCATAAAGTCAACGTTAAAAAAGTAGAGAATAAAAAAAAAGAAAATCTTAAAGTTATATAGACTAAATAAAACAGAACATATATTCTAAATATCCGAATCCATAATTTTTGATAGAAGAATAAGAAAAAGGCAAAGATAAAGAAGATAAGCATAATAATTCTAGAAGTTAATAAACTAAAAACAGCCTAAATTATTATTAAGAAAGGCTTTTTTATTTACTACTATATTTATATAACAGACCTATAGTCTAATAACTAGCAGATTAAATAATATCTTAACTGCTAAAAATATAACTACATTATAAAAAACTATAAGTATAAAATAAGATGCGGTAAATGCTCTAAATATTATAATACCTATTAATATAAAAAAAATCTAGAGAAAATAAAATATGTCCTCTGCAGCATATTATACCTAGTCTAAAGTAGAGAATACTAGTATTAAGAAAGAATCACGGCCTAGATCTAAGAACTAATATAAAAAGATATAAACTATATAATAGAAATATTATATATAATAAATAGATAATAAACTTAAATAACCACTTACTGAATTATATCTACTTTAGGGAAGAGGAAAGTAAACTTATCAGCTATAATAATAATATTTATTTAGAGAAAAATAGAAAGAATATTAAGTTTCTAGCATCATAAAAAACACTCCACCTAATTGTAAATAGTAATTAATAACTTTTAATCTAGTAATTAAGAGGTAGTACCTAAAGTAGAAATAACTAATATAGATAAAAAAACAGAAACTAATAAACTTACTTAAGGATAGACTTAGACTAAAAGATGCTTTAAATCCTATAGTTTAATATATACTATATAATAAGTATATAATTCTAGATTATGCTTTAAGCACAAAATATATAAGACATTATAGTAATACAAAACCTAGTAAAAAGTAAAATAAAGTAAGAGAAAAGTTTCTTCTCCTATTAAGGCTTTTATACTATTTAAAAAAATAAATAAAGAACTAGAGTCTGCTTCTATGTTAGTAAATTACTTAACCTAAGAAAATAAAAATAAAGATACTACATAAACGACCTAGTAACTCTTATTTTTAAAACTAAGATTAGAAAGATTAGCATTCATAACATGTATAATAGATATATTAATATTAATATTAAGATACTTATCTCTCTCCTAAAAGAAAAAGGTGAACATATTCTTTTAAATGACTTTAATCTATATTACTTAAGCTAAGAAGGCCTATAAGTACAGAGACTAGAAGCTAAAGTAATATAACTATATAATATAATATAGGAAGTTCTTTACCTCGCTACTTTAAAAAAACTAGATATGTAAAGGAAAACTAAAGATGTGGTTACTTTCTCTACTATAGACCTTACCTTTCTAACTAAAATACTATTAAGAAGGCTAATTTCATGCTATAAATATAAAGAGATAATAATAGAGTTAGACTATAAACTAATTAAGATAATTCTTAATATTTAATTACTACTCTATAATGATTGATAATGTTTCTGGAAATATGTTAACTAAATAGACTTTAAAAAAGCACTAGTGTTTTAAATAGAGAAAATTGGTCACTTACCTTTTCTAATAATTATAGATATAGAGTAATTCTCTTAAGCACTAGAAGATACCTTTATAGCTATTATTAATAAATAAGTATTTTTTACTAGACTATTAGACAAAGCAGACCCTCAAATGACACCTAAAGTAAAAGCTAAAATTAAAGAAACTAAGAAGATAAGAAGATAGGCTTAGTAATTGGGACTAGAGACAGACTAGAAGACATATAAGACACTAGAAAATAAGAAAAAATAACTTATCTACTAGATATTAAGAAACTAATAGTAATTTACTATAGCTATAGTTATAGACTAGAATAAAAAACTCTAGAAGCTAGTATAATAGGCTAAAGTTATATATATACTAAAAAAACTACCCCAGGTACCTGACATAGAAGGACTAGATAATTATATAGTTATTAATAATAATAAGAAAGTAGAGCTTTTATTTTAATATTTTTTTTTATTTACACGTAATATAAACCTCTCAGACCTAGAGAAAATAAGAATTATTTATAAGATACTAGAAGAAGACTAATAGATAGAAAATAACGCTTATGTAATATCTAAACTATAGTAGAAAATAGCCGGAACTTAAAGAGAGAATAAAAATCAAACCCTAGATCTCACCTCTCACTTTATTAGAGCGGAAAAAGGAAGACTATTCTTAAGCCTAGAAATATTAGAAGATAAAATCTGTAGTATTGTGGCTAAATTCTCTAAAGATAAAGCTAACAGATCATACAGAGTTACTAATAGATATATTAAAAATTATATAATAATACTAAAGAAATTACTTTACTACTTATTTTAAGCATGCTTTTTTCTAGGATATTACTTAACTAATTTTAAACAATCAGTCACGGTAGTTCTCTGTAAACTAGATAAGAAGAAATATAATATTTTAAAAAATTAGAGACTAATAGCCCTCTTATCTTATATAAGGAAAATCTTAGAGGCAGTAGTAGCTAATAGACTTAATAACTTAGTTAAATAATTTAACTTATTATTACTAAACTAAATAGTAAGATGCGGAAGATCTATAATTATAGCACTAAAGTACCTAATAAAACTAATACATACTATATAGTAAACTAGTGAAGTTATTATGGTCCTTAGTTTAAATATTATTAAAATATTTAATAAAGTTAACTATAAGAGACTCTTGTTTAACCTAAAAGAAAAGAGTATTCCTAAGTAGATTATTTAATACACTAAATCCTTTTTAAAAGAATAAATAATTAAAGTTAAATTCCCAGGCTTCTCCTCTAATTATAAGAGAGTAAAATACGGTATTCTATAAGATAGTTTTTTATTATTTATTCTATTTCTTTTCTTTACTACACCTTTACTAGAAAACATTATAAAGATAGAGTTACTAGTATATATGGATAATACCTACCTTATAGTAATTTCTCTAAATATTTAAAAGAGTTATATAATAATCGAAAAAGCGTATAAGCAGTATTAAAGATAGGTAAAAACATATAGAGTATAATTTACGCCAGATAAATATAAAATTATATACTTTATAAGAAAATATAGTATAAGAAATAAAAGATTAGTTCTATTTAAGATTAAAGGCTTTACAGAGGCACCAGCCGAATCTATGTGAATATTAGAAATAATTATAGATAAGAAACTAAACTAGTACTCACATATCGAAAACACGCTTAGTAAGACTAAAAATTTAGAGAATATTCTAAGAAGACTTACAAGTTCTACTTAAGGAGCTAATATAAGAAATTATAGATAATTATATACTATACTAATCCAACTAACTATTACTTATAGCTATAAAATCTAGTATAGACTAGATAGAGTAAAAGGCTTTATCTTGAAATTCAATTTATAAAAGCTTTAAGTAGTATAAAACTGGTGTCTTTAAGTAGTTATAAAAGCATATAAAGCTATATCTACTAAGCTATTAGAGAAAGAGATATAGATTAAGTCTATTAATTACTTTATAAAAAAATAAATACTGTTTACAAGAATATTGTGGATATCTTCTCTAATTAGGAAATTATTCTAAGACCTCTGTAATTAAATTTAAGGATAATGTCGTAACTACTAGAAGTATATACTAAAAGAGAGAATTAAGAAACTTATTAGCGTAATAATTAGGCGCACAGCAACGTAATAGAAATAAAACTTTAAAGAAATCTTAAAAGAGCGAAAGGCTGCATACAGAGGTCTAGTTAAAAAATAGTCTAAAAAAAAAGTTATAAAGAGATAGGAGAGTTATATAAAAAAGCGGAAAAATAACCCTTACACACTAGTTACAGTACAGGGTAAATAGGGTAAAGCTAATATATAAAGATATAAAGACCTTATTAGAGCTTAAAGCTTTATTATTATTTTATATTATACTAAAGTAATTAGCCTTAAAGCCTTTCTATATAAGATAAGAGTACTATTAGTATTCTCTTTAAATTATAGTTATAATAGAAGATAGACTGCCTGTTATATATTTATATAATATCCATACCTTAATAAAGAAAAAACGTAACTTCGGAATATTACAGGGACTTTAGATTTCCGGACTTAAATAAATAACAATAAAATACTACTAAAGGTTATTAATTAGATTATGTAAATATTAAAGCTTAGTTAATTCTTATAGGCATACGTGTATAAAGAGAAAGAAGAGAAGAAATTACAGATCACACAAAAAAAAGAAGTAAAAAGAAGAAAGAAAGAATATTACTAAAAACTAGAAAAAAAAGCAGAGAGAATAGCCTAGTAGAAAATAGATAAAATAAAAGCAGAATAACACGTAGATTACAGGCAAAACCTTATAAGATAATAGGATTATTATATCTAATCTACTTTAAAAATTTACTCTAACTTAGAGTAGCATCTTAAAAGGAGAGTAGAACTCTAATAAATAAAAAGAAATTAGTAAACCCGCAAAAGAAAAGCACAAAGTACAGTATAAGATTTTTATTTTATATTAAGTTAGATATTAAGTATAAGAAGGTATATTTTAGTGAAGCTTAAATATAAAAAGCGGATATTCTTCAGCCTATAAATAGACTAAGCCACCTCTGTGTATATTTTTAATATAAAGTAGAAATCTAAGCGTACAGAGCTAACCCACATAAAATATATAATTAAATAAAAGGTTTTCTTTTTACGTAGTTTCTATAGACACCCTGCATAGACCCTTAAGGGATCTCGGTTAGAAGAATTAAACTTATTATTATTATAATATAAAAAATATATTAACTTTTAGACTTTTATAAACTTGCTCTTTAATTTTATATAGTTTTAATATAGTATTTTATTACTTGTACTTATATGTAACTACTTATAGGTTTATGTTAACTATAATAATACTAATAGTAGTTATTAAAAAAAATAGTAATTCTACTAATTTTATTTTATATAAATACTATAGCTTTTTAGAAGACTTTAGAATCTATATAAAACTTAGTAAAAAAATAACAATAAGTACTTTTAATAACATCTAAATATTATTAATAAGCTAATAGTAAAACATATTATAACTACTACCTTTACTTAAAGTACTTTAAATTTAGGTATAAAAAAAATTTAAAAAAAGTTTAAATTTACTTTATAAAAAAAGCTTCTAGAAACTACTAACATTAATAAAAACAAAAATATGTTAAAAAAACGTAAGTTATAGTTATTATATTAATAGTTATTAATATTACTAGCGCATAGTTACTTTTATAGTAAAATAGGTAAATATAAAATAATAATACTTATAATAAAGTATAATAAAAAAAATTAATAGTATTTACTTAATATACTTTATAAAAAAATTTTAAAGGTAGAAACTACTACTTTACTTTTACTATATATAAAAGTCCTTAGTCTTAATACCTAGCTAGTAATAATAAGAGTTTTAAGTAAGTTTTTATAGTATAACTATAGCTAGCTAATATAAATTATATACTATATTTTTTTATTACTCTAAATTTAAGAAAGTTAAACTAATAATAGTATTTTCATTAAAATAACTATAAAAAAAAATACTAGGTTAAAAAACATAGTACTTAAGTAACTATAAAGTAGTTTATAAAAACTAGAATACTTACTTAGTTTTAAGTACTAAAAGTAATTAATATTAACAAAATAAATAGCTTTTATTTATTTAAAAACTTAAACTAATAGTAGGAGTTTAAAAAAAAGGGAAAAAAAGAAAATAAAATTGTTTATAAAATATAAGTATAATGGCTTAAAATATAAACTATAAAATAAAGTAAAATAAAGTAGAAATAAAGTACTATAATAGTAAAGTATTAGTTTTTTTTTTAGTATAATATACTTATAAGTTTTCTTACTAGTAAGTTTTTTTTATAAAAGAAATTAGCTTACATAAATTTATTAAGGAAACTACATTAAGTAATAAATAAAAATAATAATACTAATAAATATATACTAAATAGTATTTAAAAAATGTAATTAAGTATAATTATTTATAATAATAATAGTTACTATATTATTGCTAAGTGTAGTAAAACTTATTATAATTAAATAAAGAAAGAGAGAGTTTATATTTAAAACTTTATTAAAATTATACTAAAAACTCTTACGTTTTAGTTAGCTAGGAAAACCTATATAACGTAATTAGATTTTAGTTATTCTATACTAGAGAAACACTATAACTTTTTATATAACTAATATTTTAATAGCTAACTCTTATTCTGCTATTGTTTTTTTTCTAATACTATTTTTCTTTCTTACGCTATTTCTTTCTCTTATGCTATTTTTTTCTTTTATGCTACTTTTTTTTTTATACTACTTTTCTTTTATACTGCTTTTCTTTTATACTACTTTTCTTTTATACTACTTTTCTTTTATACTACTTTTCTCTTATACTACTTTTCTCTTATACTGTTTTTTTTTACGCTACTTTTTTTTATACTGCTTTTTTCTTATACTACTTTTCTTTTATACTACTTTTTTCTTATATTGCTTCTCTTATATTACTTTTTTTATACTACTTTTTTAATATTACTTCTCTTATGCTACTTTTTTCATACTATTTTTTTTCATATTATTTTTCTTATACTATTTTTCTTACATTACTTTTCTAATATTACTTCTTTTATATTACTTCTTTTATATTATTTCTTTTATGTAACTTTTGACACTACTTTTTTAATACTACTACTTTAATACTACTTTTCTTATACTGTTTTTCTTATACAATTTTTTTTATACTATTTCTTTATTACTATTCTTTTTATGTAGCTTTTCTTATACTACTTGTTACTAAGTATAGTAAAGTTTTCTAATATTTATATTAGCTTTAGTATTTTATTAGTATTAAGTAATTTTAAACCTAAATATAAGTTTTAAAATAATAGTAGTAAATAGTTAATAACTTAACTTTAAATATTATTAGAAAAGAAAGTAAATTATTAAAAATAAAGAAAATATATAATATAATAAAAAATACTAGCTCTTTTTATTTAAAAAAAAAATACAAACTTTTAGGTTAAAGGATTTAAAACTAAAAGTGTATATTATAAAACGTAATAATATAAAAACTTAATTACATAATAATACATAAATAGTGGTAAAAAACTAAAAACTTTAGTAATAAGTTAATAAGTTAAAAAAAGTATTAAGTACTTTTATATAGTTAATAGTTAGCCAAAAAATTACATAAAGTATTTAATAAAATAATATAGTAATATTATAAATATAAGTTAAAAGTATAATGTTACTAGAGTTTAAAATACTAATTAATAATAGTTAAAAACAAGTATTAAAAATTAAGTTAATAAAAATCTTATTAAAAAAGGTTAAATAAAAACACGTAACAAGTTATAAAAAAAATTTAGTAAATTTAGTTTAATTTAGAATTAGTTTCATAATTTATCTATAATTAGAGAAAATTAACTTAATAAATTTAAATAAAAGTTAATTAACTAATAATACTAAATATATTTATAAAAACATTTTCTTTTAGTTATTTAGTTTATTTTTATAGTTACTTTTTTTATATTCTAAATATAATAAAATGTTTTACTTTATAATATAAATTATTTTAATTTTACTATATTTTTAAAGTTTATTATACTAAGTATTATAACTATAAACTTTAACTTTAGTAAAATCTTTTAATAACTTTTACTTTATAATTTAATATTATTAAATTAAGTAAAGTTTTATTACATAATAAGTATTTATTATATGTTAGGTTTTTTTTTTAGCTTTAATAAAATATTTAGTATATTTATATTTAATTTTTAAGTATTTTTTAATTTATAAATTTAGTATTTTTATTTTAAAATTTATTTTACTATATTTTTTTTTTAAAATAAAGTTATTAATTAGTTATGTAATACCTTTTTTTTTATTTTTTTTTTAAAAAAAATTCTTAAATTTTTTTTTTTTAATTCTTTTTATATTATTTTTTATATTAAGTAATTTTAGTCTTTTATAAAGTTCATTAATACTTATATATATATTTTTTAAAATAACTTTTTAGTACCTAATTATATAATTTA
The DNA here is from genome assembly GCA_010093925.1 of Zopfia rhizophila CBS 207.26. Lineage (NCBI taxonomy): Eukaryota > Fungi > Ascomycota > Dothideomycetes > Zopfiaceae > Zopfia > Zopfia rhizophila. The sequence goes on from ML994636.1 coordinate 158,599, forward strand.
TTTTAATATAATATTTTAAGCTATAAATTTAATAATATAATTTTTATAAAAATACGTTGTAATAATAGTAAATATAAGTTTTTTTACTTATATTAGTTTTTATTATTATTATTATTTGTTATTTAAACTTCTAATTTTATTATAATTTTTTTTTAAATTTATATTATATTATTGTATTATTATTATTATTTCTTATTTCTTATTTAATTTAGTTTTTTTAATAAGTTTATATACGCCATATTTTTACTAATTAAGTAAATAAAAATCGGTTTTTAAAAAAGTAAAAGTAATATTTAAATAGTGTTTATAATATATTAATACTCTTTATTTGAAAATATTTAAATTCTTTTTTTTAAGTTATTTTTACTACATGTATGTATTATGTTTATAAAGTTATACTTATTTTTAACTTTATATATATAGTTACTTTAATAACTACTTATATTTTACTTTAAAGTATATAATAACGAAAATTTTTTTAATTAAAAAGTTACTTAAGCTCTACTAGCTGTTATATAGGTTTTTTTTATAAAAACACCTATATTTTACGTAAGCTTACTAGCTTAATATATATTACTTTACTATAATATTAATACCTATAAAATATATAATAATATACTTATTTTTAGACACTTATGTTTACTATTTTAAATATATAATATAACCTAAAGTTTAAATTATTTTATTATTTACTATTATTATTATTACTACTACTATGTTACGAATATAAAGCTAAGACACTATATAAAAAATATTTTTATATAATATAACGTGATAGTACCATATCACGTAATTAGATTAATTAGTAAAATAAAGAATTTTTTTTTCTATTTCTATAGCTAGTAGAAATAATTAACTTATATTTAACTTTATGACTTTATAGTATTGTGTATTATACATTTCTGCTATAATTAATAGCTAAAAACTTTTTTTTAGATAACTAGAATCTTTAAATTTATTAGGATTTTATTTTCTAATTAAAGCTACTAGACTTACTAAAGCTACTAAACTTATTAGTAATATACTTTTATACTATCTAAAGTCTACTATTTAAGCCTAATGTTTTTAAAAAAATATATTTATAGTTTTTACTAGTTTTATTAAGTTAGCTTTACTAGGCACTATATAAATTTAATTATATTATAATAAATCTACTACTATCTAGAGTGTATAAGCAGTTTATTTAGAGGTAATATATATTTTCTATTTAAAAATAAAAGAACTTACATTATTTAAATTAATAAGCTTTTATAAGTAAGTGTGCTGGATAGACTAGCTAATTATTATATATATTTACTAAAAAGCATAAGTAATATAAATCTATAGTTATTAAAAAATTTAACTATATTATTAGCTTATAGCTATAACGTATTTTATAAATTATATATACATATTTCTAGAAAATGCTTTCTAAATAATTCTTTTTAACTATACTAAATTACTAAATACCTTAAAAGTACCTATTTTGTAATATACTTAAGTATTTAATATTTATTAGCTTTTAAATTTATAACTTTTATAAATCACATAAGTAACTAGTGTAGTACTGTAGAATTAACTAATTCCTAAATAATTTTATATATTAGGTTTAGTAACCTATAAAGTAGAAAGCTTAACTACTAGAAATCTAGTTAACGCAAAGTATTAGAGAAAAAGAAGGAATAATTAATATCTAAATCTATAATATAAATAATTTTATAAATGTTAATATTAATTACAAATATTATAAAGCCTTAAGTATAAGTATAATTTTAGAAGATATTAAATAAGTAACTTTAGAACTAGTATTATTTATATAAGCTAAATTTATTTCCTTAGTTAATACTAAAAATATATTTAGATAAGATTTAATAGTATTATAAATAATTAGTACATTTAAAGACAATAGTAACCTACAGTATAAAGAAGCTAGATTTTTAAAATAAAATAAAAGTAAAGAATATTATAAAAATAATACTACTTAAATAACTTTACTAAACAAGACTAAAGAAATTAGATGAGAATTAAGTAATAATAATAAATATTTAATTAAATAGTAAGCTTTACTATATTAAGTATTTAATATAAAGTTTTTTATAAGTGAGTGAACTATACAAGCGATTGAACCACTTTTACCAAGAATTACCTTTTCTTTAATAACTTTACGAAAACTTAATATTATTTAACCAAAATTTAAAATTAGCCTTTTAGATATTAGATGCACCTTGTATTAAATTTGCATTCTAATGGTCTTACGTAATCATAAGTTATTAAGCTTAGAATTTACCTTTTAAAAATTTAGTTTTTAGCTATTAATATTTTAATAACTATTAAATACGAAACTATAGATATTAAACTTAAGCTATTTTATATATAATTTAGACTATATTATGCTTTTATAGTAATAAAATAAGTAGGTTTTTAAGATTTTTAAGTAAGGGGAAATTTTAGCCCCCACTTTTTAATATCTTAAAAACTACTAATAATATAGCTTTAAAATTCTAATATATTATAGATTTAGGTGCTAATACCTCATATTTAAGTTTTTATAATTTATTATTAAGTAATATTATAAATATAAATAGCTAAACATTATTTTAAAGTAGCGTAGATTCTAAGCTTAATAACTCATAATTACATAAGACTATTATAATGCAAATTTAACACCAGGTGTATCTAATATCTAAAAAGCCAATTTTAAATTTTGGCTAAATAATATTAAGTTTCCGTAAAGTTATTAAAGAAAAGGCAATTCTTGGTAAAAGTGGTTCACTCGCTTATATGGTTCACTCACTTGTGAAAAACGTTATAATAAATAGATACTTTTTTTATATAGTTTATAATAGCCCTAAATAGCATATAGGCTGGGATAAATAAGATATAGCAAAATTAATAAAACTAGTAAACTATATAGTTTAATTATATAAGCTTTTATATTTATAAAATAGACTATTTTTAACTAAATCTCTTTATATTATTTAGAAAAGGAAACGTAGTCTATATTAAATAAAATACATATATATAAAATATATTTATTTTTATTAACTATATTTAAGACGCTATTGCATCACGTGGTGACTAAAATAAGATAATTATTAAATCTAGAATTTTATATACTTATAAGAAAATGTTCTTAAATAGTTTACTATAACATTAATAGATATTAAAAAAGATACTTTATATTATACTTTAAAATTAAAAAAAATAAGTAAAGTATTTAATTTAGCAGTTCCATCCTCCATTTTAGGAAGTAATAAATAATCTATTAAATATAAAATATATACTTAAGAATGTAAAGACATAATACTTTATAGGACTATATATATATAATTATTTAAAATACGAAATTAGCAGAAATGCTAGATATAGTTACGTAGTTAGATTTTATATAAAATAGATTATATATACTTTTTATAATTTTATTCTATAATCTATAGCTTAAACAAAAGTTTCTACTTTTATTTAAGTATTAGATAAAAAGTAAAAGACTTAGTAAAACTTTACATAAATTTATCTTAACAGAAAGATAGATATAAAAAAACTCTATTTATTAAAAAGTTAGTATTTAATACTAAAACGTACTAACGTAACTAATCCTTATAAAATAAAAAACCTAGTAATAGTTCTAGTTAATTTATAGAAATAAGCTAGTGCTAGTATAAAAATAGTAAATATACTTATTAACTATAGTTATAATAAAACATAAATATAGTGAATATAAATAGAATAACTATATAGATAATATTAATAATTAAACTAAAAAGAAGAATCGTATTTCTACTACTTGCTTAGTAGGCTTTACGGTATCGTCAAATTTACACTTATTTTATCTTTTATTAAGAACTTTTAGTCTATAATATGTAACGCCGCTGTAAGGCGTAGTAGCTATATAATATAAATAATTATTACTTATTTAATAATCTCTTCTTTTTCTTATTACTTCTGCTAAGGATTTATTAAGCTATAGCTTAAGACTTAAGTATTATTATTACTTATTAAAACAAACAACGCTTTTACAGAATAATACTAAGAAATATATAGATATTAAAAGCGGCTAGTTAACTGTAGAAGGAAAGTAGAATAACATAACTAATAATATTAAAATACTTTAGAGAGGTAATCAAGGCCTACACTAAAAACATTAAAGCTAATTTTTTTATTTTATGTGATAATACGTTTTTTAATTACTACGCCCTAAAGATAAAGCTTTAAGCACTTAATAATCTAGCTAATTAACTAGATAAACAGGAACTAACTCTTTAAGATATTATTTAGAAAATTTAAATCTTATAAAATATTAAACTAATATACGCTAAAATAGTATAAAACCTAGTAATTATAACTATAATACTAGTAATAAGACCCACACCAGTTAGAAAAGCGGACTTATTAATCTAAATTCAGATAAATAATAAGAGAGTCCTATAAGAACTAAATACACTTATCTTAGTTAAATTCCTAAATAGGGTACATAACTATTACTAATCTCTATAGTATATAGTTACTGCTAGAGTGATTTCTAGAATTAGTTTTATTATTATAGTAGCCACTAAGTAGATAAAGACCTAGCTAATAAAAAATAACCATTAGGTTCAGCTAATTAACTTAAAAGCTAAAATAAAAATAAAACTATATACTATACAGATCCATGGGGTTAACATCTAAGAAATAGAAAATAAAAAAAAAGAAAATATAATAGCTATATAAACTAAATAAAACTGAATATATATTCCACATATCCAAATCTAAAGCTTTCGGTGGAAGAATAGGAAAAACGCTAAAATAAAAAAAGTAAGTACAATAATTCTAGAAGTTAATAAACTAGAAATAGCTTAAAATATTATTAAAAAAGGCTTTTTTATTTAACACTATATTTATATAGCAGACCCTTAGTCTAATAACTAGCAAATTAAATAATACCTTAAATACTAAAGATATAACCACATTATAAAAGATTATAAGTATAGAATAAGATGTGGTAAATGCTTTAAATATTACGATACCTATTAATATAAAGACCTAGAAAAAATAGAATACACCCTTTACCACAAACCACACCCAGTCTAAAGTAAAGAATATTGGTATTAAGAGAGAGCTGTGGCATGAACTTAAGAACTAATATAAAAAAACGTAAACTATATAACAGGTACATTATATATAATAAATAAATTATAATAGATTTAAATAACCACTCACCGAACCACGTCCACCCTAGGAAAGAGGAAAGTAGATTTATTAGCTATAATAATAATAATATTTACTTAAAGAAAAGTAGGAAGAATGCTAAGCTCCTAACACTATAGAAGACACTTTATTTAATTATAAATAGTAGTTAATAACTTTTAATCCAGCAACTAAGAGACGGCACCTGAAGTAGAAATAACTAATATAAAGAAAAACGAGATTAATAAGCTTACCTAAGCATGGAATTAAACCTAAAGACGCTTTAAATCTTATAGTTTAATATATATTATATAATAAACGTATAATCTTAAATTATACTTTAAGTATAAAATATATAAGATATTATAGCAATACAAGACCTAGTAAAGAGTAAAATAAAGTAAGAAAAGAGTTTTCTCTCCTATCAAGGCTTTTATACTATCTAAAGAAATAAATAAGAAGCTAGAGTTTACTTTTACGTCAGTAAATTACTTAACTTAGAAAAATAAAAATAGAAATATTATATAAATAACCTAGCAACTCTTACTCTTGAAACTGAGATTAGAAAGATTAATATTTATAATATATATAATAAACATGCTAATCTAGATATTAAGATACTTATTTCTTTCCTAAAAAAGAAAAGTAAACATATTCTTTTAGATAACTTTAATCTATATTATCTAAGCTAGAGAGGCCTATAAGTGCGGAGACTAAAAGTAAAAGTAATATAACTTTATAATATAATATAAAAAATTCTCTACCTCGCTACCTTAAAAAAACTTAATATATAAAGAAAAACTAAAGATATAACTGATTTCTCTACTATAGACCTTACCTTTCTAATAGAAGTATTATTAAGAAGGTTAATTTCATGCCATAAATATAAAAAGATAATAATAGATTTAGACTATAAACTTATTAAAATAATTCTTAATATCTAACTACCGCTTCACAACGACTGAAGACGCCTTTAGAAATATATTAACTAAATAGACTTTAAAAAGGTACTAGTATCTTAAATAGAGAAAAGAACTTAATACTTATTTAGAGAATCTTTTAGTAAACTATTTACTAAAGAACTCCTACCTAGAGCTAGGTATCTATCTCTATTAATAATTACTAATACTAAATAATTCTCCTAGGTACTAGAAGATACTCTTATAGCTACTATTAATAAATAAGTATTTTTTACTAGACTATTAGAGAAAGCGGACTCCCAAATGACACCTAAAATAAAAGCTAAAATTAAAGAAATAAAAAAGGCAAGGAGATAGGCTCAGTAATTAAGACTAAAAACAAACTAAGAGATATATAAAACTCTAGAAAATAAAAAGAAATAGCTTATTTACTGAATATTAAGGAACTAATAGCGGTTTACTGTAGCTATAGTTATAAATTAGAATAAAAAACTCTAGAAGCTAGTATAATAGGCTAAAGTTATATATATACTAAAAAAACTATTTTAAGTACTTAACCTACAAGGACCAGATAAACGTATAGTTATTAATAATAATAGGAAAGTAAAGCTTTTACTTTAATATTTTTTCCTACTTACACGTGATGCAGACCTCTCGGATTTAGAGATAATAAGAAATATTTATAAAATACTAAAAGAAAACTAATAGATAAAAAATAATACTTAAGTAATATTTAAACTATAATAGAAAATAGCTAGAGCCTAAAGAGAGAATAAAAATTAAATCCTAGATCTTACCTCTTACTTTATTATAGCGGAAAAAGGAAGACTGTTCTTAAGCCCAAAAATACTAGAAAATAAAATCTATAGTATTATTACTAAACTCTTTAAAGATAAAGCCAGCGGACTATATAGAGTTACTAATAGATATATTAAGAATTATATAGTAATACTAAAGAAACTATTCTGCTACCTATTTTAAGCATATTTTCTTTTAGGATACTATTTAACTAATTTTAAATAATCAGTCACGGTAGTCCTTCGTAAACTAGATAAGAAAAGATATAATATTCTAAAAAGTTAGAGACTAATAGCTCTCTTATCTTGTATAAGAAAAATCTTAGAGATAATAGTGACTAATAGACTTAATAATTTAATAGAATAATTTAACTTATTACCACTAAACTAAATAGTAAGACGTGGAAGATTGATAATTATAATACTAAAGTACCTAATAGAACTAATATATACTGTATAGTAAACTAGTAAAGTTATTATAGTCCTTAGTTTAGATATTACTAAAGTATTTAATAAAGTTAATTATAAGAGACTTTTATTTAACCTAAAAGAAAAAAGTATCCCTAAGTGGATTATCTAATATATTAAGTTCTTTTTAGAAGAATAAATAACTAAAATTAAGTTCTCAGGCTTCTCCTCTAACTATAAGAAAGTAAGATATAGTATTTTATAAGGTAATTTTCTATTATTTATACTATTTCTCTTTTTTATAGCACTCTTACTAGAAAACATTATAAAAATAGAGTTCCTAGTATATATAGATAATACCTATTTTATAGTAATCTTTTTAAATATTTAAAAGAGCTATACGATAATTGAAAAAGCGTATAAGTAGTACTAGATTTAAGTAAAAACACATAAAGTATAATTTACACTAGATAAATATAAAATCATGCACTTTATAAGAAAACATAGCATAGAAAACGAAAGATTAGCTTTATTTAAAATTAAAGGCTTTATAAAAATACTAGCTAACTTTATGTGGATATTAGAAGTAATTATAAATAAAAAACTAAATTAGCACCCATATATCGAAAACACACTTAGTAAGACTAAAAACCTAGAGAATACTCTAAAAAGACTTACAAAATTTATTTAAGAAATGAATATAAGAAACTATAGATAATTATATACCACTCTAATCTGACTAACTATTACTTATGGCTATAAAATCTAGTATAGACCAGATCAGGCAAAAGGCTCTATCTTAAAATCTAATTTATAGAAACTTTAAGTAGTATAGAATAGGTGCATTTAAATAGTCATAAGAGTATATAAGGCTATATCTATTAAATTATTAGAAAAGAAAGCATAGATTAAGTCTATTAATTATTTTATAAAGAAACAAATATTACTTATAAGGATATTATGGATAGACTTTTTAGTCAGGAAAATATTCTAAAACCTCTATAACTAAATTAGAGAATAATACCGTAATTAGTTAAAATATATGCTAGATAAAAGAATAAAGAAACTTACTAGTATAATAATCTAGCATGCATTAACATAAAGAGTATAAAACTCTAAGTAAGTGTAAAACCCTAAGAAAACCCTAGTAGAATAAAAAGCTATATACAGAAATCTAGTCAAGGAATAGTCTAAGAAGAGAGTTAAAAAGTAATAGAAAATTTATACTAAAAGCTAAAAAAAGAACCCCTATACACCAGTTACAATACAGGGTAAATAGGGTAAGACTAATATATAAAGATATAAAAGCCTTATTAGAGCATAAAGCTTTATTATTATTTTATATTATACTAAAGTAATTAGCCTTAGATCCTTCTTATATAAGATAAGAGTACTATTTATACTCTCTTCTAACTATAATTATAGTAAAAGGTAAACTACCTGTTATATATTTATATAGTATCTATACTTTAATAAAGAAAGAATTTAACTTTAGAATATTATAAGGACTTTAGATTTCTAGACCTAAATAAATAATAATAAAATACTACTAAAGGTTGCTAATTAGGTTATGTAAATATTAGAACTAAACTAATTCTTATAAGCGCACGCGTATAGAGAGAAGGAAGAGAAGAAATTACAAATCACATAAAAGAAAAAAACAGAGAGGAGGAAGAATAGAATCTATTAATAGCTTAAAATAAAATAAAAAAAATAGCCTGATAGATTATAGATAAAGTAGAAGTAAAATAATATATAGATTATAGTAAAACCTTATAAGTAAACGGGACTATTATATTTATTCTACTTTAGAAATCTACTTTATTTAGGAGTAGTATCTTTAGAATAAAGCAGAACTTTAATAAGTAAGAAGAATTAGTGAACTCGCAGAAGAGAAACATAAAGTATAGTATAAGATTTTTATTTTATATTAAGTTAGATATTAAGTATAAAAGAGTATATCTCAGCAAAGCTTAAATATAAAAGACAGATATTCTTTAGCCTGTAAATAGACTAAGCTACTTTTATATATACTCTTAGTAGAAATCTAAGCATACAAAGATAACCTATATAAGATATATAATTAGATAAAAGGTTTTTCTTTTACATAGTTTCTATAGACACCCCGTATGGACCCTTAAGGGATCTCGGTCGGAAGAATTAAACTTATTATTATTATAAATAATATTACTTTTAAAACAAACCCTTACTATAGAAAGCAGGGACTAATAATTTATTTATAATTAAAAAGAGTATACTAGAATAAGATATTAGTATAATATAATATTATTATAATCTTTTTAGTTAAACAACGCAGAAATAGCAAATCTAAGTAACTAAAATATTAAGAAATAGGCTTTCTAGAACGGAATTTAGTACACTAAAGTACAAATAGTATATAGAAATAAAATAACTAGTAAAAAAAATAAAATAGCGTCTAAACTAGATGAATTATAGAATTTAGAAAATAAAAATATAGTTAGTGTATACTACACTTAAGTTTAAGAAAAGCTAAATAAATTTTAGTATAAATATTAAAAAGTAATATACTCATTAAATAATAAGCTACATATATATTTTAAGAAATGTAATAAAAAGTTACTAGTAATAAAAGCTACTAAAAGTATTATTCTAAAACTTTAATATATAATAGAAATAATTAAGTTAAATGTGAAGTTATTTATAGGTAATAATAATAATTTTTAAACCTAAAGCTATTACAGTACACAAGTAGTATTAAAACTAAAAAAAAAAATTAATCTTTATTTATTTAAACTTAGAGAATGTTATATTACTTATAGATAAAAACCTCATACAAAAGCATTACCTAAAAGTCGAATTTTATTTAATAACTAAATAAGTAGAAGTATACAGAGTTGGTAATAATTTAATAAAAGCCTTAAAATTCATTATTTTTAATCTTTTCGTTCTAGGTTATTATATTAGCTTAAATAGAAGGAAAGTAAAGGTAATAATATATCTTAAGTTTAAAAATACTTAATAAGAAACTTGCGTGTAAATATTCTACTTAAAAATAATATACTTATTCTAAATAATATTAATATTAATAGCGTAAATTAGATAATAAGAATTAGATTATATAAAAATCTTAAAGTATTTCTTATTATCTAGATAAAAGACTAATACTTTCTAAACTAGTTAATAAAAACTATAGAGAATATAATAATATTAAGTAATATAATAATACCTATTTAAATTATTATAAATAGAAAGGAATAGCTTCTAAAGAACTATAACTATATCTTTAATTTAGAATATAATTTAAGAGAACTAGGCTCAGCTAAAGAACTGTATTTTTAAATTATATATATAGATATTAATATAGATATTAATATAGTATACGTGTATAATACTTTAACTAAACTATTTACTATTTAAAAAAAAGTTAATATTAACTAGCTCTAGTATTTCGAACGAGATAGTTATATGAAAATATAATAAGATTTATACGTTTTTATAAACAAATACGTACCCTTCTAAAAGGTAAAATATATATAGTTTTTAATAATAATTTATATAATTTAAAGATAAAGCAGCTTTTACATAAAAACATTAAGATTAAGCAAAAAGTAAGAATAAAGACTAATTTTTATAATAAGTAGGTTAGTTATTATACTAATATAGCTAAAGCTAGTATAAATAATATTTAGAAAAAATAAAAGCTCTTTAAATTACACAAATTACGTTAAATTAAAAAAAATAGAGAGAAGCTTTTAAAGTAATAATATATAGTTTATAATTAGCAGTACAAAAAATTAACGTAATTATAAAAAAGTATTCTAATTTATTTACTAATAATAGTAAGATAGTTAACCTTTTAGAAAATAAATAGTTAAGAATTCCTCTTATAAATAACTAGTGTTTAGTTAAAGTAAAGTTTGTGTAATATATATATCTACTTAAACCCAAGAAAAAAAAGCTAGTAAACGAAACTTTTAATAAACTTTAGAAGGAAGGTAAGTTCTTATAGTTAAAAAATCATACACTATTTACTTTTCTAGTATTTATAGTTTAGAAAAACGTAATAGTATAGAGAACTTATTTAAAAGAGACAAGTAATTATAAACATTTAAGAATTAAATAAAATTTTAATTAAAAATAGCTATTTAATTTTTAGTTAAAAAGATATTATTACACGTATTATATGAAAAGAGTTTTCTATTAGTAATTAATATAGCAGCTAATTTTTTCTAGTTTCCTATATTTAGTAAGAATTGCTATAAAACTATAATAATCTTATATAAAGAGCTAAAAAAAAAATTGAATATAATATTTATAATATATTACAGTTCTCTACTATATACTTAGTAGTAAATTAATAAGGTAATTTAAAAGTCTAGCTGTTAAAACTTTATATATAGATTTATTAATAATATGCTAGTAATAAGCTATACTCTAGAAAAATATCTATAATACCTTAACCAGCTATTTATAGTATTTATATAAAAAAATTTCACATTAAGTAGTCTAAAAGTGTATTTTAGTTTTCTATTAGTAATTCTATTTAAATAAAGAGTTAATATATTTAGAAAATATACTTCTAAGAAAAAGCTTATAGTAATTTAAAACTTAGAATTCCTGAAAATACTTTAAGACTTTAAAGTATACATTAGTCTAACTAGATAACTTTAATAATATATTAAGTATTATTAGCTTATTAAACTACTTATATATAAAAAGACTAAACTGCTAAAGAAAATGCTAAAGTCTAGTTATACTAAAATATATTATATAAAAATAATATTTATGCTATAAAAGAAGGAGAATCTTTAGATCTTATATTATATAATTTAAAATACCTTTAAAAATGTACGTTTTCTAGTACATTTTAACCTAAACTATTAATTATATATAGGCTTAAATGCTTTTAAGAAATAGGGTTTTAGAGTTATAATTTACTACACTAAAAATAATCTAATTAATATAAAGGATATTAAGCAAAACGATTTTTAGCTAATTTACTTTCTTTTAAAGTTTTTATTACTAATAAAGTAATTATATTAGCTTATAAAACTTAAAGTAATATATTTAGTCTAAACTATATAAAGAGTACAGTATATAATTAACTTTATATTTAAGTTAAAACTATTAATCGTGCTAATAGATTATACTGTAATAACTAATATAGTAAAATAAATATTCTTAACTAGTTTATTAACTAATAAGCTAAATATATAGCTTATGTAAGTTTTATAATATTTTTTATAGTACTACCTAAACGTATAATATGTTTTAAAATAATAATATATAGTACTAAACACTTTATTAAGGCTTAAGAACCTTAAAGAAAATCTAAAGAATTTTAAGATAAATATCTTAAACAACTTATTAATAAAAGTATATAATATAGGTATAGAGAACTTTCTATATGTTTACTATACTATAGTAATAAGATTAAATAAAAGCTTTAAAAACTAGTTAAAGAAAGTATATAAAAAAATAAGTACTAATTAAGTATAATTAAAATTTTGAAACTATACAGGCCTAAAACAAATAAAGAAAAGATACTAATTTTATATATTTTAAGAGAAGATCTTTTTTATTATATTAATTAATTAGATAGGCATCTACGGCTAGTAATACTAAAAGTATTTTAAAATAATATTTTTAAGTAAGCTTATAATAAATAGTATTATATTAATTTCTATAAAGCTTATAAAGTTATTAAAATAAATTATTACATTTAAAAGCTTGCTAGGTACCTGGACGAATATATTAATTACTATTAAAAATATAATAGAGCCTAAGAATTTAGTAACTACTATTAATATTTTATTAGAGTTATATTAATAGACTACTAGAGTAAATATAAAGATATATATACAGCTACATAACATCAACATAATAGTATAATAATAATATAAAAATTTTTTTACTAGAAGAGTAAGCTTTAGTAAAGGTTTAAAAACATAACTACTATATCTTAACATGTATATTTAGTTATTTAAATTAATAGAAAACATCTCTCTAATAATCTCTTTTTTTTATATTATACTATATTATATTATATGGTATGTATACACGAAACGTAAGTAATCTATACTTTAAAACTATAAATAGAAATAGCTTTCTATTCTAATATTATTTAGTAGCTTAAGTATCTAGCTATAGGGACTTTAGGCACCTCTATTACTAAATTATATCCCTTTTCTATTTAGAGAATAGAGCTTAAGGGTCTAAATTTAGGCCTTAAGGCTTAAGTAATACTAAAAAACACTTTATTATTATTAATAGAAAGATAGATAAGAAGATCTCCCTAGTAGCTACGTACTCCTAAATAGAATATAAACAGTTATTAAAATAATTACATATATAAAAAAGACTTAAAAGGAGCTAGGAATAGGTATATAGCTTTATAAAGATAATATATAAACATAGCTAAAATAGCTTAAATAGTAGATAAAGTAAGAAAAATATAGATATTTTTAAAAGATATTAGTATAGCGCAACCTAATAGTATTTTTCCTTCTATTAATATAGTATAAACACTATTTAAAGTATTACCTCTTATATTTCCTTTAAAGGTTTTTTGTTTACTTAAATAGTAAAAAATTAGTCTATATAGACCCATTAGGGGGACCGAATCAGGTAGTAAATAAGAAATAATAATAATAATATACTATTTATATATATACTCGTACTTAATTTCTTAAGAACTTTATAGTTAATTAGCTATCTAGTGTAAACATAAAGCTATATTATTTCTATATTCTTCTTTTTATTATTTTATACTCTTATTATAAATAACTATACCTATATAATACCTCTTGCTAAAAGTAGTTATATTTATATAAAATTTAATACTTCTAGGTCCGCCTCTTGCACCTTAGAGTCTCTTAATTATATTATATAGTCTTTTATCTCCATAATAACGGCGTAGTCGTTCTTGTTATTTACTAAATAAATTAAATAATAATAATACTCTAGCTTAAGTTAATGTCTGTTATATTTAAACTAAAGTTTAAAAGCAATACCATATTAAGCATCAGGCAGATAATAAAGTTTTATTTATATTATTTATCTTATCCTTAATAAGACACTAGGATGAGCTAAATTAGTTTTTTTTAAGTTAATCTTACTATCCCAGAATACTAAGCTAAATTAATCTTTATAGTTAATATTTATATTCTAGAATATAGAGCTAAATTAGCCTTCACAGTTAATATCCATATCTTAAAATAGTATAATTAATAAGTTCCTGTTTTCTATTTTATTTATACTTTCTAATATAGGTCTATCTTATAACCTGCTGCTATCTAATTCTTTTATAAATTTTTTAAGTAATATTTTCTTAAATAACTCTGTTTTTTGCTTTATAGATTAATAACTAACTAAAAGGTTTTATACCTGCCTTAATAAGCCTGTAATAGAGACCTATAGAACTTATAATAAACGCTAGTTTAATATGAAGCTTATAAATAGAAAGTGTTTTATTTACTATAAAGATAAGGCTAAGCACTTAAGACTTAAAGATAGCTCTTAAGATCCTAATTTTATGCCCTTATTTAGTTATAATAATAAGATAGATTTTAGCTTATAGCCTAAAGAGCTTCTAAAACTTTCCTTTATAAAGAAAATACTAATTACTTAAGTATATATCTTTATAAAAGTCCGCTAATATTAAGGTGCCTAATATAAATATATAGGGCATATTTACCACTTTTTATATAACATTAAAAAGATTTTTAGTTTATTATTTCTTTTATCTTAAGATTTTAATATTATACTCTTTAAGCCACTCTGCTCTTCCAGTGATAATTATAAACACATTAATTATAGTTTTAAAATAACTATTATGTATAGTGTTAAGCAGTTTAGTATTAGCTATACTTCTTATAGCGGAATTATAATAGCTATAGAAATATTATTATTAATAATAAAGCCTTAAGCGCTCTCCCTAATGATAATTATATTAATAGTAATTTACCTACTATTAAAGTAAATAAACTATTTTTTGTGTTTATTTAATAAAAATAGTTTATAAATATTACGTAAGGAGGTTCCGCCCATGACTAGGCTACTAAAAGTTTAGATAATAATAATATAAATATATCTTATAAGAATAATAGCGAAGATAATAGTAAAGATAATAGTAAGAATAGTAATAGAGATAATAGTAAGAATAATAGTAAGAATAATTCTACTCCTTAAGTTACTACAGTCCTGAATCTAGTTTCTGATATATAGAAGTTAGAAGTTTTATAGTGTTAAGCTAAAGCTTTAGTCTTATTATTTATAGCATTTATCTAATATACCTTTTTATTAGAGTTTAATTATAGTAAGGCGTTACTAAGTAGGGCTTTTCTAATATACTTTTCTATAAATATAAAGAAGTATATAAAGTCTTGCTAATAACATGTTAACTATAAGTTTTATATTAAATATATATTACTATATAAAGATAGCTATATAGCGTAATATCTGTGCTTTTACTATGTAGTATTTAATATAATTATACAAAAGCAGGTAAATATAAAGTCTAGTTTTTTTATATTAAAAATATCTAATAATAAAGGGATTTTTATTAATAAGCTTTAAAGTACTTTTAAAGATAACAGTTTCTAGTTTATAGTTATACTAAACTTAGTTATATGTTTTACTAGATCCCTCTGTGGGACATACCCTTTTTAGGTGGGTAAAAGTAAAAGTTTTAAAGCTATAATACATAATTCTATTTTACTATTTACTAAAACTAATACTAAGACTAATATTGGGACTAATATTAAGACTAATACTTTGCTAGATACAGTAACTAAGGAGTCTAAGCTTATTTATTACTTTTTTTATAACTAATTACTATTAGAATAACTTAATATAATATTTTTCTTAATATAATAAGTAGAAAAATGCTATTCCCACCACTAGGATTAAGATTATGCATGATAATATTTAGAATAATCTCTATATTATCACCTATTACTTTTACCGTTATTTTTAAGCTTTTAAGGATAAAATACTTATCTCTAAGTTTAGTATTATTAATAGCTAAGATTATTTTAAATAGTAGAGTTATAATAGTACTTATAATTATAGTATATACTGTTATAGAGACGCGCCAGATCCTAATAAAGAGCTTTTTAATAAAAATAACTATAATACTTTAGCTAAATTTACTAGGTTTTAGGGAGTATATATTTCTATTATATATTTTTAGCTCTAATTATAAGGTATTATTAATAAAGAATTATCTCTTTTACTCACCTATTCTAATATAACCTAAGACTTTAAGTAATTATTTTTAATTTTAACTAGAATTTAAATCCACCATTACACAACGGCGTATTGCTTAAAGTTTAATAAAAAAAATAAAGTAAATTAAGTACTAATTTTCTGCTTTCTAGTTATTTACTAAATTCCCTATTATTTTTTAAGATAAGAGTAAGTTATATTATTAGTTTTATTCTATATATAACTACTCTTAATTAAATGTATATTACTAAATACTTCTAATAAAATAGCTTACTAATACTGATATTTAATTATATATAAGTATAGTTAGTATAATAGTATATAATAGAAAGTATACTACTAAATAGGAGCAGTAGTTTAAAGATTATAAAATTATAATTATTAGAATTTTACTAAAACTTAATTCTAAGAGGCCGCTACACTTTTTTGTTATAAAAATAATAAATAAACTTATTAGTAAGCAGGACTGGTTTACTTAAGAAATTATTTATTTTTTTCTTAATCTATTTTTAGTTTATTACTCTTATTAGGTACTTAATGTTAGTTATTAACTAGAGAAGAACCAGCTAAATACGTATTATTTTATAAAAGAAGATAATAAAGATAATAGAACTTTTAGTTATAATAAGAGTCTTCTCTAGAAGTATAAGAATTATTTTAATTTACTTAATATTTCTTTTCATAACTTTCTTTTTAAATATAATTATACTGGTGATATAAAGGAGAGATCTTAAGTTAAGTTAAGAATTTTAAACTTTATATTTTAATATTATTTTAACTATAACTCAGCGCAGTTTACTTGTGTTAAACTTATACTCTATTATCCGTTTTAAAAGATAGGTAAAATTCTTTTATTTAAGAGTAAAATATTTACTATATATAAAAAAATTTATTAATACTATAAGTCTAATTATACTTATTTATAAGATAATTTATATAAAGAGGAAGAACTACCTGCTAAAGAGAATAATCCTAACCTTAAAAATATTAATAAAGAAGAAGATAACTTTAAGCTATCTTAAAAGAAATTAGCTATTTATTAACTAGATATATAGAGTATTTTAGTTAATAGAGAAAACTTAAGAGATCACCTTAAAAATCACGTAATAAATTAGTTTACTTAAATTAGTATCTATAATCTTAATCCCTTTATATACTGGAAGTAATAAAAGGTTAATTATTTTATTAACCTTACTATTTAGGCCACAAGCACATATGAAACCCTTATAGAAAAATAAAAGATATTTAATAGACTTATTATAAACTACTATTAGTCACTTTTAACTAAAGAAGATTTTTTATAGTAACTAGTTAATTTAGATAGAGAAGTAGGATATAGAAAGATATATATTATAGAATTTACTTCTACTAAGCTTAATAACTTAGCTACTATTTATAGGTATTATTCTCTAATAATTTAAATAATACCTATAGATTATACTACCTATAATATTTCTAGTAAGACACTAAATATATTACTTTATATTCTAATTAAGGGTATAGAGTTTACTAAGTTGTCTTTATAAGCTCTCTAGGCTCTTTAAGCTATATTTAAAAATATTTATTATCTAGTTATAAACGAAAAATCTATAATTAGCTTAAAGATATTAGTTTAGGTTAATTTATGGTATAAGGAGATCTTTCTATTATTTAGTTATCTCTCTTTTAGTAGCTTAAGTATTATTTTAGCTAAAAACTTCTTTTAACTTCTATTTATAAATACAAGGCCTCTATATAATACTTATGTATTTTAGAATATAAGTAAGATATTTAGGCAGCAGCTATATCAGTAGTTTAAAAAAACTATTATTTTTAATATTATAATATAATAGTAGGGTTATAATTAGAAGGCTTTTCATAACACGCTTAGCTATCTTTATATTAAAAAGATTATAATTTAAAACTAGCTTCTATTTACTACTAGGATTTAATTAATGCTTTTTATAGATAATATTAGTTTATTCTAAAACATAATCTATATCTACGCTAAAAGGGTGTAGATTTAGAAGTTAAATTATTACTAGCTATAAAATTCTAACTAGCTTATAATAGCTATTATAACTAGTTATAAGAGCGTAGAGACTAAAAAGTCTGCTATAAAAAAAACTAGAAACCTAAAGTTCTTACTTTCTTTAAGTATTAGCTTATGGGTTATGCTTATAGATAATATATAAATAAAAAGAGACCTAATAAACGGTGCTCTAGATATACTAAATAATATTATATAATTTAATAATATTATAAACCTTTAAAAGAAAACCCTTTTAGCGTTACTTGTTATTTTTAATAATTATAATAAACTATCACTATATAGAACCTTAGGTAGGAAGAGTATAGTACTAATTTTCTATTATTATTAGAATTTCTAGCGTGAAAAAGTTATATTCTTATAAACTTAGTTTCTTTTAGTAGTAGCTTATACTATTACTATTTATAAATCTTAAGATATTACTATTAAACAGGCTGTGCTAGGTATATTAAATAAAAAGAATTTTATTTTTAAATTAACTTATATAGCTATTTCACGCTGCAAGTCTCTCCAGGGTGTGTTATTTATAAATAGTTTTAACTTTTAAAGATTAAGATAAAAAGAGCGTAATATAATATATATAAGATAAATTAATATTATAATAATACTATTTACTCTACTTACTATAGGCTATATAATATTACGACTAGTTATACTAGCTATAACTTAGTATAAAGCTTAAAGCATAGCTAGCTCATGCTTAGGCTATATACTACTTTATTTAAAAGTAAGTCTTCTTTATATCTCTTCTCTCTCTATCTTAGTATAGCTAAAATAGAGCTAACTTATTCTATTAACCTATATTTATACTATAATGTGTAAAGACTAAGCCTGTTATTATATTACACTAAGATTTCTCTAACTTAGCCAGATAATAATGACATAATATTAAGGTCAAGCCACATAATTAACTTAAGCATTTAATTTATTAATAACTATATCTAGAGAATCAATTACATGACTATGCTGAGTTATTAGTTTATTAACTATATAATCTCTACTAAAAAGCCTTATAACAGTAGGTAATTAAAATCTTAAGTAATAGCCTATATAAGCTATATAGTAGCAGGTCTTAAGAGTAACTTAATAGGTAACTAGTAAACCTATAGTAATAAGTAATATATTTATTAGATTAAAAGAAAGCTATAAGAGCTCTAGTGAATACTCTCTTTTAACTTTCTTCTTTTTACTAGAGATACTAACTTTTATGAGCACTATTAGCTTATCTTTTTTATATTAAAGAATTAGCTAATTACTTCACCCTACTAGAGACTAGAAGCGCTATATATATATAAAAATAAATAGATTAGAACCATAGAAAAGCTCTCCACTCTAGAGATAAAAGTTAATTCTAAGGTAATAGCTACTAGTAATAACTATATATTTATCTCTAAGTTACTTAGATATGCTGCTACGTACTATTTTAATAATATAATTAGAAAAGACTATATTATTAAGAAGCTCTATATTTAGGCATGATATAATAAGAAACTCTTTATAGCTACTACTAAAAGCACTACTTAAAGAACTAATATCTATAAGCCTTAAGAGATAGAGATTACGCTTTCTATTCTAATAACTCTTAATTAAGTAATAATCACTAGTGAGTTAGAGCGTAGCTATTTTAAAGTACTTATATATTATAACTATACTAATATACTAGGAAAAGCGCTTAATATAGCTAAAACTAAGCTTAATAAGGCTAGAGATAAGCTTACTAAACTTTATTAGCTACTAAACAACACGCTCAAGCACGTAGCGGATTAAGAGAATAAAATTAAGATACTAAGAGTATAGATAAAGAAACCTACGCATAATATATACTCTTTCCTCTTTATAAAGGCTAGTTTTATGCTATTATTAATATTAGTAAAGAAGACACGCTTTATAGCTCTATTATAGATCTCTTAGAATTAGACTAGCTATATTACTATAGGACCTAATAATAGTTCTAATATAAAAGATTTTAGTAATTAAACTTCTTAAGTATTATTCTATTTACCTGCTACTCTACTAGCTATATTTACTATAAATAGCTATTAAGATAATAGCTACTTAGCACGATTTCCTAATTTACTAATACTTAAAAACAGTAAGAACGTTACCTTTAATTAATAAAGAGATATTCTAGAGAATAAAGTACGTACTAACTAAGACTAGTTTACTAGAACTAGTAAATAAGCTACTTAAAAGAATATTATCTCTTATATACGTACGTATATAAAGAGTCCTACTAACTAGTATTTCTTAATACTTATATATATAGTAAGAGAGAGTGAGTAGCTAGTTAGTTACTAGTATATAATAGATTATCTAAAAAGAACGTATAGTGATCTATATAAGAGACTTAATACTTACTATAATTTCTAGAAGCTCTATCTTAAAGACTCTACTAATTTTACTGTATTTTAGAGTAATTTTTTTTACTTAGCTTAAGAACACAGCCTACCTATAAACTAATAGGTAGAAGAATTCTATAAGAAGCTTCTAGATACTTTATATACACAAATAGGTATTTACTAATAGTAGTACTATAACTAATATAATGAGTATGTAGATTTAGTTTAAGACTTTACTAAAAAGCTAGCTCTCAGCGCTAGAAAAGCTACTAAATAGATTAATAAAAAAACTAAAAAGATTTAACTGCTGTTAAGTTAGTAGTTTTACTTAAAAGCTAAGTATCTAACTTATATAGTAGCTACTATTATTCTACTAATATCTATCCTTAAGCTAGCTAGTTACTATAATTGTGGGAAACTCAGCTATTTTATAAAAGACTATTAACTACTTATTTAAGCTATAGCTAAAGTAATTAAGCTTATAAATACTAATAAAGAGCTCTATACGCTTTAGGATACTAGTAATAATAAAGAGTTTTAGCTTATTATAAAGGAACTATTAGGAAAAGACTTACCCTAAGAGAAGTTTCTTTTCTAGAGTTATTTTCTAAAGCTATTAATTAGTTTAACTTTTATTAACTACTATTTAGCAGACTAGCTCTTATATTATTTTATTATATCTTTATTAGTAAACTAGCTATTAAGCTAAGTAACTTTTTTAATATTAAAGCTAGTAATTTTATTCTAATACACCTAAAGCATATGCGCGCTATTAAGAAAGGGCTTAAAATAAAAACTTATTAAATAAAATCTATCCCCTTAACTAGCTATAATAGTAGACTAAATAAATAAGTAAATAAATACTTTTAGGCTAATCTAGTACTAGATAACTACTACTTATTAATTTATTTTATTTTCTATAATACTAGCTGCCACGACCTTATAATTAGTTGTAAGCTATTTAAAAATGTAGGTGCTTTAATTAATTATAAAAAGTAAGTACTTAAATAACTAGATAATAAGCTAATTAACTATAAGCATAATATTATTATTCTAATATAAAATCTATTAACTAAAATTAACCCCTTATACTAAGCTAATACTAACTAACGTGATGAGCTAATAAATATAGTAATTTTATAATATATTTATAAACTACTTCAGCGCTTACCTTAGCATGTAGTATAGTAAAAAAACTTTAAGAAAATAAAAAAATAGCTTTATCTATAATAGTAGCTAGAGCTAAGTAAGTAGACTTTTTATTTTTAGCCTATCTCACGCAAAGACCTCTCTAAGGTAGGTCTTAAGATTAATATTATAAAAGCTATTACCTTTATAATATATATATAGTAAAAGGAAACTATACTAGAATATACTAGTATTTATAAAGTAAATAAGCTTATTTAGGACTATAGAGATAAGCTTAGCCTGTTAGACCTAGAACTCTTTTCTTAAAACTTTAGAGGTTTTTTAAGGAAGGCTTTGCTAGAAAAGCCCTATCACTTAAATAAGAATTTTATAAAAGAAGAGAAATTTTAGTAGCTTATTAAGTAAAAGCTACTCTACCCTAGCTATACTAATATAATTTAAGTTTATTTCTTAAAAAAGAACTTAAACATACTGTCCCCGCATTACGAAGGTGTTAACTATAATATTAAATTAATAGCTAAAAATATACTAATATTAAGTTTATTATATAGTATATTTCTTAAGTAGCTATAGCTTATTAAGGCCTATCTAAATAACTATTTTTAATAAGGTATTATTACTTACAGTAATGCTTTATATACTTTTTTAGTACTATTTATTAAAAAGTCTAGAAAAAAATAACGCTTTTATGTTAATTACTATAAGCTTAATACTATTACTAAAAAAGACGCTTATTTAATTCTGCTAATTTAAAAGACCCTTACTTAACTAGCGTGTATAAAAGTATTTACTAAGCTTAATATATAATAGGCTTTTTATTATATATGTCTAAATAAAAACATAGAGGACCTGACTATATTCTGTACTTAGTATAGAAACTATAAGTACTATATACTACTATTTAGCCTTTATAATAGCCCTACTATATTTTAGCGTTATATTAATAAGGTGTTTTATAGTCTACTTAATAACTTCTATACTACCTATTTTAATAATATTCTAATTTATTTTAAAGACCTGCTATAGTATGAGGAGCATGTTGCTTAAGTACTAAAATATTTTTAAAACATAAATCTCTAAATAAATATTAAGAAAAGTAAGTTTATTATTATTAGAATAAAGTTTCTAGGCCTTATTATTAGCATAAAAGGGATTTAAAAGGACCTTAAGAAGGTTACTACTATACAGAAATAGCTAGTACCTATATTAGTTAAAAGCCTATAATTCTTTTTAAAATTCTGTAATTTCTATAGAGCCTTTCTGAAAAACTATAAACATATTATCTAACTACTTATTAAGCTACTTAAGAAGAGTATATAGTATACTTTTAGTAAACATAAGCTAGTAGTCTTTTAGTAAGCTAAAAATCTAATACTATTAGATAATATTTTAGCTTACTACTTACCTTACCGTTAGACGCGTATAGAGATAGATGTAAGTAATAGAGTTATTATAAAAATATTATTATAGCTTTAGGAGAATAGTCTTTAATAACCTATAGTTTTCTACTCTAAAACTATAAATAAGCTTTAGATAAACTATGATATATATAATAAAAAAATATTAGCTATAATTTATAGTCTTTAAGAATAACACTTACAGCTTATAGGCCTGTAGACTATAGAGTTATTTAATACTCTAATTAATTATTACGTGTTAGAATATTTCTCTATAAAGCAAGAGCTTACTCTCTATTAGATATACTAGATAATAAATATAGTAAACTATTATCTAATACTTATTTATTACTTTAGTATAGCTAATATAGTAGCCAACGCGTTCTTACATAAGTAAGAGAAACTAAAGATCTAAAAAAATAAAAATAAAGTAGTCTAAACACGTGTCTTTTTCTTAGCAGAGTAAATTAACATTAGCTTTATTAAGACTATAAGTAATAACCTAGCTATACTGTTAGTAAGAGATATGCTAGTTACTAATATAATTAAAATAATTACTACTAATACTTTTATAGTCTTACTACCCTTAAATAATCTTTACTTATTAATTAATTATATTATTAAGGTGAATTATAGTTATAAGAGTTTATAGCTATTTTAAGAGCGCACTCTCTTTAGTAAATATCTAGTATAAAAACTTAACTAAAATCTTTTTATATATTATGATAAGCTAGTAGTCCCTATTATATACTTTTTAAGAACTTATTTTATTTAAGCTATTTATACTATTTAGGTGACTACTTACTTAAATAAAAGAAAAATAAGTAAGCTACTTCGCAACTACTACTACTAAAGCTATATAAGTAAAAATATAGATAACTATATAGCTATATATAAAGCTTATAAATAGAGTTATATATCTTATAATAAGACTTTAGGCTTATTTAAATTACTACTAATTCTTAAGCGAGTATAGTAAAATATTTCTATAAACTTTAAATTCTTCTCTCTAGATAAGAAAGGATATAACTGTGTTTTTATTATTATAAACTAGTTAAATAAACACTACTTCTTATTATCTTATTATAAAATAACTATAGCTACTTAAGTAGCTAATAAGTACTATTATTATATCTAGTAAGTATTTAGTTTATTTAGATTAATAGTCTCTAATTACAGTCCCTAGTTTACTTTAGTATTTATAAATAAGTTATATTAACTAATAGAAATTAAGTAAAAGCTCTTAATACTATATTATTCTTAAACTAATAGGAATACTAAGGTTTTAAACTAGTACATTAACCAGCGCCTATGCTTATTTATTAATTACTATTAAAATAACTAGTTAAACTTACTACCTTATATAAACTAAATTTATAAGGGTGCTGCTTATTTTGCTTACTATAAGTTATATAATATTATAACTAGTTATACTAGCTATAATTTAGTGTAGAGCTTAGAGTATAGCTAGCTTACGCTTAGGCTATATACTACTTTATTTAGAGGTAAGCCTCCTTTATATCTCTTCTCTTTCTATCTTAGTATAGCTAAAATAAAGCTAACTTATTTTATTAATCTATATTAATACTATAACGCGTGAAGACTAAGCCTATTATTATATTACACTAAGATTTATCTAACTTAGTTAAATAATAGTGATATAATATTAAGGTTAAGCTATGTAATTAACTTAAGCATTTAATTTACTAATAACTACACCTAGAGAATTAATTACACGACTATGCTAAGTTATTAGTTTATTAACTATATAATCTTTATTAGAAAGTTTTATAGTAGTAGGCAGTTAAAACCTTAAGTGATAGCCTATATAAGCCCTATATAATAGGCCTTAAAAGTAACTTAGTAGGTAACTAAAAAACCTATAGTAATAGATAATATATCTATTAAATTAAAAGAGAGCTATAAAAGCTCTAGTAAACTCTCTCTCTTTTTCTTTTTTTTATTATCTTTTTTATGCTAGAGAAACTGACTCCTGTAAGTACCACTAGCTTATTTTCTTTTTACTAAAGAAACTAATTCTTATAAGCACTACTAGCTTATCTTCTTTATACTAGAGAATCAGCCAATTACTTTACCCTACTAAAGGCTAGAAGCTTTATATAAATATAAGAATAAATAAATTAGGACTATAGGAAAGCTTTTTACGCTAGAGATAAGAGTTAATTCTAAGATAACAGCTACTAGTAATAACTACACGCCTATTTTTAAGTCGCTTAAGTGTGCTGCTACGCACTATTTTAATAATATAATTAAAAAAAACTACACTATTAAGAAGCTCTATATTTAGGTATAATATAATAAGAAACTTTTTATAGCTACTACTAAAAGCACTACCTAAAGAACTAATACCTATAAGCCTTAAAAAATAGAGGTTATACTTTCTACTCTAATAATTCTTAATTAAGTAATAATTACTAGTGAGCTAGAGCGTAGCTATCTTAAAGTATTTATATATTATAACTATACTAATACACTAGAAAAAGCGCTTAATATGGCTAAAACTAAGCTTAATAAGGCTAGAGATAAGCTTACTAAGCTTTATTAGCTACTAAATAACACGTTTAAACGCGTAGCAGATTAAGAAAATAAGATTAAAATACTAAAGATACAGATAAAAAAACTTATATATAATATATATTTTTTCCTTTCTGTAAAGGCTAGCCTAGCGCTATTATTAATATTAGTAAAAAAAAACACACTTTATAGCTCTACTATAAATCTCTTAGAATTAAGCTAACTATATTACTATAGGACCTAATAATAGTTCTGATATAAAAGATCTTAGTAACTAAACTTTTTAAGTATTATCTTATCTACCCGCTACTTTACTAGTTATGTTTATTATAGGTAGCTATTAAGATAATAGTTGCTCAGCATAATTTCCTAATCTACTAATACTTAAAAACAGTAAGAATATTACCTTTAATTAATAAAGAGATGTCTTAGAGAATAAGGTATATACTAATTAAGACTAGTTTATTAAAGCTAATAAGTAAGTTACTTAGAAGAATATTATCTCTTATATGTGTATGCGTATGAAGGGTCTTGCTAATTAATACTTCTTAACACTTATATATATAATAAAAGAAAGTGAGTAGCTAGTTAGCTATTAATATATAATAAATTACCTAAAGAGAACATATAGTGATTTATATAAGAGATTTAATACTTACTATAATTTCTAAAAGCTCTATCTTAGAGACCCTACTAACTTTATTATATTTTAAAGTAATTTCTTTTACCTAGCTTAAGAACGCAGCCTGCCTATAGACTAATAGGTAGAAGAATTTTATAAGAAGCTCTTAAACGCTCTACGTACGCAAATAGGCATTTATTAATAATAATACTATAACTAGTATAATAAGTATATAAACTTAGCTTAAGATTTTACTAGAGAGCTAGCTCTTAGCGCTAAGAAAGCTACTAAGTAAATTAATAAAAAAACTAGAAAAACTTAGCTACTATTAACTTAGTAGTTTTATTTAAAAACTAAGTGCCTAACTTACGCAGTAGTTACTACTATTCTACTAATACCTATTCTTAAGCTAGCTAGTTACTATAATTATAGGAAATCTAGTTATTTTATAAAAGACTATTAACTACCTGCTTAAGTTATAGCTAAAGTAATTAAGCCTATAAATACTAATAAAGAGCTCTATATGCCTTAAGATATTAGTAATAATAAAAAGTTTTAGCTTACTATAGAGAAACTATTAAGAAAAGACTTATCTTAAAGAAAGTTTTTTTTCTAGAGTTATTTTCTAGAGCTACTAACTAGTTTAACTCTTATTAACTACTATTTAGTAAACTAGCTTTTATTCTATTCTACTATATTTCTACTAGCAAACTAGCTATTAAGCTAAGTAATTTTTTTAATACTAGAGTTAGTAGTTTTATTCTAGTATATCTAAAGTATATACGCGCTATTAAGAAAGGGCTTAAGATAAAAACTTACTAGATAAAATCTATCCCCCTAGCTAGCTATAATAATAGACTAAATAAATAAGTAAATAAGTACTTTTAGGCTGATCTAGTACTAAATAACTACTACTTATTAACTTACTTTATTTTCTGTAATATTAGCTGCTACGACCTTATAATCAGCTATAAGCTATTTAAAGATATAGGTGTATTAATTAACTATAAGAAGTAAACACTTAAATAGCTAGATAATAAGCTAATTAACTATAAGCATAATATCGTTATTTTAATATAAAATCTATTAACTAAAATTAATCCCTTATACTAAGCTAATACTGACTGACGTGATAAGCTAATAAATATAATAATTCTATAGCATACCCGTAAGCCACTTTAGTGCTTATTCTAACGTATTATATACTAAAAGAATTTTAGGAAAATAAAAGAGTAGTTTTACTTATAATAGTAGCTAGAGCTAAATAAGTAAACTTTTTATTTTTAGCCTATCTCATGCGAAGACCTCTCTAAAGCAGGTCTTAAGATTAATACTATAAAAGCTATTACTTTTATAATATATATATAGCAGAAAGAAACTATACTAGAGTATACTAGTATCTATAAAGTAAATAAGCTTATTTAGGACTGTAGGGACCTTATGAGAAAGTTTTCCTCTTAAGGCCCTAAAGACTTTTTAATAAAACCTTTACTAGAAGGGCCCTATTAATTAAATAAGGACCTTATAGAAAAAAAGAAATTTTAATAGCTTATTAAGTAGAAACTATCTCACCCTAACTACGCCAGCGTGATTTAGGTTTATTTTTTAAAAAAAAACTCAAACATACTACCCCTACATTATGAAGATATTAACTATAATATTAAACTAATAGCTAAGAATATGCTGATATTAAGTCTATTATATAGCATATCTCTTAAATAGCTATAACTTATTAAGACCTACTTAAATAACTATCTTAGACAAGGGATTATCACTTATAGTGATGCTTTATATACTTTTTTAGTATTATTTACTAAAAAGCCTAAAAAAGAATAGCACTTTTATATTAACTATTATAAGTTTAATACTATTATAAAGAAAGATGCCTATCTAATCCTGCTAATTTAGGAGACTCTTATTTGCCTAGTACGTATAAGAGTGTTCACTAAGCTTAATATATAATAGACTTTCTATTATATACATCTAAATAAGGACATAGAGAACCTAACTACGTTTTGTACTTAGTATAGGAATTACAAGTATTATGTGCTACTATTTAGTCTCTGTAATAGCCCTACTATATTCTAGTGCTATATTAATAAGGTGTTTTATAGCCTACTAAACGACTTCTACACTGCTTACCTTAATGATATTCTAATCTACTTTAAAGACCTGCTGTAGCATAAGGAGCACGTTGCTTAGGTACTAAGACGTCTCCAGAATATAAGCCTCCAGGTAGATATTAAGAAGAGCAAGTTTGCTATTACTAGAACGAAGTTCCTAGGCCTTATTATTAGCACAGAAGGGATCTAAAAGGACCCTGAGAAGGTCACTGCTATATAGGAATGGCCAGTACCTACGTTAGTCAAAAGCCTATAATCCTTCCTAGGATTCTGCAATTTCTACAGAGCTTTCCTAAAAGACTATGGACGTATTATTCAACCGCTTACTAAGCTGCTTAAGAAGGGCACATAGCACGCCTTTGGCGAACGCAAGCTAGCAGCCTTCTAGCAAGCTAAAGATCTAATACTGTCAGATAATATCTTAGCTCACTACTCGCCCTACCGCTAGACGCGTATGGAGATAGACGCAAGTGATGGGGTCGTCGCAGGGGTGCTATCGCAGCTCCAAGAGGATGGCCTCTAGTGACCTATAGCCTTCTACTCTAAGACTATAAGCGAGCCCCAGATAAACTACGACATACACGATAAAGAGATGTTAGCTGTAATCTACGGCCTCCGAGAATGGCGCTCGCAGCTTATAGGCTTACAGACTACAGAGTCATTCAGTGCCCTGACTGACCACCGCGCGCTAGAGTACTTCTCTACGAAGTGAGAGCTTACTCCCCGCTAGAGGCGCTGGGCAATGAGCGTAGCAGACTATTACCTGACGCTTACCTATCGCCCTGGCACGGCCAACGTAGTAGCCGACGCGCTCTCGCGTAAGCAAGAGGAACTGAAGACCCAGAAAGATAAGGACAAAGCAGCCCGAACACGCGCCTTTCTCTTAGCAGAGCAAATCGACGTTAGCTTCATTGAGGCCGCGAGTGATAACCTAGCTGCGCTGTTAGCAAGAGGCATGCTAGCTGCCAATACAATTAAAATAGCTACTGCTGATACTTTCATGGCCTCGCCTTTCCTAAACGACCCTCACTCACTGATCGATCGCATCATTGAGGCGAATCGCAGCCATGAGAGCCTACAGCCATTCCGAGAGCGCGCCCTCTCTGGCAACTACCCAGCATGGAAACTCAGCCAGGGCCTTCTCATGCACCACGGCAAGCTGGTAGTCCCTGCTGTACACTTCTTAAGGACCCACCTCATTTAAGCTATCTATGCTACCCAGGTGACTGCTCACCTAGGTAAGAGAAAGACAGGCAAGCTACTTCGCGACCGCTACTACTGGGGCTGCATGGGCAAAGATGTAGACGACTACGTAGCTGCGTGTAAAGCTTGCAGATGGAGCCATATACCTCGCGACAAGACCCCAGGCTTACTTAAATCACTGCCAATCCCTGAGCGAGCATGGTGAGACGTCTCCATAGACTTTAAGTCCTTCCCTTTAGATAAGAAAGGATACGACTGCGCCTTTGTCGTCGTGGACCGGCTAAGCAAGCGCTGCTTCTCACTACCTTGCCATAAGACAACTACAGCTGCTTAGGCAGCTGATATGTACTATCGCTACATCTGGCGAGTATTTGGCCCGCCTAGGTCAATAGTCTCTGACCGCGGTCCTCAGTTCATCTCAGCATTTATGGATGAGCTATGCCGACTAACAGGAATCAAGCAAAAGCTCTCAACGCTGTATCACCCCCAAACTGACGGGAACACTGAGGTCCTGAACCAGTACATCGACCAGCGCCTACGCCCATTCGTCAACCACCATCAAGACAACTAGTCAGACCTGCTGCCCTGTATGGACTGAGCCCAAGCAATTCTGCCACATAAGACTACAGGCTTGTCACCCTATCAAATTGAGTTTGGCCACTAGCTAATCTATTACTGGGACTGGGAGGAACGTACGAAGACATCTACTACAGTCCGTGAATAGATGTCTCGTGAGGAAGTGCAGAGCTACGCTAAAGCTTGATACGACGCGGTAAAGCTAGCTATAGAGATAGCTCAACAAGGGATCGCTCAAGCACAAGAGCGACAGGCTCGACAGGCTAACAAGAAGCGCCGCGAGCCAGACTTCTCTACAGAAGACGAGGTATACGTTACACCTAAGGGCTTCACTACTAGCTGACCTAGCCAGAAGCTCGACCAGCAGATATACGGACCCTATCCTATTATAGGCATGAAGGGACACTCCTATCACCTTAAGCTGCCGCTGTACATGCGCATGCTTGACGTCTTCCACGTAGACCGCCTACAGAAGGCTTCTACTCACCCACTACCTGGCCAAATTGAACCTGAGGAACCGCCTATCGAGATTAACGGGCATCCCGAGTGGCCAGTACAGGAAATCCTTAATAGCCGCCTATTCCATAGCCGACTATAGTACAAAGCATCCTGGCTAGCTCATGACCCAGATCCTACCTGGTACAACGCCCGAGGCTTTATAGGCGCCCCACACAAGGTAAGAGACTACTATGAGGCCTATCCAGAGAAAGCAGGACCGCCGGCACGACTAGACGCCTGGTTGAAAGCGTACGAAGCAGAGGAGGACCTGGAAGTAACAGAGGAGAACGACAAGGCGGCTTCAAAGACAAGAGTAGTACAGAGACCGGCAAGGAGGAGACTGTAACCTAGAGACTCGGGGACGAGCCTCCCTTAGAGAGGGGGTAATGTGACGGTGCTGCTCACTCTGCTTACTGCAGGCTACATGATATCGCAACTGGCTACGCTAGCTACGATCTAGCGCAGAGCCCGGAGCATGGCTAGCTCGCGCTTAGGCCATGCACCGCTCTATTTAGGGGCGAGCCCCCTTTGTACCTCTTCTCTCTCCATCTTAGTGTAGCTGAAATAGAGCCAACTTATCCCGTCAATCTGTATTAATACTACGACGCGTGAAGACCGAGCCCGTTATCACATTACTTAAGTAATTTTATTATATAAGACTATAGACTTATTACTCTATTAAATTAAGTTTAGCTACTAGCTAATTTATCACTGGAACTGAGAGGAACGTATGAAGGCATTTACTATAGTTTATAAATAAATATCTTATAAGGAAGTATAGAGCTATGCTAAAGCTTAATATAATATAATAAAACTAGCTATAAAGATAGCTTAATAAGAAATTACTTAAGTATAAAAGTGATAGACTTAATAGGTTAATAAGAAGCACTATAAACTAGACTTCTCTATAGGAGATAAGATATACGTTATATCTAAAGACTTTACTATTACTTAACCTAGCCAAAAGCTTAACCAGTAGATGTATAGACTTTATTCTATTATAAATATAAAGAGATATTTCTATTACCTTAAGCTGCTACCGCACATGTGTATGTTTAATATCTTTTATATAAACTATTTATAAAAAGCTTTTACTTGTTTATTATCTAGCTAAATTAAACCTAAGGAACCGCCTATTAAGGTTAACGGGTATTTTAAGTAGCTAGTATAGGAAATCCTTAATAGCTATTTATTTTATAGCTAACTATAGTATAAAGTATTCTAGCTAGCTTATAATCTAAATCCTGCCTAGTATAACGCCCGAGGCTTTATAAACACTCTATATAAGATAAAAGATTATTATAAAGCCTATCTAAAGAAAGCAGGACTGCTAATATAACTAGATATCTAATTAAAAGCGTATAAAGTAAAGAAGGACCTGAAAGTAATAAAAGAGAATAATAAAACAGCTTTAAAAATAAGAGTAATACAGAAACTAGTAAGAAGAAGACTATAATCTAGAGACTTAAGAATAAGCTTTTTTTAGAGAGGGGTAATGTAATAATACTGCTTACTTTACTTACTATAAGCTATATAATATTATAACTAGCTATACTAGCTATAACCTAGTATAGAGCTTAGAGTATAGCTAGTTTATGCTTAAGTTATATACTACTTTATTTAGAGATAAGCCCCCTTTATATCTCTTTTCTCCCTATCTTAGTATAGCTAAAATAAAGCTAACTTATTTTATTAACCTATATCTATACTACGACGCGTGAAGACTAAGCCTGTTATTATAAATATTAATAAACAACTTTAATATCAAGTTACAGCTTTTAATATAGTATTTAGGTTTTAAAGAGAAGTAAATATATATATAGACTAGTAGACTAATACTAACTAATACTTAGAGATATGCTATTTTATATTTACTTTTATTTAAAACTATTAAACAGCTTAATTCACGTACTAATATCTTTTAGTATAAAATTAATATTATCTAAAAGCTAATTAAGCAAATGCTTAGTATTATTCTTATTAAAATTCTTAAAGTAAAACTCTTTAGTGAAATCTTTAATTATATTAGATTAAAAGGCACCTAGAAGGCTAAAGTATTTTAAGGTAGATACTAACTAAATTTCAGACTTAAAATAATAGCCATAAGATTATGCTGCAGCTATTACTACTATAATAATATATTCTAAATAGCTAAATAAGCTATAAAAGAGTGGAATTAGGTAGTTACTAATTAAATCTACTTTAAGTATTAAAGCGCTATGTTTAATGGCTAGGGCATATAAAACTTTTAAGACTAAAATCTAAATTCTATTAGTAATATACTAATACCTAGATTAATATCTTACTTTATAGTAGATACTAAGTAGTATGGCTGACTTCTTTTTATTAGAAATATCTTTAAAATTTATACTTTTCTATGCTTAGCTAACTTGATCGAAACACTTAGCTTATATTATTATTATTAGATATTTCTAGACAGGTATTAGTCTTAGTATTAGTCTGAAATTAAGAAAATATATACTAATTTTAAATCGTAATATGCTTATAAGCCTTATTATATATTTAAAATCTATCTAAGTAAAAAGCTATCTTAATTTCTTAGTAGTATTTTTTAATACTATATTTTAAAAGTATTATACTATATGTTACTATATTATAGAATCTACTATAACTAAATCCTTAAGTACTTAGAGTTATTTTTTTATATTAGTAATTAGCTTTATCTTATTATTATCACCTACCTTATTATTACTAAGGATAGAAGATTAGGTAGGATGATCTTTATTAGGGTTATATAGCTTTACTTTCTAAGTTTAATAAATACTATTTTTAAACCTACTAACGTTAGTAACTAATACTAAGACTAATATTTTATCTACTTATAGTTTCTTAATAGCCTTAGTCTTTGCTTTTTGCTTTAGATTTTTAGTTATAGTCTCTTTATTCTTCTTTTTAGTAGTATTAATTTCAGTTATATAATCCTTTATATATTTTATTTAATATTTTAAGATGAATTTATTTATTGTGTTCTTATCATATACTAATGCTAGCTCTTTATTTTCTAAATTATTATATCTATTCCTCCCTTTAGCAGTATGCGTATTATTTGAATATTTATTATCTTTTTTTTAATATTTATTTAGTGATATTACAGAGGCAGGTTTTATAGCATATTTTAGAAACATAATAAATAGCTAATAAATAAGATATTACTAAAATATAGTATTAGTCTAGGTATTAGTTTATATAAAGTATAAA
Organism: Zopfia rhizophila CBS 207.26; assembly: GCA_010093925.1. Lineage (NCBI taxonomy): Eukaryota > Fungi > Ascomycota > Dothideomycetes > Zopfiaceae > Zopfia > Zopfia rhizophila. Next base: position 192,766 of record ML994636.1, read on the forward strand.
CTTACAAAGATTATTTTAGCAAAGTTAGTAAGTTAGTATTAGTAAGATAATAAAGTAAAGTTAAATAAATAAATAGTTTATATACTAGATAGTTAATTACATGCTTATGCCTTACAAAATTTTTTTTTTTACTTATCTTTACTTTTATTTTTACGTGTTTTTAATTCTAATACGCTATAAATTTTAACGCCTACTTTATTACTCACTTCTATTATTAATTATTTCGCTTTAACTAATATTTAACTAATATTTTAATTATAGCTAGTATAGAATAGGTTATGCCTACTAGCTCTAATAAGCCTTATAAAGATTTTCTAGGCATAGAGTAGATTACGCTTACTAGTTTTAATAAACCTTATAAAAATCTTTCTAGTATAAAGTAGGCTATATCTACTAGTTTTAATAAATTTTATAAAAATCTTCTAAGTAAAGCACCACGCAAGACTGTTACTTTTATAAGTTAGTTCTTAATATTAGTCTTAGTATTAGTTAATTATAACTAATACTTTATTTATTAGTTAATTATAACTAATACTTTACTTATTAGTTCTAATAAGTCTTATAAAGATCTTTCTAGTATAGATTAGACTATACTTATTAGTTTTAATAAGTTTTATAAAGATTTTTTTAGTACAGAGCAGGTTATAGCTACTGGTTCTAATAAGTTTTATAAAAATCTTTTTAGTAAAGCACTATGTAAGACTGTAGCACACAAAACTATTACTTTTATAAATTAGTTTTTAGTATTAGTTTTAATATTAGTTAATTATAACTAATACTTTACTTATTGGTTTTAATAAGCCTTGTAAAAATCTTCCTAGTAAAACAGCACGTAAAACTATTACTTCTATAAATTAGTTCTTAATATTAGTTTAAGTATTAGTTAATTTTAACTAATACTTTATAGTTTTTTTATTTTAAATACGTATTAAACGGCCTCCTGTAGCTTTAGCTAGTAATAAATCTTAAGTTTTACTATCTTTATGCCTTAAGCCTTTTAGTAATTATTATAAGTATAAGGCTGGTAATAAGTTTTTCTAGTTTTTATTTCATTTCCTTTTCTTTATTTTTTATTTTTATTTTTATTTTTAATATTATATTAACAATTTACAGCTAGTGCGCTATATGAGATTAAATATTATTAATATTACTAAGAACATTTATTAAAGTGTTTTTTATTCTAGTAACTGGTTTATAAGATTACTAGAGATTTTAATAATAATTTCTAGTTTTAAGCTATAGCTCTTAACGCTTTACAAGAAGCCACAAAGACTTTCTTAATTAATATTTTTAAAAATAAGTATTTCTAGGTATTAGTTTTAGTATTAGTCTAATTAGTCTTAATTATTAATCTATCTGCTATTCATGCTAAATGAGTTATAATTTAGTTTAAAAATCTTTATCACTTCTTCTAGATTATCTGCTACCTAGCTGGCTATACTAATTTTATTAGTAATATAGATTTAGCTTATATCACTAAAGCCGGCTATTACTAGTAGAGGCTAATAATAAAGGAATAAAGCTAAATATAGGGTTTACATAAGGTTAGAGTTTAGTATTCTATTTCTAGATAAAGTTTTAGTAACTATTCTAAGCTTAAGAATAAATAAAAATTTATATTATAACTTAATATAAGTAGCTACTAGTGACTTGAAATTTTAAAGTGAATATATAATATACTTCACTACGCTCAGCCTACTAATATTTATATTAGCTTTAGTATTTTATAAATACTATAGCCCTTTAAAGAACTTTAGAAACTAGTTAAAATCTAGTAACAAAAAAGATAATAAGTATTTTTAATAATATTTAAATATTACTAGTAAGTTAATAGTAAAACATAGTATAACTACTAACTTTACTAAAAAAGCTTTAAATTTAGATAAAAAAAATAAGGAAAAAAAAGTTCTAGCCTATTTTATAAAAGAAGCCTCTAAACACTATTAACACTAATAGAAATAAAAATATGTAAAGAAAATGTAAGTAGACTATAATTATTATACTAGTAATTATTAACATTACTAGTATATAATTATATTTATAGTAAAGTAAATAAATATAAAGTAGTAATACTAATAGTAAAGTATAGTAAAAAAATAAATAGTATTTACTTAGTATATTTTATAGAAAACACCTATAATCCTCCTTTATAAAAAACTTTTAAAAGTAAAAGCTACTACTCTATTTCTACTTTATATAAAAGTTCTTAAACTTAATACTTAGCTAGTAATAATAAAAGTTTTAGATAAGTTTTTAGAGTATAACTATAGCTAATTAGTGTAGACTATATGCAATTTTTTTTTTACTACTTTAAGCTTAAAAAAAGCTAAACTAATAGTAATATTCTTATTAAAATAATTAGAAAGAATACTAGGTTAGAAAGGCAGTACTTAAGCAGCTATAAAACAGTTTATAAAAACTAAAATACTTAGTTTTAAGTAGTAAAAGTAATTAATACTAAAAAAATTAAATAGCTTTTGTTTATTCTAGAGCCTAAACTAATAATAGGAAATTAAAAAAAAAGTATAAAGAAAAAAGAGAAATAAGATTGTTTATAAAATATAGACATAATAGCTTAAAATATAGACTATAAAAAAAATAAGAAAATAGAAATAAAGTATTATAATAATAAAATATTAGCTTTTTTTTAGTATAATATATTTAAAGGTTTTCTTACTAGTAAGTTTTTTCTATAAAAGAAATTAGTCTACATAAACTTATTAAAAAAAACTAAATTAAATAGTAAATAATAATAATAATAATTAATTATTAGAATTTTTTTATAAGTATTTTAACTTTTTTCTAGAAATATTTTTACCTTTTTTTTTTTTTTAAGAAAAGTTATTTAAAGTTAAATTTCAAAGTTTTTTTTAAAAGTATATTTTAAGTAAAAACTTAGTTAAAAACTTAAATTAAAAATATGTTATTATTTTATAATTATTTTTTTTTAGATTTTTTAATACTTTAATAGTTTATTATTATATAAAAATTAATTGCTTACTTAATTACGATAAGTTTTAATTATTTATTATTTTTACTTTTTTACTAAAATTTTAAATATAAATTTAACTATTTTAACTACTTTTCTTTAAAAAAAATTCTAAAAAAAAATTGTTTAAAATAAAATTTTAATAAAATTTTTAAAAAGTACATTTATTTATTTATTTATTTATTTATTTATTTATTTATTTATTTATTTATTTATTTATTTATTTATTTATTTATTTATTTATTTATTTATTTATTTATTTATTTATTTATTTATTTATTTATTATTTATTTATTTATTTATTTATTTATTTATTTATTTATTTATTTATTTATTTATTTATTTATTTATTTATTTATTTATTTATTTATTTATTTATTTATTTATTTATTTATTTAAATTTTATTGTTCAATTTTTTTATAAATAATTTAAAAACATTTTTAAAAAAAATTCTTTATTTAAATAAAATAGCAATTTGTTTTAATAAAAAAAAGTATTAATAATAAAATAAACATAAATTTTATTTACAAAAAATTAAATACTAGAATTTAATTTTCTATACTTAATTATTTTTAATAAATGTTTAAACTTTTTTTTTTATAAAATATAAGTAATAATAATAAGTTATTATTATTACTTTTAAGTTGTAAATACTATAATTACAATATATTAAAAAATAACTAATAAGTAAATAATTAATACTAAAAAAAAACTAATTTAACTAAAATTAGTAAAAAGTAATAAAAACTTTTTAAAAAATTAAAAATAGCTTTAAAAAACAGCTATATTATAAAATATTTATTACTATGTATAAAGTATTATAATATGCTTAAAATTTTTAAATAAATTATTAAACTATTTAAAATAATAAAAATAAAACATAACTTAATTAAATTAAAGCTATAATTAGTAAAATTAAAAATTAAAATATTAAAAAAAAAGTTTAAATAAAATATTTTTCTAAATATAAAATAAGTTTTGAGTAGTTATTATATAAATATTATATATAATAAATATTACTATTATATTATAAAAACTACAATTTAAATTTAACTTAAAAAATTTCAAAAATATAACTTATTTTTTTTAAAAAAAATTATAAAAAAGTAATATTAATGTTCATATATTATTATAAAATATAAAAAACTAATTTATAAATAAACTTAATATTTTAGAATTTAAATTTAAAAAAAAAAATTAAATATTTTAAATATTTTACTTAAAAGTAAAAAAAAATTAAAAAATTTAAATAACTTTAAGTTAATATATAAAATATAAAGAGCTATTAAATAACTAATATCAAGTTTAGTTATTACTAAATTTAATAGCTATATAACTTTAAAGTATAAAAGGTATATTATAAAAATATTATAAGTAATTAAAAAAAATTATAAAACTTTAATTATTAAAGTACTTATATAAGTAATTTAATAAAAAATTATAAAAAGTAAGTTATTAACCTTTAGCTTTTTAAAGTAAAACTATTTAATAATAATATAATTATTAAATAATACTTTTTAAGATAGTTAATAAAGTAATACTTAAAGTATATATATATATAAAATATAGTAATAAAAAAAGTGTAAAATATTTTAAAACTACTTTAAAAATAAATAAATAAATAACTAAATTTTATATAAAAAAGCTTTACTGTTATAATAAAAAAGGAAAATAAATTACTTTATTAAGTAACTTAAATAAAAAACTACTATTAAAAAATAAGTAAACTTTTTTATATAAAAATTACTAGTAAAATATATTATATTTAAAGTTTGTAATAAATATAAAAAACGTATACTTAATTAAATAAAAACAAATAATAATTTAATATTAATATAAAAAACTTTATACTTACTTTATATAAGTAAATTTACTATTATTTAATATAACTATAGAAACATAAATTAAAGTATATATTAAGTATTTTTTAATAAAGTAATGTAAATAAAATACTAAATACTTATAATTTAAAATTTAGTATATAATATAAATATACTGAATTAATATTTTATTTATGTAAATATGTTTTAATATATAAAAAAAGCTTTATAACTAAAATATACTTTATAATTAATTAAAACATTACTACTATATATTAAAAATGTAAATAATATAGTTTATTTATTATAGTTTTTTAATTTAATGTTATAAGAGTACTATATACAAAATGTTAAAAGTTTAAAAAAAAGTATTTATTAATTAATTACTACATATAATACTAAGTAATAATTTAAATATTATATAAAAAATAAATAATAAAACAAGTATTAAGGAAAAATATTTAAAGTAAAAACTTATATACTAGTATAGAGTTAATATATAAACATGTAATATAAATAAAAGTTTATGAAAAAAGACTTTTTAGTATATTACAAATAGTTATTATAATAAAACTTTTTTCTAAAATTTAAGTTTTTATAAAAAGTATTTGTATTTAGTTTTTAATATAAAGTTTATTTAAGTTTTAAAAGTAAAATTATTTAATAATAGTTATATTTTAAAAGTTTTTATATTAAGTTATTATAACTAGTTTATTTAACTAAATATTTATAAAGTTTTTACTTATAATTTAAATGTAATTTCTATTTTTTTTTTTTTAAATAATATTTAGTATTACTATTAATTTTTTAAAAAAATATAATATTTAATTTTAAGTTTAAGAAGTAAAAGAGTAAAAGGAGGGTTTTAAATTATATTCTTACTACTCACCTAATAGGCTTTACAATATCATTAAATTTATACTTATTTTATTTTTTATTAAGAACTTTTAGTTTACGACGTGTAATACTACTGTAAGGTGTAGTAACTACATAATATAAATAATTATTACTTATTTAATAACTTTTTCTTCTTTTTATTACACTTACTAAGAATTTATTAAGCTATAGCTTAAGGCTTAAGTATTGTTACTACTTATTAAAATATATAACACTTTTATAGAATAATATTAAGAAATATATAGATATTAAAAGCAGCTAGCTAAATGTAAAGAGGAAGTAAAATAATATAACTAATAAAATTAAAATATTTTAAAGAGGTAATTAAGGCTTACACTAAAAATATTAGAGCTAATTTCTTTACTTTATATAATAATACTTTTTTTAATTACTACGCTTTAGAAACAGAGCTTTAAGCACTTAATAATCTTATAAATTAACTAGATAAACAGAAACTAACTCTTTAAAATATTATTTAAGAAATCTGAATTTTATAAAATACTAAACTAACGTATGCTGAAATAGTATAAAATCTAGTAACTATAACTATAATACTAGTAATAAGACCCATACTAGTTAAGAAAGCGGACCTATTAATTTAGATTTAGATAAATAATAAAAAAGTCTTATAAGAACTAAACATACTTACCTTAACTAAATTTCTAAATAGGGTATATAACTACTATTAATCTCTATAGTACGTAGTTATTACTAGAGTAATTTCTAGAATTAGTTTTATTATTATAATAACTACTAAGCAGATAAAGACTTAGCTAATAGAAAATAACTATTAGATTTAGCTAATTAACTTAAAAGCTAGAATTAAAAAGAAACTATATACTATACAGATCCACGGGGTTAACATCTAAAAAATAGAAGAAAAAAATATAATAGCTATATAAACTAAATAGAACAGAATATATATTTTATATCTTTAAATCTAAAACTTTCAGTGAAAGAACAGGAAAAACGCTAAGATAAAAGAAATAAATATAATAATCTTAGAAGTTAATAAACTAGAAATAGCTTAAAATATTATTAAAAAAGACTTTTTTATTTAACACCACGTTTATATAGCGGACCCTTAATCTAATAACTAGCGGATTAAATAATATCTTAAATACTAAAGATATAACTATATTATAAAAGACTATAAGTATAGAATAAGGTGCGATAAATGCCCTAAATACTATAATACTTATTAGTATAAAAACCTAGAGAAAACAGAATACACCCTTTACTATAAACTATATCTAGTTTAGAGTAAAAAATACTAGTATTAAAAGAAAGCTATAGCACGGATTTAAGAATTAATATAAAAAGATATAAACTATATAACGGGAATATTATATATAATAAATAGACTATAATAGATTTAAATAACCACTCACTAAACGACATCTATTCTAGGGAAAAGGAAAGTGGATTTATTAGCTATAATAATAATAACGTTTACTTAAAGGAAAGTAGGAAGAATATTAAGCTTCTAACACCACAGAAAACGCTTTACTTAATTATAAATAGTAGTTAATAACTTTTAATCCAGCAACTAAGAAACGGCACCTGAAGTAGAAATAACTAATATAAAAAAAATAAGATTAATAAGCTTATTTAAGCATGAAATTAAACCTAAAGACGCTCTAAATCTTACAGTTTAATATATATTATATAATAAGTGTATAATTTTAAATCATGCTTTAAGTATAAAATATATAAGATATTATAATAATATAAGACTTAATAAAAAGTAAAATAAAGTAAGAAAAAAGTTCTCTCTCCTACTAAGGCTTTTATACTATCTAAAAAAATAAATAAAAAGCTAGAGTCTGCTTTTACGTTAGTAAATTACTTAACTTAAAAAAATGAAAATAGATATATTATACAAATAACCTAGCAACTCTTACCCTTAAAACTGAGATTAGAAAGATTAATATTTATAATATATATAATAGATATATTAACTTAGATATTAAGATACTTATTTCTCTTCTAAAGGAGAAAGGCGAATATATTCTTTTAGATAATATTAATCTATATTATCTAAGCTAGAGAGGCCTATAAGTGTGGAAACTAAAAGCAAAAACAACGTAACTCTATAATATAATATAAGAAATTCTTTATCTTACTACCCTAGAAAGACTTAATATATAGAGGAGAACTAAAAATATTATTAACTTTTTTATTATAGATCTCATCTTCCTAACAGAAGCGCTGTTAAGAAGGTTAATTTTATGTTATAAATATAAAAAAATAATAACAGACTCAGACTATAAGCTTATTAAAATAATTCTAGATATTTAATTACTACTTTATAATAACTAATAACGTCTCTAGAAATATATTAATTAAATAGATTTTAAAAAGGCACTAGCGTCTTAAATAGAGAAAATTAGTTACTTATTTTTTTTAATAATTATAAATATAAAGTAATTCTTTTAAGCACTAGAAGATACTTTTATAGTTATTATTAATAAATAAGTATTTTTTACTTAACTATTAGACAAAGCAGACTCTTAAATAACACCTAAAATAAAAGCTAAAATTAAAGAAACTAAAAGGGCAAAAAGATAGGCTTAGTAATTAAAACTAGAAACAAACTAGAAGATATATAAAACATTAGAAAATAAAAAGAAATAACTTATTTACTAGATATTAAGGAACTAATAGCAGTTTACTATAGCTAGAGTTATAAACTAAAATAAAAATCTTTAAAAGCTAGTATAATAAGCTAAAGTTATATATATACTAAAAAAACTACCTCAGGTACCTAGCCTAGAAGGACTAGATAATTATATAGTTATTAATAATAATAAAAAAGTAGAGCTTCTATTTTAATATTTTTATTTATTTATACATAATACAGATTTCTCGGACTCAGAGAAAATAAGAATCATTTATAAAATACTAGAAGAAAACTAATAGATAGAAAAGAATATTTATATAATATTTAAACTATAGCAGGAAATAGCTAAAGCTTAAAGAGAAAATAAAAATTAAATCCTAGACCTTACCTCTTACTTTATTAGGGCGGAAAAAGGAAGACTATTTTTAAGCCTAAAAATACTAGAAAATAAAATCTATAGTATTATAGCTAAACTCTCTAAAGATAAAGCCATTAAAATATACGGAGTTATTAATAAATATATTAAAAATTATATAGTAATACTAAAGAAACTACTTTATTACCTATTTTAAATATGTCTTCTTCTAGGATACTATCTAACTAATTTTAAACAATCAGTTATAGTAGTCCTCCGTAAACTAAATAAGAAAAAATATAATATTCTAAAAAGTTAGAGACTAATAGCCTTTTTATCTTGTATAAGAAAAATCTTAGAGATAGTAGTAACTAACAGACTTAAGAACTTAGTTAAATAATTTAATCTATTACTACTAAACTAAATAGTAAGACGCGAAAGATCTATAATTATAGCACTAAAGTACCTAATAGAACTAATATATACTATATAGTAAACTAGTAAAGTTATTATAGTCCTTAGTTTAAATATTACTAAAATATTTAATAAAGTTAACTATAAAAAACTTTTATCTAACCTAAAAGAAAAGAGTATCCCTAAGTGGATTATCTAATACGTTAATTTTTTTTTTAGAAGAATAGATTACTAAAATTAAGTTTCCAGGCTTCTCCTTTAATTATAAGAAAGTAAGATATAGTATTCTATAAGGTAATTTTCTATTACCTATACTATTTCTTTTTTTTACTATATTTTTTACTAGAAAACATTATAGAGACAGAGTCTCTAGTATATATAGATAATATATACTTTATAGTAATCTCTCTAAATATTTAAAAGAGCTATATAATAATTAAAAAAGCGTATAAGCAGTATTAAAAATAGGTAAAATAACATAATACATAATTTACACTAGATAAATATAAAATTATATACTTTACAAGAAAATATAGTATAGGAAATGAAAGATTAGTTTTATTTAAAATTAAAGGCTTTATAGAGATACTAACTGAATTTATGTAAATACTAGAAATAATTATAAATAAGAAACTAAACTAGCACTCATACATTAAAAATACGCTAAGTAAGGCTAAAAATCTAGAGAATATTCTAAAAAAAACTTATAAATTCTACTTAGAGAGCTAATATGAAAAACTATAGATAACTATATACTATATTAATCTAACTAACTATTATTTATAGCTGTAAAATCTAGTATAGACTAGATAGAATAAAAGACTCTATCTTAAAATCTAACTTATAAAAACTTTAAGTAGTGTAGAACTAGTATATTTAAGTAGTTATAAAAGCATATAAAGCCATACCTACTAAGCTATTAGAAAAAAAGGTATGAATTAAGTCTATTAGTTACTTTATAAAGAAACAAATACTATTTACAAGAATATTATAGATATCTTTTTTAATTAGAAAATTATTCTAAGACCTCCGTGATTAAATCTAAGGATAATATCATAACTATTAGAAGTATATACTAGATAAGAGAACTAAGAAATTTACTAGTATAATAATTAGGCGCGTAGTAATGTAATAGAAATAAAACTCTAAGGAAATCTTAAAAGAGCAAAAGGCTATATATAAAAGTCTAGTTAAAAAATAATCTAAAAAGAGAGTTATAAAAAGATAAAAGAGTTATATAAAAAAGTAGAAAGATAACCCTTACACACTAGCTATAGTATAAGGTAAATAAAATAAAGCTAATATATAAAGATATAAAGGCCTTACTAGAGCCTAAAGCTCTATTATTATTTTATATTATACTAAAGTAATTAGCCTTAAAGTTTTTCTATATAAAATAAGAGTACTATCAGTATTCTCTTTAAATTATAACTATAGTAAAAGATAGACTGTTTGTTATATATTTATATGGTATCTATACTTTAATAAAGAAAAAATATAACTCTAGAATATTACAGAGACCTTAGATTTTCGGACTTAAATAAATAATAATAAAATACTGCTAAAGGTGTTATTAAAATTAGGCTATATAAATATTAAAGCTCAATTAATTCTTATAAGCGCGTATGTATAGAAAGAAGAAAGAGAAGAAATTACAGATTATATAGAAAAAAAAAACAAAGAAAAGAAAGAAAGGAAACTACTAATAACTTAAGAAAAGAAACAGAAAAAATAGCCTGATAGATTATAAGTAAAGTAGAAACAAGAAAACACGCAAACAACAAATAAAACCTTATAGTAAAAATAAGATTATAATACTTAATTTATATTAGAAATCTACTTTAACTTTAGACCCCTATCTTTAGAAAAAGCAGAATCCTAATAAGTAGAAAGAATTAGTAAACTCACAAGAGAAAAGTATAAAATATAGTATAAAATTTTTATTCTATATTAAATTAAATATTAAGTATAAGAAAGTATACTCTAATAAAGCTTAGATATTAAAAGGGCGGATATTTCTTAGCCTATAAATAAAACTAAGCTGCTTTTATATATACTTCTAAGAAAAACCTAAGCGTACAGAAACAACCTATATAAGATATATAATTAGATAAAAGGTTTTCTTTTTATATAAATTTATAAATACTCTATATAAACCCTTAAGGGATCTTGGTCAGGAGAATTAAACTTATTACTATTAATTTTAATAGGTTTTAATAGTAAGTTTTATTAACTTAAAAAGTATTTAAATTTAAGTACAACTAGTTAAAACAAAAATATATAAAAAACTAAGTATATTCTTAAAAATTTAAAAAGTTTAAGTTAGTATACAAATAAAAAACTATTTTAAAAATATAGTATTTTAAAAAAAAAAAAGAAACTTTTAAGTTTAGTTTTTCAAATAGTTATTTAGTTCTAATATTTTATATATTAAACTAAACTAAGTTTTTTATTTAATAGTTAAGTGTAAGTAATTATTTTTAATTTATAAAATTTTTTTTTAAAAAAACCCTAAGTTTAAAAAATATTTTTTTTTTAAACTAGCTATTAAATATTAGCTATTTTTTTTACTATATAGTTAGTTTTTAAAACTTATAACACTTAGTAAAGCTATTTTAAAGTTTTTATAAAAAAATTAAAACTTATTTAAAAGTATTAGCTTATACTAACTAAAAATAGTAAAATTTTTATATATTTAAATATAGTATTATTAGTTTTAAATTATGTTAAAAACTAAGATTATTTAATTATTTTATTAATAGTTTATATATATGCATAAAACTTATTTTATTTTATTATTAGCTTTTTTATTTAGTTATTAGTTTTTAAATAATGTATAAAAAATTAGGTAAAATTTAATTTATAGTTATTTATAAAGTTTATTATAAATTTTTTTTTTTAATATAATTATTTCTAAAAATCTATAATTTATTTATATATATTAGTAATAAAAAGTAAACCACATTTATAATAGCTATTTTATTAAAAAAACATTAAATGATAGTATTTTATAAAATGGTTAACTATAATTATAATATTAGTATATTTTTTAACTTTTAGAAAGTTGGTAATAAAATGTATAGAAATATATTTTTTTTTCAAAAAAAAGTAAAAACTTTAAAAAAACTATAATACTTTTTATAAAAAGTTTTAAAATTTTAATAAGTATAGTAGTAAAAAATATTTTAATATATTATTTTAAATATTTAAAGCTAATAGTATTTATATTATAAAATTTTAAAAAATTTTTTATAACTATTATAGTAACTATTTATAATATCTTATACAAGCTTTTTAAAAAAGCTTTTTTATAAGCTTCTTTTTTTATTATATATTTATATATTAGTTATATGTTAATGTATTAACTCTATTTTAAACATTTCTATTTAATAACTTGTTATATATTTTTTTTATATATAATATTTTAATCTATTATTTAGTATTATATGTAGTAATTAATTAACACATTTTTTTTAAGCTTTTAACTTTCTATATGTAGTACTTTTATAATACTATATTATATTACTAACTTCTTATAAAATAAATAACTTAAAACTTATTAAAATTTTTAAAAACTTTACTTCTTAACTTTTAACTCTAAAGGTAAGTAATAAATTACTTGTAAATACTTTAGCTAAATAAAAAACTTACTACTAAGAAAGTATAAAAGCTTTTTATAAGAAACTTTATAAATTAAAATAAGTATCTACTTATTTAGTTTCTGTTATTATTATTTCTTTTATTAATAAAAGTTTAGCTTTTGCTACTAGTATATTTAGAAATAGCTTAAGTTTTATGAACTTAATATTTATAGTAACTTTAACTATATTTTTTTTTTGCTAACTTTATTAAAATAATTACTTAATACTTTTTTTTTTTAGCTAACGTTTTAAATTATAGATATTTATTAAATAACTTTATATAATAAGCTTATAAAGAATAAAAATTAGTACTTAACTAAATAAGCTTACTTTTACTATACTATAAGTAATTTATAAGAAAAAGATTTTAATTTAGTAAAATAATTTTAACTAAATATTATATAGAGTTTAGTAAACTTACTTAAAAGTATTTATAAAAATTTAAACTAAAAAGCTACTATATAAAAAAAAGTTAGTTTATATAAACTAAAAAAACTAAAACTTTTTTTTTATAGAGTTTTATAAATATACCTAAAAATTTAAATAAAATAACTTTATCTTAATTATGTATTTAATAAAAGCTTTTTACTTTAACTTTTATTATACTTTAATTAGAATTAACTTCTTTAATAATTTTATTAAATGTGTAAACATAATTAGTACATATTATAATAAAATACTTATATTAGTTTTAAAGAAAATTAATATAACTTATATTATTTAACTATTAAACTATTTAAATAATTACTATGAGAAATAAACGCGTAAATTAGCTTCTTACTATTAAATATACCTTAAAAAACTTAGCTTAAATATTTTACGGAGTCGTGATAATATTATTATAATATAAAGACTAGCCGCTAGACTTTTAGGAACTAGCTTTAGAGCTATAAACTTAATTTATATTACTATAAATAATATCTAGCAGCTATATAGCTAGTTTATAGAAAGAAACTAATTAAATTAATACTTTTATTTCTAGCTATAGCACTGCTTTAGTCTGTGAGATATAATAGTAACTCTATATAGTTTTCCCTTAATTATATTCTAACTTAGCTAAAGACTGTAAAAGTATTTAGAAATGTTTTTTTACTATTAAAAACTATCTTTACGCTTTTATTTTCTAGATTATAATTCTAAAAACAAGCTACAGTCCCCTCTCTTATGCTGTTATAGTAGCTAATAATACTATTTTAATTACTATTATACTTATATATAAAGCTATTCTAATTTGCTTATATTATAAAGTTATTATTTTCTAAACTACTACCTCTATATAAGATTATAGAAGACTTATAATTAAAATTATCTAAGCTATAAACGCGTAGAGAGGACTAGACGTAGTAAATAGAATTTTTATAAATTATAAACTTTCTAGCAGAGACCTTACGCTAACTATAGATACTAAAAAAAAAAAAAAAATAGCTAGAGAAGAACTATAACTAGCTTTATAAGGTTTATATAAAGATAAAACTTATTTATAGAAAATTTACAGTTATCACATACAGTTTCTAGCTATCTGTAATTAACTATTTAAACTAAAAATAGCTATTTAGGAACTCTATAGCTAGAACTAATATATCTAGAACTAAATTAAAATCCTTAAAGTAAAGTAGCCTATAAAAGTAATTTAAAAATAGAAAATTATTTCTTTTCTAATTATTAATCTTACTAGTCTAGAATAAGTTAACTTCTTAATAGATGAAGGCCTATTTTTTTTATTACTAAGCGTAGTAAAGCTTTCTTCTATTTAAATAGGGGGGTTTTTAGTTTAAAAGTCTACTAAGATAGCACTAAGATTTCTCGCGTTCTAGTTAGTTAGAAAAAACGATTTTATGTAATCAGGTTCTAGTTATTCTGCACTAGAGAAATACTAAAGTTTACTAAAAATTCTTATATAACTAATACTTTAACGCCTTAACTAATATCTCTTTTATGTAACTTTTTTTATATCTAATACTTTCCTAATAAATCTACCTTCTCTTTGTAACTAGTGTGGTAACTCTAAAGATACTACTACTAATAAAATAATCTATAGTATTTAGAAAGCTACGTGCTTATGCTGTAGGAATATTAATATATAATATATATATATACCTATACCTATTAAGGCCTCTACGGCTAATTATATATATAGTATAAGTATAAAGCTGTATTATCTCTACTTTCTACTTCCTACTATTTTATACTCTTACTATAAGTAGTTATACCTATATAACACCTCTTACTAAATATAGTTATATTTATATAACATTATACGCCCCTAGCTCTGCCTCTTATATTATATAGTTCTTTAATTATATTATATAGTGCTTTACTTCCATAATAGCAGCGCAGTCCTCCTTATTATTTACTAAGTAAATTAGATAGTAATAATATACTAGCTTAAGCTAATACCTGCTGTGCTTAAGCTAAAGTTCAGAAGTAATATTATATTAAGTATTAGATAGATAATAAAGTATTACCTATACTATCTATCTTATCTTTAATAAAACGCTAGGAGGAGTTAAATTAGTCTTTTTAGTTAACCTCTCTATCTTAAAATACAAAGCTAAATTAGTCTTTAGACTTAATATCTATATCCTAGAATACTAAGCTAAATTAGCCTTTATAGTTAATATTTATATCTTATAATACTATACTTAATAAGTTCTCTTTTTCCACTCTATCCATACTCCCTAATATAGGTCTATCTTATAACCTGCCGCTACCTAACCCTATTATAGATCTTTTAAGTAATATCTTCTTAAATAACTCTACTTTTAGCTTTATAGATTAATAACTAATTAAGAGATTTTACACCCGCCTTAATAAGCCTATAATAGAGACCTGTAGTACTTATAATGAACGCTGGTTTAATATAAAACTTATAAATAAAAAGTGCTCTATTTACCGTAAAGATAAGACTAAGCACTTAAGACTTAAAGATAGTTCTTAAGATCCTGATTTCGTATCTCTATTTAGCTATGATAATAAGATAGACCCTAGCTTGTAGCCTGAAGAGCTTCCGAAACTTTCCACTATAAAAAAAATACTAATTACTTAAGTATATATCTTCATAGAAGTCCGCTAATATTAAGGTACTTAATATAAATATATAGGGCATATTTGCCACTTTTTATGTAACATTAGAAAGATTTTTAGTTTATTATCTCTTCTATCTTAAGATCTTAATATTATACTCCTTAAGCCACCCCGTTCTTCTGGTGATAATCATGAATGTGTTAACTAATAATTTTAGAATAACTATTATATATAGTGTTAGGTAGTTCAGCGTTAGCTATACTTCTTACAGTAGAATTATAATAACTATAAAGATATTATTATTAATAATAAAGCCTTAAGCGCTCTCCCTAATGATGATTATGTTAACAGTAATTTACTTACTATTAAAATAAATAAAGTATTTTCTATGTCTATTTAATAAGAATAGTTTATAAATACCACGTAAGGAGGTCTCGCCCATGACTAGGCTACTAAAAGTTTAGATACTAATACAGATATGCCCTATAAAGATAATAGTAAAGATAATAGTAGAAATAATAGTAAGAATAGTAGTAAGAATAATAGTAAGGATAATCTTACTTCTTAAGTTATTATAGTCCTAGATCTGGTTTCTAATGTATAGGAGTTAGAGATTCTATAGTGTTAGATTAGAGCCCTAGTCTTACTCTCTATAGCATCTATCTAATATACCCCTTTATTAGAGTTTAACTGTAGTGAGGCGTTACTAAGTAGGGCTTTTCTAATATACTTTCCTATAAATATAAAAAAGTACATAAAGCCTTATTAACAACATGTTAACTATAAATCCTATATTAAATATATATTACTATATAAGGATGGCCGTATAGCATAATATCCATGCTTTTATTACATAGCGTTTAATACGATTATAAGAAAGCAGGTAAACTTAAAGTCTAAGTTTTTTATATTAAGAATATCTGATAATAAAGACATCTCTATTAATAAGCTTTAGAGTACTTTTAAGAATAATAGTTTCTAGTTTATAGCTATACTAAACTTAGTTATATGTTTTACTAAAGCCCTCTGTAGGACGCGCCCTTTTTAGGCAGGTAAAAATAAAAGTCTTAAAGCTATAGTATATAATTCCATTTCACTATTTACTAGAACTAATACTAGGACTAATACCGGGACTAATACCGGGACTAATACTGAGACTAATACCTTTCTAGATACGGTAGCTAAGGAGTCTAAGTTTATTTATTACTTTCTCTATAGCTAATTACTATTAGGATAACCTAATATAATATCTATTTTAATATAATAAGTAGAAGAATGTCACCCCCGCCGCTAGGATTAAGATTATACGTAATAATATTCAGGATAATTCCTATATTATTGCCTATTACTTTTACTGTTATTTTTAAGCTTTCAAGGATGAAATACTCACCTCTAAGTTTAGTATTATTAATAGTTAGAATCATTTTAAGTAGCAGAGCCGTGGTAGTATTTATAATTATAGTATATATTACTATAAAGACGCGCTAAATCCTGATAAGGAGCTCTTTAATAAAGATAACCACAAGGCTTTAGCTGAATTTATGAGGTTTTAGAAAGTATATATTTCTACTATATATTCTTAACCTTAGTTTTAAGATATTGCTGATAAAGGCTCGCCTCTTTTACTTATCTATTCTAATATAATCTAGGAATTTAAGTAATTGTTCTTAATCTTAACTAGGATTTAAATCTACTATTATATAACAGAGTATTACTTAAAGTTTAATAAGAAGATAAAATAGCTTAAGTGCTGATTTTCTGCTTTCTAGCTATTTACTAAATTCCCTACTATTTACCGTGATAAGGGTAAGTTGTACTATCAGTTTTACCCTACGTATAATTACTCTTAATTAAATCTATATTATTATATACTCCTAATAGGATGGCTGGCTAATATTGATATTTAACTATATACTAATACTACTAGTATAATAGTATATAGTAGAAAATATACCGCTAAGTAAGAGAAGCCCTCTAAGGACTATAAGACTATAATTACTAGAATTTTATCTAAACTTAATTCTGAAAGGCTGCTACACTCTTTCGTTATAAAGATAATAAATAGGCTTATTAGTAAGTGGGACTGGTTAACTTAGAAGGTTTCCTATCTTCTTCTTAATCTACTATTAGTTTATTACTCTTATTAGTGTTATGAGTTGCCTTAATTTAACGGTACGTTTTACGTTAGTAACCCTGCCCTAACTAAGTACTTAATAAGTTCTTAGCTTTTTCCGTATTTAGAATAGATAGCCTTAAGTTTAACAGAATAGAGTTTGGTCTTATCGCAAGGTAGGAAGAGGGTATATAATAGATTTAACAAGATAGTGTCAAACTATTTCACTCAAGGTCAAGTCTCAACTTTAGAGAAAAGATCTCGATTTTTAGAGTAACTATAAAGAATCTAAAATATCCCCGAGCTATTCCACGCCTCATATTTATAGGAAACCCTTCGTACGTATTTTGTGTCCCGGCTGGGAGTATATTGGATACTGCCAGGGAAGATAATGGAAGATGAGTTTAGCTTAGGCCCGTGCCCCGGCTCATCTCCCTCATCAGCACTTATCTTGTTTGTGCCTTGCTGTAGTAGTCACCTGACCCGCTTACCTACTCCGGATGTTGTTTCCTATAGAACTTGAACTTACTTCGGAGCAGTCCTATCTGTAGATTCTATCTTCACTAATTTGCTTCTGCTTGTCGGTATCTCTTGTACATTTCTTCATACTAAGTCTTCCACATTTGCGCCTCTTCGCCTGCAGTTTCCTTGCTATTACTGCCCATAACATTATCCCCTTTCTCTAAGCCTTCGGCCTGAAGGTTACTCCGTTCTTTCTTCTATAAACAGTATAAAGGTAGCTGGTCCTCTGCGCGAAAACTGAGATCGTAAGAACCTCTCCTTCCTTTGTTATCCTTTCACTCTCCTAAGGATGACTCGAGTGGAATCGTCCTTAGTACGCGCTCGCTGTCTAGCTCAAAGGGTCCAAGAGCACAGCCGTCCTATGCCTTCCCCTTGTTCACGTTATCGTAACGACAACCGCTGTTGTTTAGTAGACTTAGCGTCTAGGCGTTATTCTGAATATATTAATCGAAACGTAAAGTGCGATCTCGTAGTTTCGCAGCAAGAGTGGAATCGTTTAGATCATAACAAAGAGAAACTTCGTCAGCAGATTAAAAAATCTCGATGAGAAGCCCTTGAATTGCGTCGTGTTTTATTAGAGCAGTTGTAGAGTATTTAGTATTAGCTGTTGGTTCTAGATTGTGAGTCTTAGGCTTGCGAGTTCCGGCTCCGTCGGCAACTAGCCCAAACAGATTCTCGGGAGAAGGAGATGTTCCAGCGTGAGCTTACCTCAATTAACGAAGTTCGTGCAATAAAGAAGGAAGAGCAAAACCGTTAGAATTAATCTGGCATACTACTATCCGCAGCGTCCGGTGTCACTTCACCTTCCTTCTCAAGTTTTAAGTAGAACGTTCTTTATTCCCCTTACTTATTAGACCCCGCTTTAGAGCAAGCCTTTGCTGCCCCCTCTAATAATACTAGTCAATTAGCTCTAAACTATTCTTTAAGTTCCTAATTAGCTTCTAAGTATTATCCTCAGGTCTGTATTCTTTCCATCTGACCAGGTACTTCCACTAACGCCTAAATCGTTAGTAGTCTAAAATCTACTGGACTTTATACTCGGTACGATCTTCCTCAAGTCTGAGTTTTGTCTAAAGTTTGGCGTTATATAGTGCTGGTTCTAATTTGGAGATATAAAAAACTAGGTAAATTCTTATATCCTTAGGTAACTATAGTTCGTAATTCACAGATCCTATTTATTGTTTAACCTTGAATGGTCCTAACTTAACGTGATCCAGTTTTCGTGATGGTCGTTTTATTTCCAAATTTTTCTTTTTTAAGAAAATCTTATCCCCCTCCTCAAAGGTTGGTCCCTTAACCTTAGATTTATCCTTAATTTTCTTACTAAGATTGCCTTTGTAGGTGATTTTCTGCGTGATTACTTAATGAAGTTATTATAATTCCTTAACTTTTGTTCTTGTAGACTCTGATATTTTGTCTAGTATCTTTAGTTCTCAATAAGCTGTCAGCTTATAACTATAGTTCACATAGAATGGTGATTTTCCTGTTGTTGATGACTTTACAGAGTTGTATATAAACTTAGCTATTGGTAATAAGTTAATTCAATTATCCTATAGTTCGTTGACATACATTCGTAAGTATTATTCTAATATCTAATTTGTCCATTCTATTTATCCGTCTGTTTATGGATGAAATACTGTTAAGAGGTAATACTCAGCCCCTAGTCGTTCTACAAACGTTTTCCAGAATATTAACGTGAATAACTTGTCTCGGTCTGTGATGAATTCTCGTGGCATTCTGTGTCGTGTAATTAGTATTTTAATCAGTAATAACGCCAGTTCATCTGCTTTTATTTCTGTATAGGTTGGTTTAAAATAAGCGTACTTTATTAGTCTATTAATAATAACCAGTATCATGTCATACTATTAACCTATTAAGGTAGTAATTATTAGTATTCCCGTGATAAAGTTTATTGTGACTGATTCCTATAGTCTGTTTAGTAAAGGTATTAGTTACATAAGTCCATACTTCTTATATCTTGATACTTTATTCTTTTTGTATTTAATGCATTCTAAAAGAATATTCCTAACCTTACTCTAAATTCCTGGAATCTAGAAGTGTCTGTTAATCCGTTCTATAGTCTTCTTAACTCCTTAATGTCTATGCATTTCAGCTGAATATTGGTCCTTAATTAGCTCCGTTTGTAATTTATCTAGTACATAAATTATTTCTTAGTCCAGATTCTAGAGTAGTCGTCTATTATTAAATTCCTTTATTTATTTTTTCTAAGTGTTTTTAATAATGACTATTGATTTAATATCTATTTATAAGCTTCCCAGGGATCCGTCTTATTTTTGCTTAAGTATTATATTATATATTTCCGGTATGTCCCTTATATAGTCTGCTCATTAACTAAGTGCGTTAGCCACTATATTTTCTTTTCCAAATTTATAAAGTATTTAGAAATTAAAAGTTAATAGTAATTCCTACTATCTGACTTATCATTAATTTAACTTCTTTGTTATTGTAAATACCGTTAGATTTTTGTGATCTGAATATATAACAATCTAATACTTAGCTTCTTCTAAATAATGTTTCCATTTTTTAAATGCTTAAACTATTGCCAATAATTTCTTATTATAAATATCATAGTTTAACTCAGTAGTTATAAGTTTATGAGATAAGAAGTCTATTAGGTGTTTTCGTTTATTATCTTATGTTTATAAGAGAATAGCTCCTGTAGCTCTGTCTAATGCATCTGCGTATATCTCTACTTAAAGTCCTAAATTAAATATTTTTAATATTAGTAGTTCTTTGAATTTTTTCTTTAGCTTTGTGAAAGCTATATCTTCTTTATTTATCTACTTAAATTATTGATTTTTCTTAAGTAATTCCGTTAAAGGAGTCGTAATTCTTAAATAGCCCTTAATAAATTACCTACAGAATCCCGTAAATCTAAGGAAAGAATGAACTTCTTTCGCATTTATTAGTGTTAGCTAAGATAGAATATTCTTAGCTTTATCTAAGTTAACTACTATCCTATTTCTAGACATAATATATTCTAGAAACTTAACTTCCTTCCTGTGGAACATATATTTTCCTGTTTATATATATAAGTTGTGTTTCTTAAGCCTTCGTAATACTTTCTTAGTATACTTAATATATTCTTCTAGTATCCTATTTATGTATACTAAGATATTATTAAGATATACTAGTACAAAGACATCTAGGTATTCCCTTAAAACGTGATTAATAATAGCTTAGAATATTACTAGTGCGTTAGTAAGTCCTATAGGCATGACTATATATTTATATAATCTATAGCTTATTTTAAAAGCTATCAGCCATTCATGTCCGTTTACTATTTATATTTAATAATATCTATTTTTAATGTTAAATAGACTAAACTATTTAGCCCCTCTGAGTTTATATATAAGTTCTGATATTAAGGGTATTAGATAGTGATTTTTAACTGTTACTTTATTTAATTATTAATAGTCCATACAGAGTCATAGTTTCCCGTTTTTCTTTGGTATGAATAATGCTAGTAATATAATCTCATTTTTACTTTCTTATATATATTCTTTCTTAATATTGTTATTCAAATATTATCATAACTCTTCTTATTATTTAATAGATATTTAATATAATGGTGCTAGTTTCGGTTTTTCTTTTTTCTTAAGTATAATCTTATAATCCTAATTTTTATATTCTGGTATTTAGTTTTCCTGTTCTTCTGTAAACTATTTCCTGAATTCCTTCTAGTATTCATTTAGCATAATAAACGTGGTATTATGAAAAGTTACTTTCTTTATCTATATTATAGCTTTCGTTTATTTATAGTAGTTCTTCCTAATTCCTATAGACTTTATTTTCTAGTTAATTAGTAAGTTCTATTATACTAGCTAGTTCTATCCTAGTATAAAATTTTTACTACTTAGATTTATAATTTTAATATGATAGTTATTTGTATAACCTGTTGTCTTAATAGTTATATTCTCTATCTCAAGATTAATTAGACTTTTTCTGAATATTGCTGGACTATTATCTACGTGTACTACTCTTATAGGTTTTTTTAAAACTCTAGTTAAGATATAGTATCTTTATATCTACTTATTTAATATAAGTATTTTACTAGCCCTGCTGTCTATAAGTGCTTGCGTTTAAAAGCTATTAATACATACATCTATATATAACTTATTTTTATGTTTTTATTTAAGTCGTGTATAGTTAAGTGTTAATTTCTGTGTTTTAACTTTAAATTAGCTTTTTAGCAGTATAGTTATTACTTACTAGCTTTCTAGTTTTTTATTAGTTGTTAACTCCTAAGTGGTAGTCATTTCTTTAGTGTTTCTTTCTTAAGTCTATGAATAAGATATTATTAAAGTTAATATTATTCTTATAATAGCAGCTCATGCTCTTTCCTTACTTCTTTTCTATAATTTTAGTACTTTTATTTTAAGAAACATTTCTTAATTATTAATTTAGCATGTAATTTTGTAGCTAACTATCTATCTTAGTGGCGTTCAGCCTAGTGATATTAGTATTCTAATTAGTACTTATCTTAGTCCAACTATTTATATTTCTCTGTCTTTAAGTCTTGAAGTTCTTTTTTAGAATCCGTGTAGATCAGTTCCTGCTGTGTGTTAAATTCTTATTTCTATACTATCTATTTTAGTACTTATCTTATTATTAGTTTTTTAACTTATATAGTATGAGCTATCTATTTATATTCTTATCCTATATACATCTTCTCTTTATATATCTAGTACTTTTTTTATATAGATCTTTCGGCGGTATTGTTATCCTATATTTATAGTATTAATAAAATAAGTTTCTTATTAGATTTTTTATTTTAATCTCATTCTAGTTTAAGGTGCCCTACAGGATGGTAATAAGTCATATAACTTATAAATAGTATTAGTTCTTATCTATGAATCTTATTTATTTATGTAGCTAATTTCTATCTATTAAGTTTTTTATATTACTTATTACTTACTACCTGTAGTACTTATTAGCACTTGTGTATCCTATCTTCTAGAGTTACTTTCTAGTATTTAGTAACATAGTGTTTCTCTATATAGTGTTCTAATTTATAGATCTAGTAATATCCCCAGCTTACTTACTATCTAATTATTATAGATATTAATTCTTTACCTTTTATTATTTCTTAATTCTGTTGTTATCTGAATTTCTGGTCTTCCTTCTTAAAAGATCCTCCCTTTTATTAGATAATTTTATAGAATTAATTAGCTTCTTTTATAGAGCTAGCCTGGTATTATCTAATAATAGCTTTTTATATAGTAATAATTATATCATTAGCCTGTTCCGCTAAATAATCCTTAACCTACTAATATAGTATTTTATATTCTTATCCAAGATATGTATGGCTTCTATAAATTTAGTATTATTCTTTTTAGATTTATTATATAATAGTTTCTTTAGTTATCTGGTTTTTAGCTAATTTTACTCGGACTATAGTAATTTTAATTTTCTTTAGTGCTTTAGTCTAAACATAAGCCTGTTTAACATCTACTATTTATTATTTATATTCTTTAATAAAATGTTTTTATTTTCTATATCTAAGGCATGCCTTACGTGCATATTGATTCATTTATTCCTTAATATATTTATTTTATTTCTTTTTATTAATCCATACGTTCTTAACTAAGATATAATTAATTTCTATTATATTATAGGTTTAAGTATCCCTTTTATTTCTTTATAGTGTATAGATTATTAGCCTAGTATTAATTTTCTTCTCTTATTCCCTCTAGTACTAATAGTTATTAATAGTTACTACTTATTTAATAGCTTCTAGAAGTATACTAGGTTACTTTTCTTATAAAATCTTATTCTTAATTCTGTTCTTTAGTCCTGTATAGTATATCATAACCAATAGCTAATCTACCTAATTAAGTTGTAATTAGATTTATTTAAATTCCGCTATATAGTTAGCTGCTAATATTCGTTGCTTAAGTTATTAAAGCTTTTAAATTACCTTTATTTCTTTATTAATTTTACTAAAGACTACAGTTAATTCCTTCTTAAAGCTCTCATAATTTCTAAAGGTTTTTTTAATATTATTATTATAGTTTATAAGTCTCGCTAATCCTAGGTTAGAGTCTTCTTTTACTAAGTAGTTTTTTATAAGCGGTTTAAACTATTTTATGGTTCTTTTTATCATATTTATACCAGCTGCTAAGACCTAATCTTAGTTAGTAGTAAATAAAGCTTAATTAAACTAATAGTATAAGTTTATTATGGCTATAAATATCTTGAGTTCATCCTAATTTCCGTTAAATTTAGAGAGTGGTTAGATCTTTGTAATTTCTTCTCTCTTATTTTTTACTATTTTAACTTATTACTGTATACTGATTATAGCATTACGTAACTTTATAATAGCTATTTTTTATTTCTAGATAACCTACTACGTGCTCTTAGTTCCTTTTAATATATTTCTAATAGTAAATAAAGATCCTGCTATGACTCCTTCCTTGCTACTACTTTCTTCTAATAAGTAAAGTTCTTATTCGTCCTTATAGTAGGTCATTATAAACTATAATTAGAAATTCGTTATTAGAATTAATCCAACGTTCTTTTCTATACTTTAAGAAGGTAATTATAATATTATAAGTTGCCTTAACTTAATAGTACATTTTACGTTAGTAACTTTACCTTAACTAAGTACTTAATAAGTCTTTAGTTCTTTCTGTATCTAGAATAAATAGCTTTAGGTTTAATAAAATAGAGTTTAGTCTTATCGCAAGGTAGGAAGAGAGTGTATAATAGATTTAATAAGATAGTATTAAACTATTTCACTCAAGGTCAAGTCTCAACTTTAGAGAAAAAATCTCGATTTTTAGAGTAATTATAAAGAATTCAAAATATCCTTAAGCTATTCTATGCCTTATATTTATAGGAAACCTTTCATACGTATTTTATGTCCCGGCTAGAAGTATATTAGATACTGCTAGAGAAGATAATAAAAAATAAGTTTAGCTTAAGTCTATACCCTAGCTTATCTCTCTTATTAGCACTTATTTTATTTATATCTTGCTATAGTAGTTATCTGATCTGCTTACCTATTCCGGATATTATTTCCTATAGAACTTAAACTTACTTTAAAGTAGTCCTATCTGTAGATTCTGTCTTTACTAATTTACTTCTACTTATTAGTATCTCTTATATATTTCTTTATATTAAGTCTTCTATATTTACGCCTTTTTGCCTGTAGTTTCCTTGCTGTTACTGCCTATAATAGTTAGGTACTTAATATTAATTATTAGCTAGAAAAAAACTAGCTAAATATGTACTATTTTAAGAAAGAAGATAGTAAAGATAATAGAACTCTTTATTATAATAAAAGTCTTCTCTAAAAGTATAAAAATTATTCTAATCTATATAATCTTTCTTTCTATAATTTCTTTTTTAAATATAATTATACTGGTGATATGAAGGAGAGGTCTTGAGCTAAGCTAAAGATTTTAAACTTTATATCTTAATATTATTTTAACCATAACCTAGCGCAGTTTGCTTGTGTTAAACTTATACTCTATTATCTATTTTAGAAGATAAGTAAAATCCTTTTATTTAAGAATGAAATTTTTACTATATATAAGAAGACTTATTAGCACTATAAGTCCTACTATAATTACCTATAAGATAATTTATATAAGAAAAAAAAACTACCTACTAAAGAGGATAATCTAGACCTTAAAGATATTAATAAAGAAGAGGAAGATTTTAATTTATCTTAGAAAAAATTAGCCACTCGTTAACTAGATATATAGAGTATTTTAGTTAATAAAGAAAACTTAAGAGATTACTCTAAAGATTACGTAATAAATTAGTCTACCTAAATTAGTACCTATAACTTTAATCCCTTTACGTACTGAAAGTAATAAAAGGCTAATTATCTTATTAACCTTACTATTTAGGCTAAAGGAACATATAAGACTCTTACTAAAAAATAAAAGTTATTTAATAGGCTTATTATAAACTACTATTAGTTAATTTTAGTTAAAGAAAACCCTCTATAGTAGCTAGTTAATCTAGATAGAGAAGTAAGATCTAAAAAAATATATGTTATAGAATTTATCTCTACTAAGCTTAATAACTTAGCTACTACTTATAAGTATTATTCTCTAATAATTTAAGTAGTACCTATAAGTTATGCTGCTTATAATATTTCTAGTAAGACACTAAATACACTATTTTATATTCTAATTAAAAATACGAAGTTTATTAAGTTGTTATTATAAGCTATCTAAGCTCTTTAGGCTACGTTTAAGAATATTTAGTATCTAGTTATAAATAAAAAATCTATAGTTAGCTTAAAGATACTTACTTAGGTTAATTCACGGTGTAAGAAAATCTTCCTATTATCTAGTTATCTCCTCTTTAGTAGCTTGAGTATAGTTTTAGCTAGAGATTTCTTTTAACTTCTATCTATAAGTACAAGGCCTCTATATAATACTTATATATTCTAGAATATAAGTAAGACGTTCAGGCAGTAGCTATATTAATAGTTTAAGAAATCTATTATTCTTAACGTTATAATATAATAGTAGGGCTATGATTAGGGGGCTTTTTATAACACGTTAAGTTATCTTTACATTAAAAAAATTATAGTTTAAAACTAGCTCTTATTTACTACTAGGATTTAATCAACGCTTCTTATAGATAATATTAATTTATTCTAAAACGTGATTTATATCTACGCTAAGAAAGCTTAAGTCTAGAAGTTAAACTACTACTAGCTATAAAATTCTAGTTAATCTATAATAGCTATTACAGCTAGCTATAAGAGCGTAGGGGCTAAAAATTCCACTATAAAAAAAACTAGAAACCTTAAGGCATTACTTTCTTTAAGTATTAGCTTACAGGTTATACTTATAGATAATATATAAATAGAAAAAAGCCTAGTAAACGGTGCTCTAGGTGTATTAGATAATATTATATAGTTAAGTAATACTATAAACTTTTAAAAAAAAGCCCCTTTAGCATTACTTGTTGCTTTTAATGACTATAATAGGCTATTAGTATACAGGACCTCAGGTAGGAAAAATATAGTACTAATTTTCCATTATTATTAGAATTTCTAGCGTGGGAAAGTTGTATATTTATGAACTTAGTTCCCTTTAGTAATAGCTTATACTATTACTATTTATAAGTCACAGAGTATTATTATTAAACAGGTAGTGTTAGATATCTTAGATAAGAAGAACTTTATTTTTAGATTAACTTATGTAGCTATTTCACGCTGTAAGACTCTCCAGGGTGTGCTATTTATAAATACCTTTAACTTTTAGAAGTTAAAGTAAAAGAAAAGTAAGATAACATGTATAAGACAGGCTAATATTAATAGACAGTTTTAATATTAAGTTACGGTTATTAATATAGTATTTAGATCTTAAAGGGAGTAAATATGTTTATAGTTAAATAGACTAATACTAACTAATACCTGGAACTTTGTTATTCTGTGTTTACTTCTGCCTAGATCTATCAAGCAGCTCAATCCATATACTAACGTCTTTTAGTATAGAATTATTATTATCTAAAAGCTAGTTAAGTAGGTGCTTAGCATCGTTCTTATTAAAATTCCTAAAGTGAAACTTCTTAGTAAAGTCTTCTATTATATTAGACTAAAAAGCACCTGGAAGACCTAAGTATCTTGATGTAAATGCTAACTGAATTTTGGACTAAAGATATTAGCTATAAGATTATGCTGTAGTAACTACTGCTATAATAACATATTCTAAACAGCTAAATAAGCTATAAAAAGGTGGAATTAGATAGCCACTAATTAAATCTACTTTAAGTGTTAAGACGCCGCGTTTAATTACCAGAGCATATAAGACTTTTAAAATAGAAATCTAGATTATATTAGTAATATACTAATACCTAGACTAATATTTTATTTTATGGTAGATGCTAAGTAGCATAGCTGACTTCTTTTTTATAGAAATACCTTTAAGATTTATACTTCTTTATGCTTAACTTATTTAATTAAAGTGCTTAGCTTATATTATTATTATCAAATATTTCTAGACAGGTATTAGTTTAGTATTAGTCTGAAACTAAGAAAATAAATTCTTATCTTAAATCGTGATTTGCTTATAAGCCTAATAATATATTTAAAGTCCGTTTAAGTAAGGAGCCGCCTTAATTTCTTAGTAGCACTTTTTAATATTATACTCTAAAAGTATTACACTACACGTTACTATGTTATTAAATCTAGTATAACTAAATCCTTAAGCACTTAAAGTTATTCTTTAATGGTAGTGTTTAGTTCTATTTTATTATTATTACCTATATCATTATTATCGCCCGATACAGTATTACCAAGGATAGAAGATTAGGAGGGATATTCTTTATTAGGGTTTTATAACTTCGCTTTTTAGGTCTAATAAATACTAACCTTAAACCTACTAATATTAGTAACTAATACTAAGACTAATACTCTATCTGCTTATAGTTTTTTAATAGCCTTAGTCTTTACCTTCTTTTTTAGGTTTTTTGTTATAAACTTTTTATTTTTTTTCTTAGTAGCGTTAATTTCAGCCGCATGGTCCTTCACGTATTTTATTTAATATTTTAAAATGAATTTATTTATTGTATTCTTATCCCGTGCTAGGGTTAGCTCTTTATTTTCTAAATTATTATACCTATTCCTCTCTTTAGCGGTATGCGTATTATTTGAATATTTATTATCTTTTTTTTAGTGTTTGTTTAGTAACGTTATAGAGGCAGGTTTTACAGCGCATTTTAGAAACATAATAAATAGCTAGTAGATAAGGTATTACTAATATATAATATTAGTCTAGGTATTAGTTACGCGGCGTAAAAACTTACAAAATATTATTTTAATAAGATTAGTATATTAGTATTAGTAAGAGGGTAAGGTAAAGTTAAATAAATAAGTAGTTTATACACTAAGTAGCTAATTAAATACTTATATCTTACTAAAATTTCTTTTTTTACTTATTTTTATTTGTATCTTTACACTAATCCTAACGCCCTAACATTTCAAAATCTACTTTAATACTTAATTTAATTACTAATTATTTTGTTTTAACTAATATCTGCTTAATATCTTAACTGTGGCTAGCATAAAGTAGGTTACGTTTACTAGTTTTAATAAGCCTTATAATAATCCTACTAGTACTAAGTAGGTTATGTTTATTAATTTTAATAAGTCTTATAATAATCCTCCCAGCATAGAGTAAGTTACGCCTGGTTTTAATAAACCTTATAGTAATATTCTTAGTATAGAGAATGTTATACTTAGTGGTTTTAATAAGTCTAATAATAATATTCCTAGTACCTAGCATGTTATGCCCAGTGGTTCTAATAAGCCTTATAATAATATTTCTAGTACAGAGTATATTACGCACACCAGTTCTAATAAGGCGTGTAAGAATATTCTAAGTAAGAAATATATTACGTTTACTAGCTCTAATATGCCTTATAAAAATCTTGCTAGTAAAGTAGTATATAAACTAGCCTAAAAGTTAGTCCATAAGACTATTACTGCTACAGATTAGTTCTTAGTATTAGGTAAGATATTAGTTAATTATAATTAATACTTCACAGTCCTTTAGCCTTAAACGCGTATTAAACGGCTTCCAGTAGCTTTAGCTAGTAATAAATCTTAAATTTTATTACTTTTATATTTTAACTCTTTTAGTAATAATCATAAGCGCAAGCCCGGCAGTACGTATTTCCAATTTTCTTTTCTTTTCTTTTATTTTCTTCTTTTTATTTTTATTTCTGATATTAAGTTAACAATTTACAGCTAGTGCGCTACACGAGATTAAATACTATTAATATTACTAAAAATATTTATTAAGGTGTCTTCCATTCCAGTAACTGGTCCATAAGATTATTAAAGACTTTAATAATAATCTCTAGGTTTAGACTATAGCTCTTAACGCTCTGCAAGAAGCCGCAGAGGCTTTCTTAGTTAATATTTTTAAAGATAAGTATTTCTAGGTATTAGTCTTAGTATTAGTTTAATTAGCTTTAGCTGTTAATTTATCCGCTATTTATACTAAGCAAGTTATAATTTAATCTAAAGATCTTTATTACTTCTTCTAGATTATCTGCTGCCTAGCTGGTTATATTAATCTTATTAGTAATATAAATCTAGCTCATATCACTAGAGCTAGCTATTACTAGTAGAGGCTAATAATAAAGAAATAAAGCTAGATATAGAGTTTAGTATTAAGTTAGAGTTTAGTATCTTATTTTTAAATAAGTAGAGTTTTAGTACCTACTCTAAGCTTAAGAATAGATAAAAATCTATACTATAGCTTTACTATATACAACTATATGTAACTTAAAACTCTAATATAAATTTATAATATACTTCACTACACTTAGCCCTCTAACATTTATGTTAGCTTTAGTATTTTAGTAAACTATTTTCATATGAACTCTACTATAGAGACTATAGAATAATCTAATACTTTAACTACCAAAAATACAGCCATATTACTAGATTTTATAGGGTAGTAAAGAAATATAGATTCTATATAAGCTTAGAACACTTAAACTATAAATATAGCCTCTATAACTAAAAGAATAAAGCTTATTACGTAAATTATAGAGGAAACTACCTAGTATAGGCAGTAGCCTATAATTTATAGTAAAAGAAAGTAGAAAGAGCTAGGTAAGCCTATATAAATAGGCCCTAAAGATTTACTATTATAGCTTAAAGACTTATTATATTTATTTATAGTTATCTAGCAAACTACCTATAATAGCTAACTAAGTAGAACTAGAATAAAGAAGATATAAAAAGCATTAAAATTATACTTTTTTAAGATAGTAGAAAGTAAAGTAGGGTAGAAGTAAGTCTGCTAATACTATTTTTAAAAAGGTGTAATTTTAAGTAACCCCTAAACAGGCCCATAAAAAGCCTAGATAATTAAAATATTATTAAATTTCTTTTTATAAACCCTCTCTAATAAATACGCTACGTATTACCTAATATAACGTATAGAAAAGTAAAGATAAAATTATAGTCCCACTAGTTTATAATCCTAAAAATCAGTAAGATATTATTGCTATTTAGGAGTTATAGTAGAATAAACGTATATACACTATCTACTACTCTATAAAGTACTTATTCTGGCTAGTATATCTCTTATCTTTCTATAGTAGGGCCTGCTTTCTTATTAGTAAATAACTTTTACTAGATATATAATTAGTAAGACACTATAGACCAGATTCCTTTACTCTTATAGTTTATACTAAATAGTAAATATTTTATATTCATAATATTTATTTAAAGCCCTCTAGTAAAAACTAGCGTAACTTAAAGTCCTTTATTTTTAATCTTTAAGAGTAACTTACAGAGCCTGGTGAATATTTTCTTTTAAAAGACTTTAACTTATATTATCTACTATAAAGTAGTATAAAATACCTAATATAATATAAAATAGTAGATAACTTTATTTAAACTATTATAAATATAAACCTTAGTTTTTTAACTCTGCTAGAAACTATTACATGGTCTGTATAAGGTCTTATTAGTATAATTAATTTTATTTTTACTACCCCAGGCATTTAAAGAAAGCTTATTAAATATAGTATTAATAAAAGTTTCTACTATAAATTAAACTACTTACTTATTTTTTTTTTAAAGTTATAGGCTGCCGTGAACCTCTAAGCTAGTTAATAAAAGCCTATAACTAAAAGAAAATAGATATTAAAGAGATTTCTAGTAGTGTATAATATTTTCTTAGCCTATAAAAAGACCTTAGCACTCTAAAAGTAATTAACTAATATATAGAATACCTCTAGGCCTTTCTAGTTAACCTTATTTAGTATACTATATTATTACGGAAAGCGAAACTAGATTTTAGCTGTCTATAGTAGACTTAAGAAGTTATAGAGATAGTAAAGTAGTAAAAAAATAGCCTAAAAACACCATAAATCTATAGAAATACTTTATAAGCTAATATAAATAAAGAAAAGAATTATTTATAATACTAAAAGATAGTACTTTTAAGATTAAATCTATAAAGTAGTAGTTAAAAGAGATAATATTTAGAAGCTAATAGTATAAACAAAAAACTATAGCTATATTTTTCTTAAACTTTCTATTCTTTTTCTATTATAAACCTAAAATAGGATGGCCTAGAGCTATAAAGAGAAAATAGATATTCTATAGAAGTAGTTTTTCCTAGCAGAGCTAAATATAGACTTTTTAGATATTATAGAATTTATATACTTTTTATAAGTTAAACAGCTCCTAGAAATTACTCTAGAAACTATTAGAAAAGTAATAGCTAAGTAGTAGGTATTTAGTATACTAGGCTATAATAGTATTCTAAATAGCTTTTTAAAAGCTATAGGCTTTCTCTTTTATATAGCTATAATAGAAATTACTTAAGTATACTAGAACCTAGTATACTACCTATAAATATTTAAAATTGCTTGTATAGTGGCTCTGCGGAAGTTTAAGAAAGATAACTACTTAGTTTTTAAAATATAATAGCCTATCACGCTCCTAAACACTACCATAAAAATTATAGAGATAATTATAATAGAGTAGTTAAGATAACTAGTAAAGTAGTATAATATATTTCTAATCTAGTAAATAAATATAAGACAGTATAGATCTATATATATAGCTCTTAATCTTTTTATAAACTAAGTTTATATTATCTGGAGAGAAAAGGGCTTTGTTGTGACTCTTTTAGCGCTTAATATCTCTAGAGTATTTAATAAAATAATCTATAAAAAACTTATACACATAAATAAAAAGAATTCTATAATAACTTATCTACTAGATTAAAGCATTTATAATAGACTAAAAAACAATAATTATTCTCCTAGATTATGAGATAGAGCTTTTTAATGTGCTAGCTAAAATTCTATAAAACTTCTCTCTTTTACTAATTTTCTTTTTATTTTATATTATAGAGCTTTATAAGGCTTGCGGTAATACCTATAAGAATATATATATTAATAGTTTTATTAATAATACTATATTCTTTATATATAGTTTCTTAACGGAAGTTAATTACTATATTCTTAAGTATATTTATAATTATTACATTAGCTAGGCGGCCTACTATAGAGTAGTTTTTATACTAAAAAAGTATAAACTTATATACTTATTATAAAACCTAAGACGCTTTAATATAATAGTCTTTGTAAATATTAACAGCACTAAGAAAGAGCCTATAAAAGAAATTTAAATTCTTAGTATCTAGCTTAACCCAGCCTTTTACTAAGGTATATATATCTAAAAAATCTTTTAAAAGATAGAAAAATAGTAGTAAGCTTTTTATTATCTTACCACATTAATATAAAGAGCTATCTTTTTATAAGTAAGATAGATTTATAGTATTATAATACTCTTAGTATTTATTTTTAGTACTATAATCTAATACTAGCCTAGTTAAAATAAGTCTAGAAAGATTAGCAGCTACCTAAACTAACTCCGTAAATTCTAGATAGGATACTTATAAATAATTACTAGAATATATTAAGCTATATTAATAGTAGTACTTAAAATAAAGATAAGAAGTAAAATTGGAATTAGGAAAAAGAATTATATTTTTACTACTCACCTAGTAGACTTTACAGTATCGTTAAATTTATACTTATTTTATCTTTTATTAAGAACTTCTAGTTTATAATGTGTAACACTGCTGTAAGGTGTAGTAACTATATAATATAAATAATTATTACTTATTTAATAACCTCTTTTTTTTCTTATTACTTCTATTAAGGATTTATTAAGCTATAGCTTAAGGCTTAAGCGCTATTATTACTTATTAAAATAAATAACACTTTTATAGAATAATACTAAGAAATATATAGATATTAAAAGCGGCTAGTTAACTGTAGAAGGAAAGTAAAATAATATAACTAATAACATTAAAATACTTCAAAGAGGTAATTAGGGCCTATACTAAAAATATTAGAGCTAATTTTTTTACTTTATATAATAATATATCTTTTAATTATTATACTCTAAAGATAAAGCTTTAAGCGCTTAACAATCTAGCTAATTAACTAAATAAATAGAAACTAACTCTTTAAGATATTATTTAGGAAATCTGAATCTTATAAAATACTAAACTAATATATACTAAAATAGTATAAAATCTAGTAACTATAATTATAGCACTAGTAATAAGACCTACACTAGTTAGGAAAGCAGACCTATTAATTTAAATTTAAATAAATAATAAGGGAGTTCTATAAGAACTAAATACACTTACTTTAGCTAAATTTCTAAACAGGGTATATAACTATTACTAATCTCTATAGTGTGTAGTTATTACTAGAGTAATTTCTAGAATTAGCTTTATTATTATAGTAGCTACTAAATAGATAAAGACCTAGCTAATAGAAAATAACCATTAGGTTTAGCTAATTAACTTAAAAGCTAAAAAAAAAAAAAAAACTATATGCTATACAGATCCATGGGGTTAACATCTAAGAAATAGAAAATAGAAAAAAAAAAGATATAATAGCTATATAGACTAAATAAAACTAAATATATATTCTATATATCTAAATCTAAAGCTTTCGGTGGAAGAATAGGAAAAACGCTAAAATAAAAAAAGTAAGTATAATAATTCTAGAAGTTAATAAACTAGAAATAGCTTAAAATATTATTAAAAAAGGCTTTTTTATTTAATACTATGTTTATATAGTAGACCCCTGGTCTAATAACTAACAGATTAAATAATACTTTAAATACTAAAGATATAACCACATTATAAAAAATTATAAGCATAAAATAAGGTGCGGTAAATGCTCTAAATATTATAATACCTATTAATATAAAAACCTAGAAAAAATAGAATACACCCTTTACCGTAAACTATACCTAGTCTGGAGTAAAAAATGCTGGTATTAAAAGAGAGCTATAATATAAACTTAAGAACTAATATAAAAAGGCATAAACTATATAACGGGTATATTATATATAATAAATAGATTATAATAGATTTAAATAACCACTCACTAAACCACGTCCACCCTGGGAAAGAGGAAAGTGAATTTATTAGCTATAATAATAATAATACCTACTTAAAGAAAAATAGGAAGAATGCTAAGCTTCTAATACTATAGAAAACACTTTATCTAATTATAAATAGTAGTTAATAATTTTTAATCTAGTAACTAAGAGACAGCACCTGAAGTAGAAATGACTAATATAAAAGAAAACAAGATTAATAAGCTTACTTAAGTATAGAATTAAACCTAAAGACGCTTTAAATCTTATAATTTAATATACATTACATAATAAGCATATAATCTTAAATCATACTTTAAGTATAAAACATATGGGATATTATAGTAATATAAGACCTAGTAAAGAGTAAAATAAAGTAAGAAAAGAGTTCTCTCTCCTATTAAGGCTTTCATACTATTTAAAGAAATAAATAAAAAGCTAGGGTTTGCTTTTACGTTAGTAAATTACTTAACTTAAGGAAATAGAAATAGAAATATTATATAAATAACCTAGTAACTTTTACCCTTGAAACCGAGATTAGAAAGATTAACATCTATAATATGTATAATAGATATGTTAATCTAGATATTAAGATACTTATCTCTTTTCTAAAAAAGAAAAGTAAATATATTCTTTTAGGTAACTTTAATCTACATTATCTAAGCTAGAAAGGCCTATAAGTACGGAGACTAAAAGTAAAAGTAATATAACTTTATAATATAATATAAGAAATTCTCTACCTCACTACCTTAAGAGGACTTAATATATAGAGGAGAACTAAAGATATAGCTAATTTCTCTATTATAGACCTTACCTTTCTAATAGAAGTACTATTAAGAAGGTTAATCTCATGCTATAAATATAAAGAGATAACAATAGATTTAGACTATAAATCTATTGAAATAATCTTTAATATCTAACTGCTGCTTTGTAATGACTAAAGACGCCTTTAGAAACATATTAACTAAATAGACTTTAAAAAGGTACTAGTATTTTAAATAGAGAAAAGAACCTAATACCTATTTAAGAAATCTTCTAGTAAACTATTTACTAAAAAACTTCTGCCTAAAGCTAGGTACCTATCTCTACTAATAATTACTAATACTAAATAATTCTCTTAGGCACTAGAAGATGCTCTTATAGCTATTATTAATAAATAAGTATTTTTTACTAGACTATTAGAAAAAGCAGACTCCTAAATAACACCTAAAATTAAAGCTAAAATTAAAGAAACAAAAAAGGCAAGGAGATAGGCTTAGTAATTAGAACTAGAAACAAACTAGAAGACATATAAAACTCTAGAAAATAAGAAGAAATGGTTTATTTGCTGAATATTAAGGAACTAATAGCAGTTTACTATAGCTATAGTTATAAATTAGAATAAAAAACTCTAGAAGCTAGTATAATAAGCTAAAGTTGTATATATACTAAAAAAACTACCTTAAGTATTTAACCTACAAGGACTAGATAAATGTATAGTTGTTAATAATAATAGGAAAGTAGAGTTTCTACTTTAATATTTTTTCCTACCTACACGTGATACAGACCTCTCGGATCTAGAGATAATAAAAAACATTTATAAAATATTAGAAGAAAACTAATAGATAGAAAATAATACTTAAGTAATATTTAAACTATAATAGGAAATAGCTAGAGCCTAAAGAGAGGATAAAAATTAAATTCTAGATCTCACCTCTTACTTTATCATAGCGGAAAAAGGAAGACTGTTCTTAAGTTTAGAAATACTAGAAAATAAAATCTATAGTATTATTACTAAACTCTCTAAAGATAAAGCCAGTAGACTATATAGAGTTACTAATAAATATATTAAGAATTATATAGTAATATTAAAGAAACTACTTTATTATTTGTTTTAAGCATGTCTTCTTTTAGGATACTATTTAACTAATTTTAAACAATTAGTTACAGTAGTTTTCTGTAAACTAGATAAGAAAAAATATAATATTCTAAAAAGTTAGAGACTAATAGCCCTCCTATCTTGTATAAGAAAAATCTTAAAGGTAGTGGTGGCTAATAGGCTTAATAATTTAGTAAAATAATTTAACCTATTACCACTAAACTAAATAGTAAGACGTGGAAGATTAATAATTATGGTACTAGAGTACCTAGTAGAACTAATATATACTATATAATAAACCAGTAAAGTCATTACAGTCCTTAGTTTAAATATTACTAAAATATTTAATAAAGTTAACTATAAGAGACTCTTATTTAACCTAAAAGAAAAGAGTATTCCTAAGTAAATCGTCTGATATATTAAGTCCTTTTTAAAAGAATAAATAACTAAAATCAAGTTCTCAAGCTTCTTCTCTAACTATAAGAGAGTAAAATATAGTATTTTATAAGGTAGTTTTTTATTATTTATACTATTTCTCTTCTTTATAGCATTCTTACTAGAAAATATTATAGAGATAGAGTTTCTAGTATATATAGATAATACTTATTTTATAGTAATCTCTCTAAATATTTAAAAGAGCTATATGATAATTAAAAAAGCGTATAAGTAGTATTAGATTTAGGTAAAAACACATAGAGCATAATTTACGCCAGATAAATATAAAATCATATACTTTATAAGAAAATGTGGCATAGAAAACGAAAGATTAGCTTTATTTAAAATTAAAGACTTTATAAAGACACTAGCTAACTTTATATAAATATTAAAAGTAATTATAAACAAAAAACTAAATTAGTACCCATATATTAAAAACACACTTAGTAAGACTAAAACTTAGAGAATGCCCTAAAAAGACTTATAAGATTTATTTAAGAAGTGAATATAAGAAACTATAGATAACTATATACCGCTTTAATTTAACTAACTATTACTTATAGCTGCAAAATCTGGTATAGACTAGATCAAATAAAAGGCTTTATTTTGAAATCTAATTTATAGAAACTTTAAGTAGTGTAGAATAGGTGTATTTAAATAGTTATAAGAGTATATAAGGCTATATCTATTAAACTATTAGAAAAAAAAGCATGGATTAAGTTTATTAATTACTTTATAGAGAAATAAATATTACTTATAAGAATATTATAAATAGACTCTCTAGTCGGGAAAATATTCTAAAATCTCTGTAACTAAATTAGAAAATAATACCGCAATTAGCTGAAGTATATACTAGATAAAAGAATAGAGAAATTTACTAGTATAATAATCTAGTATATATTAACACAGAGAACACAAAACCTTAAGTGGGTGTAAAATCTTAAGAAAACTCTAGTAAAATAAAAGGCTATATACAGAAATCTAGTTAAAAAATAGTCTAAGAAGAGAGTTAAAAAGTAATAGGAGATTTATACTAAAAGCTAAAAAAAGAACCTCTATACACTAGTTACAATACAGGGCAAATAGGGTAAGACTAATATATAAAAATATAAAAATCTTATTAGAGCATAAAGCTCTATTATTATCTTATATTATACTAAAGTAATTAGCTTTAAATCTTTTTTATATAAAATAAAAGTACTATCCGTGCTCTCTTCTAACTATAACTATAGTAAAAAGTAAACTATTTATTATATATTTATATAGTGTCTACGCCTTAATAAAGAAAGGATTTAACTTTAGAATATTACAGGAACCTTAGATTTCCAGATCTGAATAAATAATAATAAAATACTACTAAAGGTTACTAATTAGGTTATGTGAATATTAGGGCTAGACTAATTCTTATAGGCATGTATGTATAAAGAGAAGGAAGAGAAAAAATTACAGATCACATAAAAAAAAAAGACAAAGAGAAGAAAGAATAAGATCTATTAATAGCTTAAAATAAAATAAAGAGAATAGCTTAATAGATTATAGATAAAATAGAAGTAGAATAACACGCAGATTATAGTAAAACCTTATGGGTAAATAAAACCACTATATTTATCCTACCTTAAGAATTTACTTTATTTAGAAGTAATATCTTTAGAATAGAGCAGAACCCTAATAAGTAAAGAGAATTAATAAACTCACAGAAGGGAAATATAAAGTATAGTGTAAGATTTTTATTTTATATTAAGTTAAATATTAAGTATAAGAGAGTATATCTCAGCAAAGCTTAAATATAAAAAGTAGATATTCTTTAGCTTATAAATAGACTAAGCTACTTTTATATATACCTTTAGTAGAAATCTAAGCATACAGAGATAACCTATATAAGATATATAATTAGATAAAAGGTTTTTCTCTTATATAGTTTCTATAGATATCCTGCATGGACCCTTAAGGGATCTCAGTTAGAAGAATTAAACTTATTATTATTATTATTAAAATAAAGACTTTTACTTTTTTATTATAGATTATTCTTAATATAAAAATCGCTAGCTATAAGTACTGTATAAAGATTTTAAATATAAAATAAAAAATCACGCGAGCCTGTATAAAGATCTGAGATAAAATTTAAAAATAATAAAGCCTTATTTACCCACATATGATAGGGAAAAAGCGTATAGATTAAACTTTAAAATAATTTATAAATATATATAAATCTATTAAAGACTAGAAATAAGCAGAAGCAGATATAGAAAATGCACTAATTAAACTATAAACTACTATAATACGTAAATAATAGTAAGAGTAGACTGCTTAAAAATATAACTAAAATCTAGTATATTAATAAGCTCTAGAAAAGGAAGTTCTTAAAATCTATATAGACCTCTATAAAGCAAAAAGCTTAATTATTAATTTAGATTTATATAAAATAAATTAGACTTATAATATTTTTTATAAAAGTGTTACAGACGGTAACAGTAAGGCAGCTATATCTAAAGAGCTAAAGAAATTAACTATAATAGCTAATAAAGTTCTAAAATAAAAATGTATGTTTAAGCTAGAAAGAAAGAATTATAAGCAGATATAAAACGCACTAGTATAGACTAAGGTATAAGCTAAGAAATAAGAACAGAAATATAGAACTATACTATAAAATTAGGAGTAGTTATGCACGTGACTAAAAAAGACTTAGTAAATAAATACTAATAAAGAAGATAATACTAAGACTAGACTTATCTTTATTATCTTTTCTAGTAGTATTTAATATACTGCTAGCAGGTATATAATATACGTATAAAGAGTTTTCTATAAATATAAGACATAGAACAGCTTAGGGATATTTATGATTCTTTATAGTTACTCTAAAATCAAAATCTTCTCTCTAAGTTAAGACTTGAACTTAAGTGAAATAGTTTAATACTATTTTATTAAATTTATTATATATTTTTCTTTCTACCTTATAATAAAGCATAAACTCCTATCTATTAAACCTAAAGCTATCTATTTTAAATATAGAAAAAACTAAAGTTCTATTAAAATATTAGTTAGAGTAAAGTCGCTAACGTGAAACGTATTATTAAATAAAAACAACTCATAATATTATAACTACCCTTTTAAAGTGTAGGAGAGGACGTTGGATTAATTCTAATAATAAATTTCTAATTACAGTCTATAATAACTTACTATAAGGATAAATAGGAACTTTATTTATTAAAAGAAAGTAGCAGTAAAGAAGAAGTTATAGTAAAATCTTTATCTACTACTAAAAGTACATTAAAAGGAAGTAAGAGTGTATAATAAATTATTTAAGAATAAAAAATAGCTATTATAAAGTTACGTGACGCCTTAGTTAACTTATAATAATAAATAATAGTAGATAAGACTAGCAGAGAAAAAATAGCCAAAATATAACCTCCTATAAAGTTTAATAGTAATAGAGATAAACTAAAAATCTTTATAGCCGTAATAGACCTTTACTATTAGTTTAATTAATTTTTATTTATAATTAACTAAGATTGGATTCTGGTAGCTGGTATAAACATAATAGGAAAAGCTATAAAATAGTTTAAACTACTTATAAAGAATTATCTAGCTAAAGGAGACTTTAACCTAGGATTAGCAGGACTCATAAACTATAATAACAATATTAAAAGAACCTTTAAAAACTATAAGAGCTTTAAGAAGGAAAT
The DNA here is from genome assembly GCA_010093925.1 of Zopfia rhizophila CBS 207.26. Classification (NCBI taxonomy): domain Eukaryota; kingdom Fungi; phylum Ascomycota; class Dothideomycetes; family Zopfiaceae; genus Zopfia; species Zopfia rhizophila. The sequence continues at coordinate 234,071 of ML994636.1, forward strand.
GATTGTAGTTTTTAGAAAAATTAATAAAAAAAATAGAAGTAATTTAGAAGCTCTAATAACTTAAATAATATACATCAGTAACTAACTACATAACAGAATTTAAGTAAATCTAATTTTAACTAGACTAAATAGATTAACTCTTGGTTATAATATACTACGTAGGACTAAAGGACAGAATTAAGGATAAAATTTCCTAAGGAAAATAACCTAGTATACTTCTAAGAATTATTAAACAAGCGGTGACTATTAACAACTATTAGTACTAAAAAAAATAAAAAAATAAAAATAATACTAGGCTAGTAATCTATGTACTATAAAAGAATAAAAAGAATACCTAAACCTATAATATAATAGAAATTAATTAAGTATTAATCAAGAACACATAAATTAATAAAAAGAAGTAAGATAAATGAACTAAGGAATGAATAAATTAATATGTATATAAAGTATGTCTTAATTACAGAAAAAAAGAACACTTTATTAAAAACTATAAATAATAAAGAGTAGATGTTAAACAGGCTTATGTTTAGACTAAAGTACTAATTAAAATTACTATAGTTTAAGTAAAACTAGTTAAGAACTAGATAACTAAAGAAGCTATTATATAATAAATCCAGAAGAAGTAATACTAAATTTATAGAAAATATATATACCTTAAATAAAAATGCGAAATACTATATTGGTAGGTTAAAAATCATTTAGCAGAACATGCTAATAATATAATTACTATTATATAAAAAGCTACTATCAAATAACACTAGGCTAGCTCTATAAAAAAAGTTAACTAATTTTATAAAATAATCCAACAGAAGGGAGGACCCTTTAGAGCGGAGAATTAAAAATTCAGATAATAATAAAATTAAGAAATAATAGAAAGTAAAGAACTAATATCTATAATAATTAGATAATAAATAAGCTAAAGATATTACTAGATTTGTAGATTAGAATACTATATAAGGGAATATTATATTACTAAGCACTAAGAGGTTACCCTAAAAGACAGGATATATAAATACTAATAAGTACTATAAATAGCTAGTAATAAGTAATATAAAAAACTTAGTAGATAAAAACTAGCTATATAGATAAATAAGATTTATAGATAAGAATTAATACTACTTATAAGTCATGTAACCTATTACCACCCTGTTAGATATCTAGAGTTAGGATAAGATTAGAACAGAAAACTAGAGAAAGAACTTACTTTATTTATTTTATAAGTATAAGACAAAGAAGCTGCCGAGAGGACCATATAAAAAAAGTACTAGATATATAAAAAAAAAACATATACTAGATAAGAATATAAATAGGTAGCCTATGCTATATGAGTTAAAAAACTAATAATAAAACAAGTACTAAAATAAATAGTATAGAAATAAGAACTTAACATATAGTAAGAACTGATCTATATGGATTCCAAAAAAGAACTTCAGGACCTAAAGACTAAGAAATATAAATAGTTAGATTAAAATAAGTGCTAATTAGAATACTAATATTACTAAATTAAACGCCGCTAAAATAAATAGTTAGTCACAAAATTACATACTAAACTAATAACTAAGAAATATTTCTTAAGATAGAAGTACTAAAATTATAAAGAAAAAGTAAAAAGTAAGTATAAGATATTACTATAGGACTAATACTAACTCTAGTAATATTTTATCTACAGACTAAAAAAAAAAACACTAAAGAAATAACTACTACTTAGAAGTTAATAACTAATAAAAAACTAGAAGGCTAGTAAGCAACAACTATGCTGCTAGAGAGCTAATTTAAGGTTAAAATATAAAAATTATTACTTAACTATATATAACTTAAACAAAGACACGAAAATAAGCTATATATAGATATATATATTAATAGCTTTTAGACGCAAGCGTTCATAGATAATAGGGCTAATAAAACACTTATATTAAATAAGTAAATATAAAAACACTATATTTTAACTAAAGTTTTAGAGAAACCTGTAAGAGTAGTATGTATAAATAATAATCTAACAACATTCAAAAAAGGTCTAATTAATCTTAAAACGGAGAATGTGACTATTAAGGCAGCAAATTATATAAATAACTACTATATTAAGATTATGAATTTAGATAGTAAGGATTTTATATTAGGATAGAACTAGCTAGCATAATAGAACCTACTAATTAACTAGAAAATAAAGTCTATAGGAACTAGAAAGGACTATTATAAATAAATATAAGCTATAATATAAATAAAGAAAATAACTCTTTATAATATTACATTTATTATACTGAATGAATACTGGAAGGAATTTAAAAAATAGTTCTTTAAAAAAGCTAAAGACTAATTACTAGAATACTAAGACTAAGACTATAAGATTACGCTTAAAAAAGGAACGGATCTAAAACCAGAACTATTATATTAACTATCCATTAATTAATAAAAGAAGTTATAATGATATCTGAATAAAAACTTAAAGAAAGAATATATATAGGAAAGTAAAAGCACTATAGCATCACTAATACTCTTTATACTAAAAAAGAATAGTAAATTAAAGGTTATGTGTTGACTACAGATATCTTAATAAAGCTATAGTAAAAAATCGTTACCTTATACCCTTAATATTAGAACTTATAAATAAACTTAGAGGAGCTAAATAGTTTAGTTTCTTTAATATTAAAAATAAATACTACAGAATATAAATAGCCGAAGGACATGAATAGATGACTATACTAAAGATAAGATATAGGTTATTTAAATACCTAGTTATGCTATTTAGACTCACGAATACACTAGCAATATTCTAGATAATTATTAACTATATACTAAGAAAATATCTAGACGTATTTATAATAGCATATTTTAATAACATGCTTATATACACAAACGGGATGCTAAAAGAATATATTAAGTATACTAAAAAGATACTACAGAAGCTTAAGAAACACAACCTATATATTTAAACAGAGAAATATATGTTCTATAGAAAAGAAATTAAATTCTTAGGATATCTAATATCCTGAAATGGAATAGCAGTTAACCTGGATAAGGCTAAGAACATTTTATCATAGCCTATACTAATAAACACAAAAGAAGTTTATTTTTTTCTTAGATTTATAGGCTTTTGCTGATAATTTATTAAGAACTATTTAAAAATCACAACACCCTTAACGGAATTACTTAAAAAGAACTAATAATTTAAGTATAACCCTAAAAAAGATATTCCAGAAACTACTAATATTAAAGATATTTAACTTATGACTTTAAATGGAGATATATGCGGATACATTAGATAGAGCTATAAAAACTATTCTATTATAAGTACAGAATAATAAACACAAATATTTAGTAGACTTTCTATCTTATAAACTTATAACTACTAAGTTAAACTATAATATTTATGATAAAGAACTATTAGTAATAGTTTAAGCATTTAAAAAATGGAAACATTACTTAGAAGGAGCTAAGCACTAAATTATTATATATTCAAATCACAAGAATCTAACAGCATTCATAATAATAAAGAAGTTAAATTAATAATAAATCAGATAATAGGAATTAGTTTCCATATTCGATTTTTAAATACTTTATAAAGTAGGAAAAGAAAATATAATAGCTAATACACTCAGCTAATAAGCAGACCATATAAGGGATATACTGGAAATCTATAATATAATACTTAAGTAAAGATAGAATAGATCTCTGGGAAACTTATAAATTAATATTAAACACATAGTCATTATCGAAAACACTTAGGAAAAACAAATAAGGGAATTTAACAATAGATAACTACTATAGAATTTAGACTAAAAAACAATCTATATACTAGATGAATTATAAACTAAATTAATTAAAAACTAACATTCAGCAGAAATGCATGGATATTAGGGAATTAAGAAAACTATAGAACGAATTAACAGACACTTCTAGATTCCAGGAATCTAAAATAAGGTTAGGAAAATTCTTTTAGAATATATTAATTATAAAAAGAATAAAGTATTAAAATATAAAGAGTATGGACTCATGTAACCTATACCTTTACTAAATCTACTATAGAAATTAGTTATAATAGACTTTATTACAGGAATACTGATAATTACTATCTAAAGAGATTAATAGTATAATATAATACTAGTTATTATTAATAGACTAATGAAGTACACTTACTTTAAACCAACCCATACGGAAATTAAAGCAAATAAACTGGCTATATTACTAATTAAAATTTTAATTATATGATATAAAATACTATAGGAATTTATTACAAACAGAGACAAATTATTCACGTTAATATTCTAGAAGATGTTTATAGAGTAACTAGAGATAGAATACTGCCTCTTAACAGCATTTCACCTATAAACAGATAGATAAACAGAATGGATAAACTAAATATTAGAATAATACCTACAGATATATATTAATAAACTATAAGATAATTAGATTAACTTATTATTAATAGCTAAGTTTATATATAACTCTATAAAGTTATTAATAATAGGAAAATTATTATTCTATATGAACTATAGTTATAAGCCTACGGCTTATTAAGAACTATAGAAACTAAATAAGATATTAGAACCTATAAGAAGGAAAGTTAAGAATTTATAACTACTTTATAAGAATATCATACAGAAAATTACTTATAAAGATAATCTTAGTAAATAAATTAGGGACAAATCTAAAGTTAAGGGACTAATCTTTAAAAAAGAGGATAAGATTTTCTTAAAAAAGAAAAATTTAGAAATAAAACAACTATCACAAAAACTAGATCACGTTAAATTGGGACTATTTAAGGTTAAATAATAAATAGAACCTGTAAATTACGAACTATAATTACCTAAAGATATAAGAATTTACTTAGTTTTCTATGTCTCTAAACTAGAACCAGCACTATAGGATGCTAAACTATAGATAAAACTTAAACTTAAGAAAGATACTACTAAGTACGAAGTTTAATAGATTTTGGACTACTAACGGTTTAGGCGTTAGTGGAAATATTTAGTTAAATAAAAAGATTACAAACCTAAAAATAACACCTGGGAGCTAGTTAGGAACTTAAAGAGTAGTTTAGAGCTAATTAACTAGTATTACTAGAAAAAACAATAAAGGCTTACTCTAGAACTAAGTTTAAGATATAAAAAGAATACAGAATATTCCACTTAAAACTAAAGAAAGAAGCAATATTAGACACTATAGATTATAGTATACTAGATTAACTTTAATAGATTTATTTTTTCTTTATTATATAAACTTTATTAACTAAGGTAAGCTCACGCTGGAATATTTCCTTTTCTTAAGAATTTATTTAGGCTAGTTTATAATAGATCTAACACTTACAAGCTCTTAACTCTTCCTTATAACGATAATAATTAAGGAGATTATTTTAGGCTTTTTTTAGTTAACAGTAAAGGCACTCCTTATCATAGTTTAACTAGTTCTATTTAGGCTAGGTTATAACTAGGTTATATTTTATATTACAGTCAATACACTCAAAGCAACGCCTAGAGGAGAGATAGACTAAATAGTAATAATTATTATTATAATAGTAAGAACAGAGCGATGGTATGTAATAGAGTTTATTATAAATCTAAGAAACTAAACAGTAAGCACGTATTAGAGATAACTTAAGACGTATTATTATTAGAAAGCTAAGTAGAAAGGAAAAGGAGTTAAGAATCTTATAGTTTAAAACACTAAATAGAAAACCTACTACCTTTATACTACTTATAGAAAGAAAAAACTATCTTCTAGAACGAAGACTTAGAAGAGGGGGATAGTATTATAGACGGTAATAATAAAATAGCTATACTTAAAGAGCTAAAGAAATTAGCCATAATAGCTAATAAAACTCTAAAATAGAAACGTATATTTAAGCTAGAAAGGAAGAATTGTAAGTAGACATAGAATATACTAGCACAAGCTAAGGTACAAGCTAAAAAGTAAGAATAGAAATATAAAATTATACTATAGAATTAGAAGCAGTCATGCACGTGACTAAAAAAGACTTAGTAAATAAGTACTAATAAGAGAGATAATACTAAAACTAGACTTATTTTTATTATCTTTTTTAGCAGTATTTAATATACTGCCAGCAGGTATATAATATACGTATAAAGGGTTTCTTATAAATATAAGACATAGAACAGCTTAGGGATATTTATGATTCTTTATAGTTACTCTAAAATCAAAATCTTCTCTCTAAGTTAAGACTTAAACTTGAGTGAAATAGTTTGATATTATCTTATTAAATCTATTATATATTTCTTTTCCTATTTTATGATAAAGCACAAACTCTTATCTGTTAAACTTAGAGCTATCTATTCTAAATATAGAAAAAGCTAAAGTTCTATTAGAATATTAATTAGAGTAAAGTCACTAACATAAAACGTACTATTAAATAAAGGCAATTTATAATAAAAAGTTTAGCTAAAAAATTTTCCTACTACTACATACGTCTGTAGCTATGGATAAGAGATAGTAAAATATATTATCTTATATTACTCTCAGTTTACAGATACAAGAATAGCTTTATAAGATATAGAATCTAGTAAAATTAATTTCTAGTATTTTATAGAATTAGTAGAGAGTATAGCTAAGTTCTTATACTAGCTTATATAAATAAATATTTTACTATAGTTCTCTCTAGCTACAGAACTACTCTATAGAGTAAAGAATAAATAGGAAAGTGCCTATAACAAGTAGATAAAGCGCTATAGTTAGAGTTATAAACTTTTTTTACTTTATAAAAAGTACTATAAACAGCAAGAAAATAGGCCATACATAATAAATAAAAGAAATAGAGATTGTTTTTCTTAAAAGCGGAGGCTATATACCCCGTAATAGATTTTTCTTTATATAATTAAATTTATAAAAGGTCTGTATGGCATACCACTGCCTAAATCAGCATAAAAATAATAAATAAATAAATTATTTAACTATAAAGCTAGAAAGCACATATAAAAAAACTTTAATACTATAGAAATTAAAGCTATAAATTATACTTCTTTTTATTTAGCAAAAAATAAAAACGTGTTTAGAAAATTTTTAATTTTAAATATAGAAAGTATAGTTACTTTATTTAAAATTATCTATTTCTCTATTTAAACTCTAATTTAATAGTTTATTTTAAAAAAACATCTTTTAATAATTGTTTTACTTATTTTTATTTAGTTTTAATAAATTTTATAGTTGGAAACCTAATTAGTAATTTAAACCTAACTTATTAAAAGTCTTGTTTTGGAAATAAGTTGCTTTTTAAAACACTTCTAATACTAAATATTTATTAACTTATAAACTTTTTACTTAATAACTAACTTTTAAAACTACTAAGTAAATGTTTTATATATTATTTAATAAAATAGCATATTTTACTTTATTACTACTTTAATTAATACTAAAGTAACTAGTGTAAGTTATATTAATAGATTTTTAATTAGTACTTAAAAACTTTATTTTTTACTACTTTTATATATTTTATATTCTATTAGTTTTAATAAAAAAAATTTAAAAAAAGGTATATTTTGTATACTACTAGTATAACTTTCTATTACGTAAATTATATTAAGAAGACTTATTTCTATATAATAGCTATAGAAAACTATAAATTAATTTTCAGCTAACTTTAAATAAAAAAGTATAAAGTTAACTTTAACTATTATATGTAAAAATAATTTTTTAATACTTTTTATTACTAAGCTTATTACTTATACTTATTTTAATTACTAATATTTTTAAGGGAATTTATTAACTACTTAAAAAACTTTTTAATAAAGCTTTTATTAAAAGGTTTTTATTTTAATACTATTTACTTACTTTACTTTTAGACTTACTTTCTAAAGTTACTACTAACTACTTAAACATAATATAATAACTAGTTAACTAAAATAAACTATTAATTATAAGAACCTAATATTTACTTAAAGAACTTTTTAATAAACTGTTTTTTAAAAAGTTTTTATTTAGAAGCTAAATTTATATTAAACTACGTACTTAAATTTAATACTAAGTTAAATAAGACCTTTATAAAAAAGTTTTTTTTAAGGCTTTAAAAACTTTTTAGTAAAGGCTTTACTAAAAAAGCTTTACTAAGAATTTAAACTTAACTTAAATAGAAATATTTACTTAATAAGAGTAGTACCTTTTACTTAGCTTACTTAAAAATATAAACACGAAATCTTTACTATTTTAATAACTAATATTAATAAGGCTCTAGTTGTAAAAACCTATACTAACTTATTTATAAAAGTTCTAGAAAAGTACTATAATATTCTTAAAACGTTTTTACGTAAAAAAGCTAAAAATACTAAAGCTAACATAAATGTTAGAGGGCTGAGTATAGTAAAGTATATTATAAATTTATATTAAAGTTTTAAGTTACACATAGTTGTATATAGTAAAGCTATAGTATAGATTTTTATTTATTTTTAAGCCTAGAGTAGGTACTAAAACTCTACTTATTTAAAAATAAGATACTAAACTCTAACTTAATGCCAAACCCTATATCTAGCCTTATTTCTTTATTATTAGCCTCTACTGGTAATAGCCGGCTCTAGTAATATAAATTAGATCTATATTACTAATAAGATTAGTATAGCCAGCTAGGCAGCAGATAATCTAAAAGAAGTAATAGAGATCCTTAGATTAAATTATAACTTGCTTAATATAAATAGCGGATAGATTAACAGCTAAAGCTAATTAGACTAATACTAAGACTAATACCTAAAAATACTTATCTTTAAAAACATTAATTAAGAAAGCCTCTGCGGCTTCTTGCAGAGCGTTAAGAGCTATAGCCTAAACCTAAAGATTATTATTAGAGTTTTTAATAATCTCACAGACCAGTCACTAGAATGGAAGACGTTTTAATAAATGTTTTTAGTAATATTAATAGTATTTAATCTCGTGTAACGCACTAGCTGTAAATTATTAACTTAATATTAAAAATAAAAATAAAAAGAAGAAAATAAAAGAAAAGAAAGGAAAATTGGAAATACGTACTACCAAACTTACGCTTACGATTATTACCAAAAGAGTTAAGATATAAAGATAGTAGAATTTAAGATTTATTACTAGCTAAAGCTACCGGAAGCCGTTTAATACGCGTTTAAGACTAAAGGACTATAAAGTATTAATTATAATTAACTAATATCTTATCTAATACTAAGAACTAATCTGTGGCAGTAATAGTTTTATGAGCTAACTTTTAGGCTAGTTTGCATACTACTTTACTAATAAGATTTTTATAAAACATATTAAAGCTAGTAAACGTAATATACTTCTTGCTTAGAATATTCTTATATGTCTTATTAGAACTGGTGTGCGTAACATACTCTATACTAGAAATATTATTATAAGACTTATTAAAACCACTAGGTATAACATACTGGGTGCTGGGAATATTATTACTAGGCTTATTAAAACTACTAAGCATAACATTTTCTGTACTAAAGATATTACTATAAGGTTTATTAAAACCAGACATAACTTACTCTATACTAAAAGGATTATTATAAGGTTTATTAAAACTAGTAAGCGTAACCTGCTTAGTGCTGGTAGGATTATTATAAGGCTTATTAGAACTAGTAAGCATAACCTACTCTATACTAGCCATAGTTAAGGTATTAGGCAGGTATTAGGCAGGTATTAGTTAAAACAAAATAATTAATAATTAAATTAAGTATTAAAGTAGATTTTGAAATGTTAGGGCGTTAGGATTAGTGTAAAGATACAAATAAAAGTAAGTAAAAAAGAAAATTTTAGTAAGATATAAGTATCTAATTAGCTACTTAGTATATAAATTACTTACTTATCTAACTTTACCTTACTCTCTTACTAATACTAATATACTAACTTTATTAAAATAATATTTTGTAAGTTTTTACGCCGCGTAACTAATATCTAGACTAATACTATATATTAGTAATACCTTATTTACTAGCTATTTATTATGTTTCTAAAATGCGCTGTAAAACTTGCCTCTATAATATTACCAAACAAACGCTAAAAAAAAGATAATAAATATTCAAATAATACGTATACCGCTAAAGAGAGGAATAGGCATAATAATTTAGAAAATAAAAAGCTAGCCCTAGTATAAGACAAGAATACAATAAATAAATTTATCTTAAAATATTAGATAAAATACGTGAAGGACTATGCAACTGAAATTAACACTGCTAAAGAAAAAAATAAAAAGTTTATAACAAAAAACCTAAAAGAGAAGGTAAAGACTAAGGCTATTAAAGAACTATAAGCAGATAAAGTATTAGTCTTAGTATTAGTTACTAATATTAGTAGGTTTAAGGTTAGTATTTATTAGACCTAAAAAGCGAAGCTATAAAACCCTAATAAAGAATATCCCTTCTAATCTTCTATCCTTAGTAATACTGTATCGGGCGATAATAATAACGTAGGTAATAATAATAAAGTAGAACCAAGCACCACTATTAAAAAATAACTTTAAGTACTTAAGGATTTAGTTATACTAGATTTAATAACATAGTAGCGCGCAGTGTAATACTTTTAAAATATAGTATTAAAAAGTACTACTAAGAAATTAAGGCAGCTCCTTACTTAAACAGACTTTAGATATATTATTAAGCTTATAAGTAAATCACGATTTAAGGTAAGAATTTATTTTCTTAGTTTTAAACTAATACTAAACTAATACCTGTCTAGAAATATCTAATAATAATAATATAAGCTAAGTACTTTAACTAAGTAAGTTAAGTATAAAGGAGCATAAATCTTAAAGGTATTCCTATAAAAAAGAAGTCAACTATACTACTTAGCATCTACTATAAGATAAGATATTAGTCTAGGTATTAGTATATTACTAATATAATCTAAATTCCTGTTTTAAAAGCCTTATATGCCCTGGCAATTAAACGCGGCGTTTTAATACTTAAAGTAGATTTAATTAGTAGCTGTCTAATTCCACCCTTTTATAGCTTATTTAGCTGTTTAGAACGTGTTATTATAACAGTAGTCACTGCAGCACAATCTCATAACTAATATCTTTAGTCCGAAATTTAGTTAGCATCTATATTAGGATACCTAGGTCTTTTAGGTGCTTTTTAGTCTAATATAATAGGAAACTTTACTAAAGAGTTTTACTTTAGGAATTTTAATAAGAATGATACTAAGCACTTACTTAACTAGCTTTTAGATAATAATAATTCTATACTAAAAGACGTTAGTGTATAGATCGAGCTGCTTAATAGGTCTAGGCAGAAGTAAACACAAAATAACAAAATTCCAGGTATTAGTTAGTATTAGTTTATTTAACTATAAATATATTTACTCCCTTTAAGATCTAAACACCGTGTTAGTAACCATAACTTAATATTAAAACCACCTATTAATATTAGCCTGTCTTATACGTGTTATCTTACTCTCCTTTTACTTTAACTTCTAAAAGTTAAAGGTATTTATAAATAGCACACCCTAGAGAGTCTTGTAGCGTGAAATAGCTATATAAGTTAATTTAAAAATAAAGTTCTTCTCATCTAAGATATCTAACACCGCCTGTTTAATAATAATACTTTATAACTTATAAACAGTAATAGTATAAGCTACTACTAAAGGGAATTAAGTCTATAAACATACAACTTTCCCACACCAGAAATCCTAATAATAATAGAAAATTAGTACTATATTTTTCCTACCTGAGGTCCTATATACTAATGGCCTATTATAGTCATCAAAAGTAACAAATAACGCTAAAAGGGCTTTTTTTTAAGGGTTTATAGTATTACTTAACTATATAATATTATCTAATATATCTAGAGCACCGTTTACTAGGCCTTTTTCTATTTATATATTATCCATAAGCATAACCCGTGAGCTAATACTTAAAGAAAGTAATGCCTTAAGGTTTCTAGCTTTTTTTATAGTGGAATTTTCAGCCCCTACGCCCTTATAGCTAGCTGTAATAGCTATTATAGGTTAACTAAAATCTTATAACTAGTAGTAGTTTAACTCCTAGTGTGACGGTGCTGCTTGCTCTGCTCGCTGCAGGCCACATGATATCGCGACTGGCTACGCCAGCCACGACCTAGCGCAGAGCTCGGAGCATGGCTAGCTCGCGCTCAGGCCATGCACCGCCCTATTTAGGGGCGAGCCCCCTTTGTACCTCTTCTCTCCTCATCTTAGTGTAGCTGAAATAGAGCCAACTTATCCCGTCAACCTGCATCCATGCAACGACGCGTGAAGACTGAGCCCGTCATCACATTTTACCCCCCCTCTAAGGGAGGCTCGTCCCCGAGTCTCTAGGTTACAGTCTCCTCCTTGCTGGTCTCTGTACCACTCTTGTCTTTGAAGCCGCCTTGTCGTCCTCCTCTGTTACGTCCAGGCCCTCCTCTGCTTCGTACGCTTTCAACCAGGCGTCTAGTCGTGCCGGCGGTCCTGCTTTCTCTGGATAGGCCTCGTGGTAGTCTCTTACCTTGTATGGGGCGCCTATAAAGCCTCGGGCGTTGTACCAGGTAGGATCTGGGTCATGAGCTAGCCAGGATGCTTTGTACTGTAGTCGGCCATGGAATAGGCGGCTATCAAGGATTTCCTGCACTGGCCACTCGGGATGCCCGTTGATCTCGATAGGCGGTTCCTCAGGTTCAATTTGGCCAGGCAGTGGGCGAGTAGAAGCCTTCCGTAGGCGGTCTGCGTGGAAGACGTCAAGCATGCGCATGTGCGACGGCAGCTTAAGGCGATAGGAGTGTCCCTTCATGCCTACAATAGGATAGGGTCCGTACATCTGCTGGTCAAGCTTCTGGCTAGGTCGGCTAGTGGTGAAGCCCCTTAGGTGTAACGTATACCTCATCTCCTGTAGAGAAGTCTGGCTCGCGGCGCTTCTTATTAGCCTGTCGAGCCTGTCGCTCTTGTGCTTGAGCGATCCCTTGTTGAGCTATCTCTGTAGCTAGCTTTACCGCATCGTGGCGAGCTTTAGCGTAGCTCTGCGCTTCCTCACGTGACATCTGTTCACGGACTGTAGTAGATGCCTTCGTACGTTCCTCCCAGTCCCAGTGATAGATTGGCTGGTGGCCAAACTCAATTTGATAGGGTGATAAGCCTGTAGTCTCATGCGGTAGAATTGCTTGGGCCCAGTCCATGCAGGGCAGCAGGTCTGACCAGTTGTCCTAATAGTGGTTAACGAATAGGCGTAGGCGCTGGTCGATGTACTGGTTCAGGACCTCAGTGTTCCCGTCAGTTTGTGGGTGATACGGCGTTGAGAGCTTTTGCTTGATTCCTATTAGTCGGCATAGCTCATCCATGAATGCTGAGGTGAACTGAGGACCGCGATCAGAGACTATTGACCTAGGCAGGCCAAATACTCGCCAGATGTAGCGATAGTACATATCAGCTGCCTGAGCGGCTGTAGTGGTCTTGCAGCAAGGCAGTGAGAAGCAACGCTTACTTAGCCAGTCCACAACGACAAAGGCGCAGTCGTATCCTTTCTTATCTAGGGGGAAGGACTTAAAGTCCATAGAGACGTCTCACCATGCTCGCTCAGGGATTGGCAGTGATTTAAGTAAGCCTAGGGTTTTATCGCGAGGTATGTGGCTCCATCTGCAAGCTTTACACGCAGCTACATAGTCGTCTATATCTTTGCCCATACAGCCCCAGTAGTAGCGGTCGCGAAGTAGCTTGCCTGTCTTTCTCTTACCTAAGTAAGCAGTCACCTGGGTAGCATGGATAGCTTAAATAAGGTGAGTCCTTAAGAAGTGTACAGCAGGGACTACCAGCTTATCGTGGTACATGAGAAGGCTCTGGCTGAGTTTCTATGCTGGGTAGTTACCAGAGAGGGCGCGCTCTTAGAATGGCTGTAGGCTCTCATAGCTGCAGTTCGCCTCAATAATGCAATCAATTAGTAAGTGAGGGTCATTTAGGGGCGGCGAGGCCATGAAAGTATCAGCAGCGGCTACTTCAATTACATTAGCAGCTAGCATGCCTCTTGCTGACAGCGCAGCTAGGTTATTGCTTACGGCCTCAATAAAGCTAACGTCGATTTGCTCTGCTAAGAGAAAGGCGCGTGTTCGGGCTGCTTTATCCTTGTCTTTTTAGGTCTTTAGTTCCTCTTGCTTGCGCGAGAGCGCGTCGGCTACTATGTTAGCCATGCCAAGGCGATAGGTAAGCGTCAGGTGATAGTCTACTACGCTCATTACCCAGCGCATCTAGCAGGGAGTAAGCTCTCGCTTTATAGAGAAGTACTCTAGCGCGCGATGGTCAGTTAGGGCACTGAATGACTCAGTGGTCTGCAAGCCTATAAGCTGCGAGCGCCATTCTCAGAGGCCGTAGATTACAGCCAACATCTCTTTATCATGTATGTCGTAGTTCATCTGGGGCTTGCTTATAGTCTTAGAGTAGAAGGCTACAGGTCGCCAGAGGCCATCCTCTTGGAGCTGCGATAGCACCCCTGCGACGACTCCATCACTTACGTCTATCTCCATGCGCGTCTGACGATAGGGCGAGTAGTAAGCTAGGACATTATCTAACAGCATTAGATCCTTAGCTTGCTAGAAAGCTGCCAGCTCGCGTTCACTAAAGGCGTGCCATGTGCCCTTCTTGAGCAGCTTAGTAAGCAGTCAGATAATGCGTCCATAGTCCCTCAGAAAAGCTCTATAGAAGTTGCAGAATCCTAGGAAGGATTGCAGGCTTTTGACTGACGTAGGTACTAGCCATTCCTATACAGCAGCGACCTTCTCAGGGTCCTTTTGGATCCCTTCTGTGCTGATGATAAGGCCTAGGAACTTCGTTCTAGTAACGGCGAACTCGCTCTTCTTGATGTCTGTCTGGAGGCCAGCGTCCTGGAGACGTCTTAGCACCTGAGCGACATGCTCCTCATGCTGCAGCAGGTCTTCAGAATAGATTAGGATATCATTAAGGTAGGCAGTGCAGAAGTCATCAAATAGGCCATAAAGCACCTTGTTAATGTAGCGCTAGAATGTAGCAGGGCCATTACAGAGACCAAATGGTAGCACGCGGTACTTGTAGTTCCCATACCGAGTACGGAACGTGGTTAGATCCTCTATGTCCTTGTTCAGACGTATACGATAGAAGGCTTGTTGTACGTCAAGCTTAGTAAACACCCTTGCACGCGCTAGCCGGGCGAGGGTCTCCTAAATCAGCAGGATCAGATAGGCGTCTTTCTTCGTAATGGCATTAAGCTTGCGGTAGTCGACGCAGAAGCGCCACCCTCCTCCAGGCTTCTTAGCAAACAGTACTAGGGAAGCATACGAAGCGTTGCTGTGAGTAATGACCCCTCGTCGAAGGTGGTCGTCCAGATAGGTCTTGACAAGCTGCAGCTGCTCGAGAGACATGCTATACAGTAGGCTTAACGTCAGCGTGTTCTCGGCTGTCAGTTTAATATCATGGTCGACACCTTCGCGATGCGGGGGCAGCACGTCTGAGTCCTTCTTTAAGAAGTGGGCCTAAGTCGCGCCGGCGTAGCCAAGATGGGGTAGCTTCTGCTCAATAAGCTGCCGAAGTTCCTCTTCTCCCGTAAGGTCCTTGTTTGATTGATAGGGCCCTTCTGGCGAAGCCTTCACCAAGGGGTTCCTAGGGTCTTAGGAAGAGGGCTTTAGGTCTGGTAGGCTGAGCTCATCTCTGCGGTCCTAGATAAGCTTATCTACTTCATAGACGCTAGTATACCCTAGCACAGTTTCCTTCTGCTGTGCGTGCATCATAAAGGCAACAGCTCCTATAGTATTAATCTCAAGGCCTGCCTTAGAGAGGTCTTCGCGTGAGACAGGCTGAGGACAGGGGGTTCACTTACTTAGCTCTAGCTGCTATCGTGGGTAAAGCTGCTCTTCCATCTTCCTGAGGTTCTCTCACTGTGCCACACGCTGGGGCGAGCGCTGAGGTAGCTTATAGGTGCACTATAGAATCGCCATATTTATTAGCTCATCACGTCAGTCAGCATCAGCTTAGTGTGAGGGGTTGATTTTAGTTAACAGGTCTTGTGTTAGAATAATAATATCACGCTTATAGTTAATTAGCTTATTATCTGGCTATTTAAGTGCTCGCTTCTTACAGTTAATTAAAGCACCTACATCTTTAAAGAGCTTGCGGCTGATTATAAGGTTATAGTGACTAGTGTTATAAAAAACGAAATAGGTTAGTAGGTGATAGTTATTTAGTACTAGATCTACCTAAAAGTACTTGTTTACTTATCTATTTAGTCTATTATTATAGCTAGCTAGGAAAATAGATTCTATTTAGTAAGTCTTTATTTTAAGCCCTTTCTTAATAGCGCGCATGTGCTTTAGGTATATTAGAATAAAACTACTAGCTTTAGTATTAAGAAAACCGCTTAACTTAATAGCTAGTCCGCTAGTAGAGATATAGCAGAATAAGGTAAGAGCAGGTCTACTAAATAGCAGTTAGTAAAAGTTAAATTAGCTAGTAGCTTTAGAAAGTAACCTTAGAAAGAAGACTTCCCTTAAAGTAAGTCTTCTCCTAATAGTTCCTTTATAATAAGCTAAAACTTCTTATTATTACTAGTATCCTAAAGCGTATAAAGCTTTTTATTAGTATCTATAGGCTTAATTACTTTAGCTATAGCTTAAATAGATAGTTAGTAGTCTTTTATAAAATAGCTAGGTTTCCCGTAATTATAGTAACTAGTTAGTTTAGGGATAGGTATTAGTAAAATAGCAGTAGTTACTATATAAGTTAAATACTTAGCTTTTAAGTAAGATTACTAAGTTAGTAATAGCTAAGTTCTTTTAGTTTTTCTATTAATTTACTTAGTAGCTTTCCTGGCGCTAAGAGCTAACTCTCTAGTAAAGTCTTAAACTAAATTTATATACTTATTATACTAATTATAGTACTATTATTAGTAGATGCCTATTTATATACGCAGAGCGTTTAAGAGCTTCTTATGAAATTCTTTTACCTATTAGTCTACAGGCAGGCTGCGTTCTTAAGCTAGGTAAAAGAAATTACTTTAAAATATAATAAAGTTAACAGGATTTCTAAGGTAGAGCTTCTAGAAATCACGGTAAGTATTAAGTCTCTTATATAGGTCACTATATGTTCTTTTTAAGTAATTTACTATATACTAGTAGCTAACTAGCTGCTCACTTTCTCTTATTATATGTATTAGTATTAAGAGATACTAGTTAACAGAACTCTCTATATATGTACGTATATAAGAGATGATATTCTCTTAAGTAGCTTACTTACTAGCTTTAGTGAACTAGTCTTAGTTAGTATATACCTTATTCTCTAAAATATTCTTCCATTAATTAAAGGTAACATCCTTATTATCCTTAAGTATTAGTAGATTAGGAAATTAGGCTAAGTAGCTGTTACCTTAATAGCTATCTATAATAGATATAGCTAGTAAAGTAGCTAGTACATAGGGTAATACTTAAAAAGTTTAGTTACTAAGATTTTCTGTATTAGAACTATCGTCAGGTCCTATAGCTATATAGCTAACCTAATTCTAAAAGGTCTATAATAGAGCTGTAAAGTGTATTTTCTTTACTAGTATTAATAATAGCACTAAGCTAGCCTTTATAGAGAGAAAGAAGTATATATTATATATAGATTTCTTTATTTATATCTTTAGTGTCTTAATCTTATTCTCTTAATCTGCTATGCGTTTAAGTATGTTATTTAGTAGCTAATAAAGCTTAGTAAGCTTATCTCTAACCTTATTAAGCTTAGTTTTAGACATATTAAGCGCTTTTCCTAGCATATTAATATAGTTATAATATATAAATACTTTAAGATAGCTATGCTCTAGCTCGCTAGCAATTATTACTTAATTAAGGGTTATTAGGGTAAAAAGCGTAATCTCTATCTCCTAAGACTTATAGATATTAGTTCTTTAGGTAGTGCTTTTAGTAGTAGCTATAAAAAGTTTCTTATTATATTATGTCTAGATATAGAGCTTCTTAATAGTGTAGTCTTCTCTAATTATATTATTAGAATAGTATATAGCGGTACATCTAAGTAACTTAGGGATAAGTATATAGTTATTATTAGTAGCTATTATCTTAAGATTAACTCTTATCTTTAACGTTAAGAGCTTTCCTATAGTTCTAATTTATCTATTTTTATATATGTATAGAGCTTCTAGCCTCTAGTAGGGTAAAGCAATTAGCTAATTCTCTAGTATAAAAAAGGTAAGCTAGTAGTGTTTATAGAGGTTAGTTTCTTTAGTAAGAAGAAAATAAGCTAGTAGTGCTCACAGGGGTCAGTTTCTCTAGCAGAAAAAAGATAATAAAAAAGAAAAGAAGTTTACTAGAGCTTTTATAGCTCTCTTTTAACCTAATAGATATATTACCTATTACTGTAGGTCTTTTAGTTATCTATTAAGTCACTCTTAAGGCCTACTACTGCAGGGCTTATATAGGCTATTACTTAAGATTTTAATTACCTACTACTATAAGGCTTTCCGGTAGAGATTATATAATTAATAAACTAATAACTCAGCGTAGTCATGTAATTAATTCTCTAGATATAATTATTAATAAATTAAATGCTTAAGTTAATTACGTGGGTTGACCTTAATATTATATTACCATTATCTAGCTAAGTTAGATTAATCTTAGTGTAATATAATAACGGGCTTAGTCTTTACGCGTTATTATATAAATACAGGTTAATAAAATAAGTTAGCTCTATTTTAGCTATACTAAGATAAGAAGAGAAAAGGTATAAAGGGGGCTTGCCTCTAAATAGAGTGGTATATAGCTTAAGTATAAGCTAGCTATATTCTAAGCTCTACACTAAATCATAGCTAGCATAGCTAGTTATAATATTATATAGTCTATAGTAAGTAAAGTAAATAGTACTATTATATCTAGATTTAAGCTCTTTTAGCATAGATATAAATCATGTCCCGGAACGAATTAATATTATCTATAAAAAGCGTTAATTAAATTCTAGTAGTAAATAAGAGCTAGTTCTAAACTATAATTTTTCTAACGTGAAGATAACCTAACGTGTTATAAAAAGCCCCCTAATTATAGCCCTACTATCATATTATAACGTTAAAGATAATAAATTTCTTAAACTATTAATATAGCTGCTGCCTAAATATCTTACTTATATTCTAGAATATATAAGTATTATATAGAGGCCTTGCACTTATAGGTGGAAGTTAAAAGAAATTCTTAGCTAAAACCACACTTAAGCTACTAAAGAGAAGATAACTAGATAATAAGAAAATCTTCTTACACTGTAAATTAACCTAAGTAAGTATCTTTAAGCTAACTATAGATTTTTTATCTATAACTAGATACTAAACGTTCTTAAACGTAGCCTAGAGAGCCTGGATAGTTTATAATAATAACTTAGTAAACTCCGTACCCTTAATTAGAATATAAAATAGTATGTTTAGTGTCTTACTAAAAATATTATAGACAGCGCAACTTATAGATATTACTTAAATTATTAGAAAATAATATCTATAAGTAGTAGCTAAGTTATTAAGCTTAGTAGAGATAAATTTTATAACATATATTTTTCTAGACCCTACTTTTCTATCTAGGTTAACTAGCTACTATAAGGGGTTTTCTCTAACTAAAATTAACTAATAGTGGTTTATAATAAGCCTATTAAATAACTTTTATTTTTTAATAAAAGTCTTATATATCTCTTTAGCCTAGATAGTAAGGTTAATAGGATAATCAGCCTTTTATTACTTCTAGTACGTAAAGAAATTAAGGTTATAAGTACTAATTTAAATAGACTAATCTATTACACGATTTTTAGAATAATCTCCTAAGTTTTCTCTATTAATTAGAATATCCTATGTGCCTGGTTAATAAGTAGTTAATTCTTTCTAAGATAAATTAAAATCTTCCTTTTCTTTATTAATGTCTTTAAGGTCTGGATTATCCTCTTTAGTAGGTAGTTCTTTTTCTTTATACGAATTATCTTATAGGTAATTATAGTAGGACTTATAGTACTAGTAAGCCTCTTCATACATAATAAAAATCCTATTCTTAAATAAAAGAATTTTATTTATTTCCTGAAATGGATAATGGAGTATAAGTTTAACACGAGCAAACTGCACTAAGTTATAGTTAAAATAATATTAGAGTATAAAGTTTAAAACTCTTAGCTTAGCCCAAGGCCTCTTCTTTATATCACTAGTATAATTATATTTAAGAAGAAAATCATGAAAAGAAAAATTATACAGATTAGAATAATCTTTATACTTTTAGAGAAGACTCTTATTATAATAAAGAGTTCTATTATCTTTATTACTTTTTTCCTTAAAATAGTACGTATTTAGCTGGTTCTTCTCTAGCTGATAATTAACATTAAGTACCTAACAAGAGTAATAAACTAATAGTAGATTAAGAAGAAAATAGGAAATCTCCTAAGCTAACCAGTCCCACTCACTAATAAGTCTATTTATTATCTTTATAACAAAAGAATATAGCGGCCTTTCAGAATTAAGTTTAGGTAAAATTCTAGTAATTATAGTCTTATAGTTCTTAAAGGGCTTCTCCTACTTAGTAGTATACTTCCTACTATATACTATTACACTAATAGTACTAGTATATAGTTAAATATCAGTATTAGCCAGCCATTCTATTAGAAGTATATAATAATATAAATTTAATTAAGAGTGATTACGCGTAGGGTAAAACTAATAATATAACTTACCCTTATCATAGTAAATAGTAGAGAATTTGGTAAATAGCTAGGAAGCAAAAAATTAGCACTTAAGCTGCTTTATCTTCTTATTAAACTTTAAGCAATACTCCGTTATATAATAGTAGATTTAAATTCTAGTTAAGATTAAGAATAATTACTTAAATTCCTAGGTTATATTAGAATAGGTAAGTGAAAGAGACGAGCCTTTATTAGCAATACCTTAGAGCTAAAGTTAAGAATATATAGTAGAAATATATACTTTTTAAAACCTTATAAATTTAGCTAAAGCCTTGTGGTTATCTTTATTAAAGAGCTCCTTATCAGAATTTAGCGCGTCTTTATAGTAATATATATTATAATTATAAATACTACTACAGCTCTACTACTTAAAATAATTCTAACTATTAATAACACTAAACTTAAGGGTAAGTACTTTATCCTTAAAAGCTTAAAAACAACAATAAAAGTAATAGACGATAATATAGAGATTATCCTAAATATTATTACGTGTAATCTTAATCCTAGCGGCGGGGGTAGCGTTCTTTTACTTATTATATTAAAATAGATATTATATTAGGTTATCCTAATAGTAATTAGCTATAGAGAAAGTAATAAATAAACTTAGACTTCTTAGCTACCGTACCTAGAAAGGTATTAGTCTCAATATTAGTCCCAGTATTAGTCCTAATATTAGTTCTAGTAAATAGCGAAATAGAATTATATACTATAGCTTTAAGACTTTTATTTTTACCTGCCTAAAAAGAGCGCGTCCTACAGAAGGCTCTAGTAAAACATATAACTAAGTTTAGTATAGCTATAGACTAGAAACTGTCATCTTTAAAAGCACTCTAAAACTTATTAATAGAGATGTCTTTATTATTAGATATTCTTAATATAAAAAACTCAGACTTTAAGTTTACCTGCTTCCTTATAATCGTATTAAACGCTACGTAATAAAAGTATAGATATTATACTATACAGCCATCCTTATATAGTAACATGTATTTAATATAAGATTTATAGTTAATATATTATTAATAAGGCTTTATGTACTTCCCTGTATTTATAGAAAAGTATATTAGAAAAGCCCTACTTAGTAACACCTTACTACAGTTAAACTCTAATAAAGGGGTATATTAGATAGATGCTATAAAGAGTAAGACTAGAGCTCTAATCTAACACTATAAAATCTCTAACTCTTATATATTAAGAACTAAATCTAGGACTATAGTAACTTAAGAAGTAGAATTATTCTTACTATTATTCTTACTACTATTCTTACTATCGTTTCTACTATTATCTTTACTATTATCTTTATAGGGCATATCTGTATTAGTGTCTAAACCTTTAGTAGCCTAATCATAAGCGAGACCTTCTTATATAGTATTTATAAACTATTCTTATTAAGTAAACATAAAAGATACTTTATCTACCTTAATAGTAAGTAAATTACTATTAATATAATTATTATTAGGAAGAACGCTTAAGGCTTTATTATTAATAGTAATATCTTTATAGCTATTATAATTCTGCTGTAAAAAGTATAGCTAACGCTAAACTACCTAACGCTGTATATAATAGTTATTCTAAAACTATTAGTTAACACGTTTATGATTATCACCAGAAGAATGGGGTAACTTAAGGAGTATAATATTAAGGTCTTAAAATAAAAAAGATAACAAACTAAAAATCTTTCTAATATTATATAAAAAGTAGTAAATATGCCCTGTATATTTATATTAAGTATTTTAATATTAGCGGACTTTCATGAAGATATGTACTTAAGTAATTAGTATTTTCTTTATAGTAGAAAGTTTTAGAAGCTCTTCAGGCCATAAGCTAGAGTCCATCTCATTATTATAACTAAATAAGAGTATGAAATTAGAATCTTAAGAACTATCTTTAAGTCTTAAGTGCTTAGCCTTGTCTTTATAGCAAATAGAGCACTTTTTATCCACAAGCTTTATATTAAACCAGCGTTCATTGCAAGTACCATAGGTCTCTATTATAAGCTTATTAAGGCGGGTGTAAAATCTCTTAATTAGTTATTAATCTATAAAGCTAAAAGTAAGGTTATTTAAGAAAGTATTACTTAAAAAATCCATAACAGGGTTAGGTAACAGCAGGTTATAAAATAGACCTATATTAAGGAGTATAAATAGAGTGAAAAAAGGAAACTCATTAAGTATAATATTATAAAATATAAATGTTAACTATAAAGGCTAATTTAGCTTAGTATTCTAAAATATAAATATTAAGTCTAAAGACTAATTTAGCTCTGTATTCTGGAATAAAGAGGTTAATTAAAAAGACTAATTTAGCTCCTCCTAGCGTTTTATTAAAGATAAAATAAATAGTATAAATAACACTTTATTACCTACTTAATACTTAATATAGTATTATTTCTAAACTTTAGTTTAAGCATAGCAGGCATTAGCTTAAGCTAGTGTATTATTATTATCTAATTTATTTAGTAAATAATAAGGAGGACCGCGCTGCCGTTATAGAAATAAAACACTATATAGTATAATTAAAAAACTATATAGTATAAAAGGCAGAGCTAGGGGTGTATAATATTATATAAATATAACTATATTTAGTAAGAGGTGTTACATAGGTATAACTACTTATAGCAAGAGTATAAAACAGTAGGAAGTAAAAGATAGGAATAATATAGCTTTATACTTATACTATATATATAATTAGCCATAAGAACCTTAATAGATATAAATATATATATATATATTATATTAATATTCCTACAGCGTAAGCACGTAGCTTTTTAAATACTATAAATTATTTTATTAATAGTAGTATCTTTAGGGTTACCATACTAGTTATAAAGAGAAAGCAGATCTATTAGGAAAGTATTAGGCATAAAAGAAATTACATAAAAGAGATATTAGTCAAGGCGTTGAAGTATTAGTTATATAAGAATTTTTAGTAAACTTTAGTATTCCTCTAGTACAAAACAACTAGAACCTAATTACATGAGATCGTTTTTTCTAACTAATTAGAATATAAAAAACCTTAATACTATCTTAGCAGACTTTTAAACTAAAAACCTCTCTATTTAAATAGAAGAAAGCTTCGCTACGCTCAGCAATAAACTACTTAAACACTAATTATATAACTATAAGATTATTTCTAAAAAAAGAAAATAACTTAAATTTAGCTTTTTCTATAAAATGTTTTAAACTAAACTTAAGGTTTTTAAAAAGTATTTTAATAAGCACATTACAAAAAAATTTATTAAAATAAGTTTTTTTTATATTTCTTTTTATTATCTTTACAAAGAAACCTAATAAAAGTTTTAATTTTATATTAATTATTAAACTCTAAATGCTATTACTATTAAAAACTACTACTTAATTCTATTAATTTAAGAAATTTTATTCTGCTTTAGTAAGGTAAAGTATTTTATAAAGTTTAATATTATTCTAGCTTTTAACTACCTTTATATTATAAAAGAAAATAAATAGTTAACTATTTTTTAAACTAAATATAGCTTATTTAAGTATTTTATAATGTTTTTTAAGCTAGCTAATATACTAAGCACTTTTTAATATTACGTAAATAACGTTTTTTAGCTATACTTTAATATATTCTATATAGCTTATATTAACAATATTTTAATTTATAGTAACCTTTTATAAAAATACTATTAATATATAAAATAAATTTTAAAAGCTTTAAAAGAAGCCGGCCTATAACTTAATATTAATAAATATAAATTCTACTAAAAATAAGTTACATTTTTTAAGTATGTTATTTCTACTAAAAAAATTAGTATAAATTTAAATAAAGTAAAAAACATTTTTAATTAAAAAAACCTCTATAATATAAAGAATATAAAAGTGTTTTTAGAATTTGCTAATTTCTACTAATAATTTATTAATAACTTTTTTTATATTATAGCTCTATTTATAGCTCTAATAAAAAAGAACACTTAATTTAAATTTAATAATACTTATTAAAAGGTATTTAAAACTCTGAAACTTATATTTATAACTATTTTAATTTTTTAATATTTTAATTTAGACCTACTAATTATTATAAAAGCTAATTTTTTAGACTACGTAACTACTAGTATACTTTTCTAAAAAAATAAATAAAGTAAACTAAAACCTATTATCTACTTTTTAAAAAAAGCTAAATTTTGCTAAATATAACTATAAAATTTATAATAAAAATTTCTAATTATTATATACTATTTTAAATAATAGAAGCCTAAACTAAAAAGTGTTACCTTTTTAATTTAGGTAATAAATAACTATAAAAACTTATAATATTTTACTATTAGAAAGTAATTAAGCTATTAATAAGCTTATTAAATTAAATATTTATTTTAGTTTAACTTTACAATTACGTACTAACTAAGTAAATAAAAAAGAAAATTAAATGTCTTTATTATTATTATTATTTCTATTTACTACCTGATTTAGTCTCTCTAATAGATCTATATAGGCTAATTCCTTTTATAGGAAAAATTTATTAATAAGAAAATTTATTAATATGCTATACTAGAGGAGCGCTAGTGCTCTATTATTATAATACTTTTTTTTTATTTTTTTATTTTTTATATAGTCTATAATTTTAGCTATTACGCCTGTGTTTTATGAATAATTTTATTTTCTTTTTTCTCTTTTACTTTCTTTTTCTATCTCCTACCAATTATCTATGCTCTAGAATAGGCGGAAGTTATTTATTTTCTTAGTATTAATTACTTTTACTACTTAGAACTAAGTAAGTAATTTTGTTTTTATAAACTATTTTACTACTACTTAAGCACTATTTCTCTAGCTTAGTATTCTTTTTAGTTATTTTAATAGAAATAATGTTATTAGTTTAGTTTTCTCTAGTTTAAAGTAGTAAAGAAAAGTATAGTGTATAGTTTATACTAGCTAGCTATAGTTATACTATAGGAATTTATTTAGGAACTCTATTTTTACTAGCTAGGCGTTAAGGCTAAGAACTTTTATATATAATAAAAACAGAATAGTAGCTTTTATCTTTAAAAGTTTTTTATAAAGTAGGATTATAAGTATTTCTTATAAAGTACACTAGGTAAATACTATTTATTCTTTTACTATACTTTACTATTAATATTACTATTTTATATTTATTTACTTTAAAATAAGAGTAGTTGTACGCTAGTGGTGTTAATATTTACTAATATAATATACTTATAATTCCCCTATATATTTCTGTTCTTATTAGTGTTAGTAATTTCTAGAGTTTTCTCTTACAAGATAGACTAGAACTTCTTTCTTATATTCTTTTACTTAGTTTTAAAGCTTTTCTAGTAGAGTTAGTAGTTATATTATAGTCTACTATTAACTTACTAGTAATACCTAAATATTATTTAAAGTGTTTATTATATTTTTTTTTACTAAGTTTTAGCTAGTATCTAGAGTCCTCTAGAGAGCTATAGTATTTATATAGAGTATAATTAGTAAAACTACTATCTCTCTCTTAATAGCTACTATTAGTGTTCTTTTATATATCTTTATTATTTTATAAAGGTACTAGTTTTAGGTCTTTTAGAGCAGCCAGATAAGATTCTTTATTATTAAATTACTATTATTATAAGTTCCCTATATCTAGGCACTATAGAGTATTATTAGGTAGATAATTATTATATATAAAAGACATAAACATTTCATGAATAGGCCTTATATTAATATAATAATTTATAATATAGCTTTAAAAACCACTATACCCTTCTCTGCTACTTTATAGATATATTCTTTTTATTAAAGCTTTAGGTTTATTTAGACCCTAAGTATATATATACTTAAGCTCTAGAGAGTAGCCTTATAACTAGTAATTTATATAGTTAATACTAAGTCTATATTATTATAGCGTCTTTTTTTAGTAAAGTATATAAGCTAGTATTTCTCTAGTATAAATATAGCTCTATAGTATTTTACTTATACTATATATTAATTATATATAGCTATTAGGTATTAGTAGTTCTTAGTAGCAGAGTTTCCATATAAGATAAGATTTATATTATTAATAAAGCTAAATACTAGTATATTACTATTTAATCACTAAAACTCCTCCAGAAGCTCTGATATGAAGAAGAGGAATAAAATTAATAAAAGTAAAAATCTCTATAAAATCTCTATTTATATTTAAATCTACTTATTTTAATATTTAGGAAATATAATACGCGTTTATTAAGCAGTTAAAAAGCTTTATATAAAATAGACTATTTATTCTAGTAGTTTTTTCTTTCTTAGAATATATAGCAGGTGTTTATGAGAGACGTTGTTAAAGACTTTAGTTAAATCTAAACTTAGTATTAAAATAATATAATCTAAACGCGCTCTTCACGCCGTCTAAATGCTAAAAATAAATATACTAATTACTAAGAGTATTAAGCGCTTCTTTTTTACTTTTATTTAGTTTTATAAAAATAGTTTATATTTCTTAGCGGCTGTTGCTATTAAGTCTACTACTTATTTTTTTTAATTACCTTAGCTAGGGTGTTTTCTAGCGTGATTAATTAATAGTTTTTTAGAAAAAAGTAGTCCTTCTTACCTTTTTTATATAAAGTAATTATAATTAATTTTTTAAGATAAATTAGTATTATTTTATTTTTAAGATATTAATAGACCGCCTGTGTAAGCTCCTGAGCTATTAATAGAAATATAATTTTTAGAATCTTATTTAGTATATTATTAAGGCCTGGGGCTTTTCTATTTAAAAGTTTTATAATTAAATTACTTATTATCTTCTTAGATATATATAAGTTAATGTTAATTTAAATATGCTCTAGCTATATTTTATTATTAATATCTTTAAAATTTACTTTATCTATATTTAGGAAAAACTTTTTAGCTAAAATCTCTATCTTTACAGCATTATCTTTAGTAAGATAGTTATTAATAAAATTTCTAAAATTAAAGAAATAAAAATTATTTTTTATTATATTAACGCTTTTTTTACTCCACCTTAAGAGAGTTTATAATCTCTTATTATATAGTTTTATAGAGTTTGCTATAAATTCTTATATGAATTGCCTTTAGTTATTTTTTTCTATTTTTTAGATTTCTTTCTAAAGCTAGTTAGATAGTACCTTATAGCTTTAATAGCTATAATTTTCTTTATAGTTATAATACCAGCATTTTATTTACCTAATGCTTGTAAGAAGTTAGGTTATTCTTAGTAATTATATTCTACACACTTATAGGCTAGGTTTTATATATAAATAATAAAACTTAAAAGTATACACAATTCCTTTCTAAAGGGCTTTTAGAGGTTCCGGGGCCGTTATCTACTTAAGAATTTTAATATCTTAGAGAAATTTTTTTTATATCTAGTTTTTTAAGCGCGTAGTGTTTATTTTTCTTTTATAAATAAATAGTAGCATTTATTTAAATTTATATTAGTATATAGTCTTTTATTAAAGCCTATTTGTCTTCCGTTCTATAGAAACTAGCTCTTTTATATATTATGTTTAATAAAAATATAAGGTTGATAATACTCTTTTTTTATTCTCTTTTCTAAGTTAGTTTACCTTATAATATAGTAAGTTAAACATTTTATACTTCTATTTTAAGGAGTAAGTGTTCTGTTTATATTTTACTTATAACATAACTTCCCCTTTATATTAGGTAGTATGTATTAAAGTTTTTAAAAGTATAACTTTTTTTTCTATTTCTTTAATAGCTTTATCTACTTCTAGTTAGGTCCTAATCTATTAGTAGTTTTTATATAGATTATAGATATTAATAATAGTAGTCTCTAGCCTCTCTAAGCTAAGTTAGAGTGTTATAATAAATAGACTATATTATTTATATCTCTAATACACAACGTTAATATTTTAGCTAATTATAAAGTATACTTTTATTATAGGGTCTTCTTCGTATGCTAGAGCATATCCATATAAATAGTATATTAATTTAGTATATTTATTATATACTAGTTTTTAGATTATAAGTACCTAGTGCTCTGTTTATGTTATCCTATTAAAAAAAAACAATATATATCTTAATTTATATTTCTATAGTTATATTAGATAATAGTAAGTTTATTTATTTAAAGTAGGTATACAGTCTTTTATGTTAGTATTAGAATTATTATTTACTTTTACTTAAGCTAGGTATATATCACCTATGTTTAACATAAGCCTTAATTATAAAATATCTTTATTTATAACTTTTATATAAAAGAGTCTACTTAGTTCTCTTTTTAGTAATAGTTCTTTATATAGATTATTTAATAGAGTAATCTGTCTTCCTCTTTTTCTTATTATAATAGTAAAGTTATTTTATATAGAGTTTAGTTATTCTGTTTTTTTTTCTATAGTATAGATATTAAGTATCTACTTAAAAAAAGTTATTTTTTTTACCTAGATTTTTTTTAAATAGCTTTAGAATGTCTTACACTCTTTTCATTACTATACTTTATAGGCTTTTTTATAGTTTATATAGGATACTCTTTTTTAAGAATATTTTATTATGTTATATAGGCTTATGTAATGTCTATACTATACTTTTTTTTATATATATGCTTTAGGTATAGCCCTATTAGCTATATTAAAAGCATTATTTAATAATTATACTATTATTAAATAGCCTTACTTTAAAGAGCTGGGAGTTAATAACTAGCTTACTTTTTATAATCTTCTATTAGATTACCTATATAGGTATTCTAATAATTAGAGTTTTATAGGTCTTTTTTAGCTTTTTTTAGTTACTTTTAGTATTTCTATAGCATATCTCCTACACCTTAAAGTTATATAGCCATTAGATTTAAATAATAGCTATATCTAGTACTAGCTATTTAGTGGCTTTATATATAGTATATATTAGCTCAGAGTTATCTACGTTTCTTTCTTTATTAATTTTTATTTAAAGTAGAACTTCTAAAATCTCTAAGAAATAGTCTTTCTTTAGGATTTTAAGTTCTAATATATCTAGTTTATTTATAATTTAGTCTTTTATTATCTAAGACAGCACGTGAATATTAATATTACTATTTTTTAAAGTATTTACAGTAAATGCTTTTAGTATTATCTTTTTAGCTATTTCTAGTATTTCTCCTAAGTTCTTTCTCTGGGAATTTTTAAAATAAATTCGGATTATAGTTTTTTATAATATAGTGGCTACGTTTACTATATATAACGCCTAAATAGTAATAGCTACTTAAGTCTTATTTTATAATTAGAGGCCCCTAAGGTCCTATTTAGATTCCTAATATTTATATTATCTATATTAAACTTAATATATCTAGTTATACTAAATTTAGATAGTAGAGAGTTAACTAAGCTCTTTATAATACTACTTTCAGGCTATCTTTAATTACGTAAGTAGTCTATCGTTATATATAAAAAGACTTTTAATAATTATACTTTAGAAGTTTATATCTTAAGCAGGCCTTTAGTAGTATCTTTAGAAGTTAAAAAAAAAAGATAATACTTATACTATATCTGTATATATAGCTGGCTTAAGTATAAATCAGGTTTACTTTAGCCTTCTTAAAGAAGTTAAAAAGAAAGGTAATACTTATACTATATATACGTTTATAATTAGCTTAAGTATAAGTTAGGTTTACTTTAGCTTTTAAAGTTTTACTCTTTTAGGCTATTAATATATATATCTGTCCTCTCTAGCTATTATACTATCTCTTTAGATAGTAACTTTATATGTAGGCTTTATGCTAGTAATACTTTACTAAAGGCAAAAAGCATACTCTCTAGTATAATCTAAATATAAACTAAGTTACTTTTATACTATAGATAGGTTACTAGCTTAGTTTAGCTTTTAATATCTTTAGTATAAGTAGAGAGCATATTACCTGTACCTTTTATTACTATCTTTTTAGTTATAATATAATACTATAGCTTACTAGCTGTTTAGGTGTTATTCTAAAGCTAGTTTTCTATTACCTATAAAAGTCTCTCTTTATAAGCTATTTATATTTTATAAGTAAATAACTTAAAGACTTTACTTAGCTAGTATAAAGCTCTTAATTATATTACTTACTAACTTATCTTAGTTTTACTATATATATATCTAGATGCGGTGCGCTGTTTTTAAGGGGGTATTTTAATATTAATATTAATTTAACTTACTAAAGTAGCTTAGTTATTTATATTCTAACTTAATAGATCTGTTAGCTGCTTTATAATTCTATTAGTTAATAACTTCCTTTACTCCTAGTATTTTTACTTATTATATATAAAATACTTTAGCTTAAAAAAAGCTTATAAAGCTTAATAATAAATAACTTTTTACTTAAAACTTTTTAATAATATATTAGAATTTAACTTAATTAAAATAAATAGGCTTATTTAATAAATTATTGAAAATAAATACTTAAATAATAAATTTATTTAGAAAACTTTATTACTAATATAAAATAAAACTTATTACTTTAAAAAGATTTTTCTAAGTATACATAAAGACTAAAAGAGTTGACTATATTATTATAGTTAACTAATAATACTTAATAATAATAAACTTAAAATTAAACTTTTTTAAATTACGTATAATTCTTTTATTAATAACTATTTTAGTTATAAAAAAATGCTTAAAATTTTATAACATAAATACTACTAGCTTTAAATATTTAAAATAATATATTAATATATATTTTATTACTAACTATATTTATAAGTGAGTGGGCACCCTAATTGAGTGGGCACTTTAAAACACTAAAATTAACTTCAACAGCAAAATAATCCATAACGTAGTAATAAAACTATATAATTTTAGACTAGAAAGAATCTTTAGATTCTGTTTATTTTACTATATAGGTTTATATATTATGCTCTAGCTAGCTGTAGTTACTATAAAGCCTTTTCTTTACTAGGTTAATATTTATAATACTTTATATAAAAAACTCTCTACGCTCTTCTAATTCACTAACGTTTTTAGAATCTAGTAAATTAGTTACATTACTAAAGAATAGTTCTTCTCTATGCTGTAGCTACTTTCTTTTATACTTTCTATATTATATAAAAGTATTATTATACTTCTAAAGGGCCTTAACTTTTTTTTATATTAATACTAATTTATAGGCAATCATCACAGCGCCTTTCTGTAGCTAATTAAGTAATTTAAAAATAGAAATAGGTAAAGAGAACTTATGGTTAATAATTCTCTCTTAAATTAATATTATTTACTTACCTAATTTCTTTATATTTAATGGTATTTTGTATTTTTATAGGGTGTTCTTTAGTAGTAGTGTTAATCTATTAAGCATAAAAAGACTATATAATCCTAAATAAAATAGTACTAGAATTAAATAAAACTAGTCTAGTTTCTTAAAAGGCTCCTTAAATATTATTCTCTGTAAATACTTTATAAAAAGCAGTTTTAAAGGCTGAGAGGAAGTCTTCTTTAGTTATATAAAAATTACTATAATATAATAGCTTTATAACCTTATAAGAGTATGCTTTCTTTAATGGCTTAAAATAATTTATATTAAGCAGCTATAGCAAATACGACGAGTGTAAGAGTATATAAAAAGTAATAATTTTATACTCCTTATATAGATTTTAAAATGTAATTAACTGGTAGCTCTCGTGACTATTAATAATAAGTAATTAGTATATACTTTAAGTACGCGACTTTATTACGTTATTAAAGTGCTTTAACTATATAACTCTAATTTAATTATTTATCTAGCTATTATAAAAGAAGTTAACCTTTTAATTATAAGGCATTTTATACTTATTATACTAGATAGTAATGTGTATTTTGTTTGTGAAGATAATATATAATAAAACTAGCTAGCCTAACGTGTTAATTGCTTATATTATTATAATCTACTTTTTATTACTTAGCTATATGTACTAAGTCTTGCTAGCTTATTTCTTAAAGCTAGTTATTACTATAAAAGAATATATCACCCTTATTATAAAGCCTGTTTTGTTAAAGTTGTAGATATTTTTATCTAAGATATTATACTTCTCCTTTATCGTCTTAATACGCTTAAACTAGGGATTAAGAACCTCTATACTTTTCTGTATTACTTAAATATAATCTAGAGAACACGTTATAACCTTTTTAACTTTCTTATAATAATTAATAAAGTTATTTGTTTAGTTCTTGTCTACAGGATCTCTATTTCTTATCTCTAGTAAATTATCAGCTATTACGTGTATCTGGATCCTTGTAGGGGGGAATTCTTATTTATTAAAATTAAAAATACGTTAAATAATTACCTACTTCTCTATTAAGGTGAGTTTCTTTAAATTGGCTTTATATTCACCCTAGAGAGTGATTCCTTTAAAGGCGTGTTAAATTATTAATCTAGAAATACTATAGATTATAAAAACGTGTTTTTAGCTTATTTTTTTACGTCCTTTAATAGATTAAATAGCTAAGGTAAGATATAAATGAATTCTAGATTATACAGAGACCTAGTATTACTACATTATAGGTGTAAAATAGGTAAGTTAATTTTAGTATTTTAAGATGCCTACTTAATTAGAGTGTTTACTCACTTATAAATATAATTATACTTACTAAAAATCTAAGACTTTTTATAAAAAGTACTATAACTTTTTAAAACTTTTTTTTATTTTTAAAAAGAAATGAAAGAAAATTTTTGTAAATTTTCTTACTAATTTTTTAAACTTTAAAAGCTATATTAATATTATAATAATAGTAAACTACTTTATAAAATATTAATATCTAATTTTTTATAGTAAAATAACTATTTTAACTATAGCTTACTTTTTTTTACTATTACATATAAATAGACTATAGTTTTCTAAAAATAATTATATTAAACTAAAAAATATAAATTGTTTCTAATTTTTATAACAAACTTTATAAATAATTATAAATTCAACTTTAATTATTTTCTATTTATTATTTAAAAACTAATAGTATAATAAAATAAGTCTTACGTGTATACATAAACTACTAGTAAAATAACTAAGTAAACTAGCTACTTTTAGTATAGTTTTAAGCTAATAACACTATATTTAAATTTATAAAAGTTTTTTTATTTTTAGCTAACATAAGTTAACACCTTTAAATAGGTTTTAAACTTGTTATAAAAACTTGAAAATGTTTATACTAAGTACTATAAGCTCTAAAAGTTAATTATATAATAAAGAAAATAGCTAATATCTAATAACTAGTTTAAAAAAAAATCTAGACTTAAGTTCTTAAAAAAAAAGTATATAAACTAGAAATAATTACCTACTTTTAACTACTAAATAAAAGATATAGTTTAGCTTAATATATAAAATATTTAAATAAAATAACTATTTAAAAAGCTAGACTTAAAGGTTTTAGAAAAATACTATATTTCTTAAATAATTTCTTTATATATATACTAACTTAAACTCTCTAAATTTTTAAATATATACTTAGTTTTTTATATATTATTACTTTAGGCTATTATACCTAAATCTAAATATTTTTTAAGTTAATAAAACTTACTACCTAAGCCTATTAAAAATAATAGGAAAACAGAATACTATATTAAATAAATTAAAGAACTATAGTTAAATTATAAGTGGAAATGCTATAAATACTTAGTTAAATAAACTAAATATAATAACTTAACATAGGAACTTACAAACTACTTTTAAAATATAGTTATTATAAAAGAATTTTACTTTAAAAACTTAAACTAACTTAAACTAACTTAAACTTTATACTTAATATAATTTTTTTTTTATAAAAGCTTAATTTAAAAAAAAAAAAAAAAATACTATTTTAGTAACTATTTATGATACTTTATAAAAGTTTTTTAAGAATTTTTTTTTTAAAATTTTTTTTTTATAAGTTTTTTATTATAATTTATTTATTATAAGTTTTTTTTTATAAGTTTTTTTTTTTTAATTATATGTTTATATATTAGTTGTGTGCTAGTATATAAACTTTATTTTAAATTTTTTTACTTAATAAATTTTTTTATATGTTTTAAATTATTATTTAGTATTATATATAGTAATTAATTAACATAATTTTTTAAGCTCTTGACTTTTTGTATATAATATTTTTATAATAATAACTAAAATAGCTACTAATAAAATTTTTTATATAATTTAAAATTTTTTAATTTTAATTATTTTTATTAAATTTAATTTTAGCATTTTATTAAATAATTTAAAGTAAAAAAGTATTTATTATAAAGTTTTATAAGCTTTTTTTAAATTAAAATATTTTATATATAATAAGTAAAAATATTTAGTTTTTCACTTTACTTACTAAGTTAGTACATAATTATAAAATTAAATTAAAATAAGTATTTAGTTTAATAAGTTTATTAGTAACTTACTTATTTTATAGTAGTAAAGTACTATAAATATTTATAGTTACTTAATACTTAAATTAAAAAGTAGTACTTTTTAGCTTAAGTTTCTATTATTTAAAATAGTATATAATAGCTAATAAATTTTTGTTATAAATTTTATAGTTACTTTTAATAAAGTTTAACTTTTTTTAAAAAAGTAAGTAATAAGTTTTAGTTTACATATTTTATTTTTTTTAAAAAGTAAGTAATAAGTTTTAGTTTACTTAATTTTTTTTTAAAAAGTACTTTAGTAATTATATAGTTTAAAAATTAACTTTTATAATAATTAGTAACTTTAAATTAAAGTATTAAAAAATTAAAGTAATTATAAATACATGTTTTAAAAATTTAAATACTTTTAAGTAAATATTATTAAATTTAAATTAAGTATTCCTTTTTATTATATCTATAAGCAAAACTATTATATAAAAAAGTTGTTAATAAATTATTAGTAGAAATTAATAAACATTAAAAATACTTTTATATTTTTTATATTTTTGGAAAATTTCTAGTTAAAAATATTCTTTATTTTATTTAAATTTATACTAATTTTTTTGGTTAAATTTACATATTTAAAATAAGTAACTTAATTTTAATAAAACTTATATTTATTAATATTAAGTTAAAAGCTAATTTTTTTTTAAACTTTTAGAAGTTATTTTACATATTATTAGTATTTGTATAAAAAATTATTATAAATTAAAAAATTATTAGAATAAAGTATATAAAATATATTAAAAAAAAGTTAAAAAAATTTAAAAGATATTATTTATATAGTATTAAAACGTGTTTATTATATTAGCTAATTTAAATAATATAATAAAATATTTAAATAAGTTATATTAAATTTAAAAAGTAGTTAGCTATTAATTTTTTTTAAATTATATAAAAGTAGTAAAAAACTAAAATAATACTTAGTTTTATAAAGTACTTTACTTTACTAAAATAAAATAAAGTTTTTTAAATTAATAAAATTAAATAGTAGTTTTTAATAATAATAGTTTTCAAAGCTTAATAATTAACATAAAATTAAAACTTTTATTAAGTTTTTTTATAAAAATAATTAGTGTAACTATAAAAAATAAACTTACTTTAATATTTTTTTAGTAAAATTATTGTTAAAATTTTTTTTTTAAACTTTTAGTTTATTTTAAAATATTTTATAAATAGTTTAAATTTAGGTTACTTTTTTCTTAAAAATATTACATTATAATTATATAAATAATATTTAGGTAATTTATTAACTTTTTTATATAAAATTGTTTCAAAAATATTATAGTAATGTTTTAGAATTTTAATAATTAAATTAGTCTAAGTTTTTAAAGTTAAAACTTTATTAATATTTGTTATTAAAATAGTAAAATTTTTGCATTTATGTTTTTAGGTTATTTACATAAAAAAAACTACATTAATTAAGTAAATATTTATACTTAGTTTAAGATATTTATAAAAGCTTTTTAGTAAAGCTTTTACAAAAAAAAATTTTAAAACATAAAAAAAAAAACTTTTTTATAAAAGTTTTTATTTAGTTTAGAATTAAATTTAAGTGTAAATTTAAACTTTAAGTAAAAGTTTTTTAATAAGTATTCAATTTTTATAATTAGTAATTTATTTTAAGTAGTTAGTAAAAAATTTACTAAAAAGGTTTTTAAGTAAATAATAAGTTTTTATAAAAAGCTTTAAAACTAAAAAAAGTGTAAATAGTATATTTAATAGTAAGAATTTTTAAATAATAACTCTTATATATTATAGTTAAAATTAACTTTATATTTTATTATTTAAAGTTAGTTAAAAATTAGTTTATAATTTTTAGTAACTATTATAAAAAAATAAATATTTTTAATGTAATTAAAGTAACTAAAAGTTATATTAATAGTATATAAAATATAACTTTCTTTAAAGTATTTACTATTAAAACTAGTAAAATATAAAATATTTAAATATAGTAAAAAACAAAGATTTTAAATATAAGCTAAAATCCTACTAATATAATTTATATTAGTTACTTTAATATTAATTAAAATAGTAATAAAGTAAAATAAGTTATTTTATTAAGTAATATATAAAACGTTTATTTAGTAAGTTTTAAATTAGTTTTTAAATAAAAAGTTTATAAGTTAATAAAAATCTAGTACCTAAAGTATTTTATAAATTAACCTATTTTTAAAATAAAACTTTTAGTAAGTTAAAACTAGAAATTAAGTTCTTAACTATAAAATTAATTAAAATTAATTAAAAATGCATAAAATAATTATTAAAAAGTATTTTTTAAAAAAATAAAGTATAAATATTTAGTAGAAAATAATAAGCTTAAAAAAACTATTTAATTAAAGTTTAAATAAAAGTATAAATTTTTTTAATTAAAAGTAGCTAAACTTACTATATTAATAATAAAGTTTTAATTAATAACGTTTTTCTTATTTAGTTAACTTAATATAAATATAAATATAGGTATTAATTTTATAGTATAAATTATAGTTAAAATTAATATATTATTAGTAAGTACTATAAATTATTATTATATAAAAATATTATATTAGTATAGTTATTTAGTATATTAAGAATTTTAAGGCCTACTATTACTTAATAAAACTTGTTATTTTTTTTAACTATGTAATTAAATTAATGTTTGTTTAGTTTAGTATTAATAACTAGTTTATAAAATTTAATAAAGTAAATAGTAAAACTTTTTTGTTTTTAGTAAAACAAATTAAGTTTACTTAAAGTAGTAAGTTTTTTATTTAGGTTTTTATATATAGTTAGTAAAAAAGTAATTAATTACTATACTATATATATATTTTAATTTATAAAAAAGTTTATAAGTATTATTTAAAAAAAATTTTAGTCTTAAATATATGTATAAAAATTAGAAGTATTTAGTAAAATATTAGTTACTATTACTTCTAACTTTATAGTATAGGTTTTTAATAAAAATAAGTAAGTTCTTTTACTTTCTAGTAAATATTAAAAAGTTAAATAAGTACTTAAATTTTATTATTACTAATAGTATAGTAAAACTTAATATAAAAATTAACTTTATTTACTTAACTTTAATTTTAAAAACTTAAAAATAGATATTAATTAAAATTATAAGTAAAGTTAAAATTATAGAACTTAATTTACTTTTAAATAAACTAATAGCATTTATTAAACCTTTTTTAGTAATAGTTACTTAAATAGTAAAAAAAAAGTAAATATAGTTTATTTTTAAACTTTTTATAATTTCTTTTTAAAAAGTATTAATAAATTTTTATTATTATACTTGTAAACATTTTAGTATTTTAGTAAACATATTTTATATTATAGTTATTTACTTTTTAAATAACTACATAAGTTTTAAAGTTAAAATAAAAGTATTTAAAAAGTTAAATATTTTAATAATAATAGTATTATTATATAGTATTATAAAAGAACTATATAATTATTTTTATAAGTGAGTAGACACTCTAAGCGAGTGGGCACCTTAAAAACTCACTAAAAATTCAAGAATTCGCACCTCAATATCTCAACAACCACATTATAATAAATTCTAAAAATTTAATAGGCCATTTATAGTGCTTCTAAAAAGAGAGTATTAAACTCTTAAACACTAGAAATTAGTAGTAAACTAGATATTTAAGAAAAGGTAAATATTTAACAATTTAGGGGCCAAAAACCTCCTATCTTAATAGCTATTAATTATTAGATCTTAAAAATTAAAAAACCTCTATTTCTAAGCACTATAAATAACCTATTAAATTTTTAGAATTTATTATAATGTGGTTGTTGAGATATTGAGGTGCGAATTCTTGAATTTTTAGTGAGTTTTTAAGGTGCCCACTCACTTAGGGTGCCCACTCACTTATAAAAATAGTTATAGTATTAAGTAATAATTTAAAATATTATATGAAAAATAAATAAATAAAATAAGCTATAAATAAAGCATTTAAGTAAAATTTTATATACTAATATAAAATTAATATGTAAACATATAATATAAAAAAAAAGTTTATAAATTTTTTTTTATAAAAAACTTTATAAAAAACTTTATAAAGTATTATAAATAGTTACTATAATAAACTATAATTACTTAAGTTTTATTTTATATTTAGAATTTTTTTTTTTTTAGTAAAGTTTTTTTTATTTAGTAAAGTTTTTTTTAATTAGTAAAGTTTTTTATTTAATTTTTTTTTTAATTTAATTAAACTATATTTTAATTTTATTATTTTAAGTAACTTAGTAGCTTGTTTTAAAGTTTAAAATGTATTATAATACTTTTATTATATTAGTAAAAATTTTGTAGTATAACATTTCTTTTTTTTAGTATTTTTTTTTTTTTTACTTTTTATTAGTTTTAGTTAAGCTAGTATTTTTTATAATATTAATTACTTTTTTATTAATTACTTTTTAATATATTATAGTTATAGTTTTATAACTACAAAAATAAAGTTATAACTTACTATTATTTTTTATACTTTATAATAAAATATAAAAAGTTTTTTTAAAGTAATTAATATAGAAAATTAAATATTAATATTTAATTTCTTTTTAAAATTTTTTTTTTTTTACTACTACTATAATTTTTTATAACCTTTCTTTTTTTATTATATAAATTAAAAATACTAAATTTATAAATTAACAAATTATATTTTAAAAAATTATATGTATAAGTATTATAAAGTATTATAAAAGTAGTTTTTATACTTTTATATAATAAAGCTATAAAAACTAGTTTATTGAAAATATACTTAAATTATATAATTATTTACTTATTTTTATTTAGTATTTTAGTACTAATTTATATAAATATTTTAAATTTATATACTTTTATTAACTTTATTTATTTTAATTATTAATTTAAATATTAATTTAATTAATATTACTAGTTATAGTAAAAATTTAAAAACTTAGTAACTACTATTAATATTTATTAAAATTATATTATTATATTTTATAAGTGAGCTATACACCTAAGTGAGCTGTGCATCTTAAAATTTACTAAAATCTCAAAATTTTCCACCTTAATATCTCAACAACCACTTAATGATAAATTCTAAAAATTGAAATTTGAGCTTTTATATACACATTACAGCTTTCATGAAAGTTGCATATAAATTGGTTGAGTAGTTTCTGAGATATAGCGATTTAGCTTTATTTTAGCTTCTAAATCACTATATCTCAGAAACTACTCAACCAATTTATATGCAACTTTCATGAAAGCTGTAATGTGTATATAAAAGCTCAAATTTCAATTTTTAGAATTTATCATTAAGTGGTTGTTGAGATATTAAGGTGGAAAATTTTGAGATTTTAGTAAATTTTAAGATGCGTAGCTCACTTAGGTGTGTAGCTCACTTATAGAATATAATAATAAACTATTAAAAATAAATATAAAAACATATATAGAGTTACACAATATTAGTATAGTAGTATAATAATAATATAAAAAATTTTTAACTAAAAAATTAAGTTTTTAAAAAAGGTTTGAAAATACAACTACTATATTTTAATATATATATTTAGTTATTTAAATTAGTAAAAGAAAATTTTAATTCTTTTTATATTATATTATATTATATTATATTATATTATATAGTATATATATATAATATACAAGTAATTTATGCCTTAAAACTATAAGTAAAATAGCTTTTTATTTTAATATTATTTAGTAACTTAAGTATTTAGTTATAAAAACTTTTAATGTTTTTATAAAATATTAAATATATTTTTTAATTATTTATAATTATAATAAAAAAGCCGAAATTTATGTTTTAAAATAAAGTGATTTTTAGTTATATTTTATTAACTTTTTAATATAAAAAAATTAACCTTTTAACAACTATATATTTTTAAATAAAATATAAATAGTTATTAAAGTAATTATATACATAAGTAATAAAATTTAAAAAAATAAATAAAAATAAATACATAACTTTATAAACTTAATACACAAATATAGTAAAAATAGCTTAAATAGTAAAAAAAGTAAAAAAAGTAAAATAATAATAATAACATATAACTTAATAGTTTTTTTTATTAATATAATATAAATACTATTGAAATTATTACTTTTTATATTTTTTTAAAAAAGTTTTTTATTTACTTAAATAATATAAATATTATAATTAGTATAAATTTATAAGTAGTTGCATATAAGTATAAGTAATAAAATATTATATTAAAACTATATAAAACTAAAAAACAAGTTTATAAAAGTTTAAAAGTTAATATACTTTTTATACTAAAGTTTAGTATTTAGCTTTTATATTTTAGTTTACTTATAATATATAGCTATTATAATTAAATTAGTGTATATAAATTCATTAAAGAAATTAAATTAAGTAGTAAATAATAATAATAATAATAATAATAATAATAATAATAATAATAATAATAATAATAATAATAATAATAATAATAATACTTATTTTATTATTTTTAAGTTAGATTTAAAGTACTTATAATTTATCCTATAAGTAAGTAGATTACCTTAAAACTTACTAAAAAATCAAAAATTCGCACTTGAATATCTTAACAACTACTTAATAATAAATTCTGAAATTTGAAATTTGAGCTTTTTTATATGTATTACAGCGTTTCTGAAGGTCGCATAAAAATTAATTAAGTAGTTTCTAAGATATAATAATTTAGAAGCTAAAACTATGTTATATTACTATATCTTAAAAACTACTTAATTAATTTTCATGCGACCTTTAGAGATGCTGTAATGCATATAGAAAAGCTCAAATTTCAAATTTCAGAATTTATTATTAAGTAGTTATTAAGATATTCAAGTGTGAATTCTTAATTTTTTAGTAAGTTTTAAAATAACCTGCTTACTTATGTAACCTACTTACTTATATAATATATATAATTACTAAAGTATTTAATATAGTCAATACTTTTTTTATTTTTAAAATATTTTATAGTTAATTTTATTATAGTATACTATAAAGTTAATTAAATATTACTTAATTAAATATAAGTAAATATAAATACTTTAAATTATAATAATTACTTATAAATAAGTTATTATAAATAGAAACTATTATATTAGTAAATATAGAAAAACCTCTTAATAAGCGTATATTAAGAGCGGCTTGAAAGAGCTATTAGGCATTATAAAAATTAAGAATATTTATTTATTAATTAATACTCTTAAGCTTAGAGGGCTGTATTAAGCTGCTAATAACACACTATTAAGTTATAAGTAGTTATTAAGGTTAAGGCCTTATAATAAAGATTTTTTTACGCTAAGTTATTATTATAATGCGCTAATAATATGACTATATAATACTAGCTATATAGTCTAACTAATTATATAAAGGGATACTAGAATATAAAAACTACCTAACTTAAAGTCATCCTAGCGGATAGATAAGGTACTTTTAGTTCTAACTAGCTTTAGAATTATGTTAGTACTTTATAATATGTATGGCCTTTTTTATTAATGTGGTAAGAGTATAAACAAAGTCTAAGTATTACTACTAAAAGTAAAGAAAGTTATTAACTAATAGGATTATAAAGTAGCTAATAGATCTATTAAGTTAAAACACAAGTAACTAAGCTACTCTAGTAAGTTAAATTAATACTAATATTAAAATACTCTTTTAAAGATAGTGTACTATATTTAGATATATATATAGCAGAACTAGAACAGGTTAGTAGGTAATATAATTAGAGACTTTATACTAGCTAGGTAAAGCCTTTAAGTTATTTACCTATAAGACATAAACGGCTTATAAAGGGAGACTCTTATAGGTAATAGGAAACTAGCTTTAAGGTAGCACCTAAGCAGCTAGTAAGCCATAGTATTATACTATAACTAAAGAGGTAGTAATAAAAGGCGTAGGTAATATACTCTCTACTTATACTAAAGGTACTGGAGGCTGAACCGGGCTAGTAATCTATCTATAGCATAGAAGTAACCCAGTTTGCATTTAGATTATACTAGAGAGCACGTTTTTTGTCTCTAGTAGGGTGTCACTAGCGTAGAGCCTACGTACAAAGTTACTATCTAAAGAGATAGTATAGTGGCCAAAGAGGACAGATGCACATGTTAGTAGACTAAGAGGGTAGAACCTAAAGGGCTAGAGTAAACCTGACTTATACTTAAGCTAGCTATAGATATATACACGGCGTAGGTATTGCCTTTCTCTCTAACTTCTTTAAGAAGGCTAGAGTGAACCTAACTGGTACTCAGGCCGGCTATATATACGGACATGGTATAGGTATTATCTTTCTCTTTAACTTCTAGGGGTGCTGCTAGAGGCCTGCTTAAGATGCAAACTTCTAGAGTACAATTACTAAAAGTTCTCTCATGCATAGCGATAGACTGCCTATGTAACTAGAGACAGCCTAAAAGTAGCACCACAGAGAGCCTAGTCAACTCTCTACTATCTGGACCTGGCGCGACTAGATCCGTTAAGTTTAACATAGGTAGCATAAGCATCAGGAATCTAGATAGGACCCTAGGGGACTATGACTGAGGAGGTAGTAATAGAAGGCGCAGGTAATATACTCTCTACTCGCACTAGAAGTGCTAGAGGCTGAACCGGGCTGGTGACCTATCTATAGTATAAGAGTGACCCAGTTTACATTCAGATTATGCTAGAGAGCACGTTTTTTGCCTCTAGTAGGGTGTCACTAGCGTAGAGCCTACGTACGAAGTTGCTACCTAAAGAGATAGTATAGTAGCCAAAGAGAACAGATGCGCATGTCGGTAGGCCAAGAGGACAGAACCTAGAGAGCTGGAGCAAACCTAACTCGTACTCAGGCTAGCTGTAGACATATACACGGCATAGGTATCGCCTTTCTCTCTAACTTCTTTAAGAAGGCTGGAGCGAACCTGACTCGTACTCAAGCCGGCTGTGTACACGGACATGGCATAGGTATCGCCTTTCTCTTCAACTTCTAGAGGTGCTGCTAGAGGCCTGCTTAAGATGCAAACTTCTAGAATACAACTACTAAAAGTCCTCCCATGCATGGCGACAGACTGCCTATGCAACTAGAGATAGCCTGAAAGTAGCACCACAGAGAGCCTAGTCAACTCTCTACTATCTAGACCTGGCGCGACCGGATCCGTTAAGTTCAACACAAGTAGCACGAGCATCAGGAATCTAGATAGGACCTTAGGGGCCTAGACGATATCTGGACATCACTAGTGAGTCAACAGTAGACCGCAACACGACCGCTGACTCCACTGGAAAAGCTTCGAAACCGGGTAAAAGAATGCAAGAAAGAAGTCCTGGCCTATCCCGCAAGAGAAAACCCTAGAAACTACTAACGCCAGCGGGGATAGAGATGTACAGGAGAATTATAAGCATGCTGTATCAGCAGCCATTAACACCGCTAGCGCACAGCCACCCTTATCTTAAAGTAAGCAGATATAAAGTGGTAACGCTGATAGTAAAGCGCAGTAAAAGGACAGATAGCGTCTACCTAGCGTACCCTATAGGAAACACCTATAATCCTACTCTATAAAGGACTTTTAAAGGCAGAAGCTACTGCCCTGTTTTTATTACACACAGAAGTCCTTGGCCTCAACGCCTGGCTAGCAAAAATAGGGGTCCTAAATAAATTCCTATAGTGTAACTGCGGCTGGCTAGTGTAGACTATATACTATACTCTTCTTTACTACCTTAGGCTAGAGAGAACTAAACTAATAGCATTATTCCCGTTAGAACGACTAGAAAAAATACTAAGCCAGAGAAATAGTGCTTAAGTAGCAGTAAGATAGTTTATAAGAACGGAATTACTCGCTCAGTTCTGAGTAGTAAAAGTAATTAATACTAAGAAAATAGACAACTTCCGCCCATTCCAGAGCATAGACAATTGGTAGGAG
This sequence comes from Zopfia rhizophila CBS 207.26, assembly GCA_010093925.1. Classification (NCBI taxonomy): domain Eukaryota; kingdom Fungi; phylum Ascomycota; class Dothideomycetes; family Zopfiaceae; genus Zopfia; species Zopfia rhizophila. The sequence goes on from ML994636.1 coordinate 278,754, forward strand.
ACAGAAAAAGGGGGTAAAAAGAAAAGAAGAAAATGAGATCGTCCGTGAGACACGAGCGCAATGGCTAAAATCACAGACCATATAAAAGGCAAGAAAGCGGGGAAGAAGCGCTATGACAGCAGAGCGCCGGCGCCCCTCCAGCGTGGCATGTCAACGGGTTTTCTCATTAGTGAGTTTTTCCCATAGAAGGAATTGGCCTGCATGGACCCATTAGAGGGACCGAATCGGGCGGTAAATAGAAATAATAATAATATTAGTATAGAAGTCGCTTTTAAAAGTCTCTGGCCCCCCTGATTAGTTTAGCCATGCCAGCTAGCCAGTATCAGCACTAGTAGGGGGTCCCTACATACTAACTCACATCACATAAAGATAACCCCGCACCCAAAATTATATAAAGAGATACTCCTATAGAATGTACCTTTATATTTTAAAAATATTTTACCAAAAATGACGGTTACAAGGCGTATGAGAGAGAGGCAAGCCTACCGTTCCTCTATTCTTCCTTTATCTCTTCCACTAATTAAAAAGCTATATGCAAAACACGATCCAGCTATAAGAGCACAAGCTATTACTCTATATACAGAAGGTGTTCCCAACTCTCGAATCCGTAAAGCAACTGGTCTTGGAAGAAGTATAATTAAAGATATTGTGAAGGAGGCTAAAGCAAGAGGTTATAATCCAGAAGTGTCCAAAACCGTTATAATAGCCCATGTTATTGATAAGCCACGTTCTGGACGTCCGTGTAAGGGAGACGAAGAGACACAATAAGTTATTATAGAGAAGGTGACACTAAATCGTTATAGGCAGGAGAAGAGCTGTAAACAGATAGCTAACAAGCTTAATGAAATCCGGCCTTCAGATAATCTAATTTCAGCTACCACCGTATGGAGACTTCTAAGAACAGCTGGCTTTCGAAAGACAAAGCTAACCCGGAAACCTGGTCTTTCACCTTAAATGAAGAAGGATCAACTTCAATTCTGTCTTGATCACAAAGACTGGACTTTAGAGGATTGGAAGAACGTCATTTGGAGTGATGAAACCTCAGTAATTTTAAGCCATCATTGAGGTGGCTATTGAGTGTGGAGGAAGTCCTATAAACGTATAGTTAAATCATGCATTCAAGAGAGGTGGAAAGGCTATTCAGAATTTATATAGTAGTCATGTTTCTCGTACGATAAAAAGGGTCCCTATTATATTTGGAAGCCGGAAACAGCTCAATAAAAAGCACAGGCTAAGGAGGCTATAGCACGTCTTAATCAAGAGTTGGAACCAATTATAAAGAAAGAGTAGGAGCTTACAATAAAGATGAGACGGCTTGATATAAAGAGGAATAAGGGAGGACCTAAACCAAAGTGGAAATGGGATGCAAGCCATGGGAAGCTTGTGCAAAGAGAAGGAAGTGGAATAGATTAGTGGCGGTACCACACAGAGATTCTTCTTCCAAAGCTTCTTCCTTTTACCAAAGAGTGTACGAAAGATCGACTAAACACAATTGTGTAAGAGGATAAGGCTCCATCTCACAATCATCACTTCCAGGCTAAGTTATACAATCTTCATGAAGTTCAACGTCTTATATGGCCTGGTAACTCTCCAGATTTAAATATAATTAAGCCATGCTGGTGTCACATGAAGAGGAGAACTACAAGAAAGAGTGCACCTTCTTCAAGGGCTAAGATGGAAGCAGCTTAGTGCAAATATTGGAATGAGCTTAAGCAGAAACAAATTCAGCATTAGATTAAGAGAATACCGCTGCACATTCAAAAGATTATCGAGCTTGAGGGTGGAAACGAGTATATTGAGGGGCTTGGCAAGAGGAAATCACGAAAGAAGGCTTCTGTAGAAGATCCAGAGCTAGGTGAAGAGTAGGAATGGGTAGATTAGTTACTAAGATGTGAATAGAGTAGATTTGGAACCCCTGGCTAGCTCCTGGCCAGCCCCTATCTAGTGGTGACGGGCTAGTTAGGGGGGCCGGAGACTTTTGAAAGCGACTTCTGTAAATATATTACTAGCAAACTTTAAAAGTTAGAAAAAAGTTAAAAGTTAATAAATTAATTTATTTTATAACTAATAATATTAGTAATATAAAAAGTTCATAAACTTTATTAAAATATATGTATTTTAAGTTATTAATATTTAAATATACATTTTATATTATTATTTTTATAATTACTAATATTAATAAAATAATTTTAATTAGCAACTTTTTAAGCTAAACTAAAAAGTTATTAAATATTTTAGATTTTTATATATTTTTATTAAATTATTATATAAGTATATAAATTGTTTTAAAAAGCTTATTTTATTTTACAAATACTTAGTTAAACAAAATAATAAAAAATATAATACTATAAAGAACTTTTTTAATAATTATAACTTTATTAAAATAGTTATATATAAACTTAAAGACTACTTTTTAAATAAACTTAAAAAAGAATAGAAAAAGAAATTTGTGAGTATAAAAACAATTATAGAAAACTACTAATTCTAGAAGCAATTCTTGTAGCTTAAAAAGTTTTTAGAACTATTTCTATAAGGAGTAATTAGCTTAATAAGTGTACACTTTAGGGCATTCTAAATTTTCGCATATTTTCGATTCCTATTTTAAGAAACGATCCCTGCTACTACATTGCCATTAGAAAGGATTAAGGAGATTATTAGTAAGCGTTTTTAAGACGTGCATAGGCCTATTATGTTAATAGCGTATATCTGCGATTCTTTAGCGCGTGAGGAGCATTAGGTGCGCATAATACAGGTAATAGATAAGGGGACATAGAACTACCTATTAAAGCAATATAATAGCAATCGATTAAGGGCATCTACTATATGAAGCAAGCTCAAATATGTATGGGCTTGACGAGAGAGATGGGAAAACGACGTCAATTAGTTTCCCTTTGAAAATAAAAAAGGATCCTGCTGATTGGTAGAAGGACTAGAATTGTTCTTAAGATCTCAAGAGTCTTGCTATTTATGCCCTTAGCATTAACTCTATAACAGGGTTAGTTAAATATAATTGGAGCGTACATTACTTCATTTAAAACAAGAGCAGAAATCGACTTGGAAACCCTAAGGTTAGGATGCTAGTATATTTATTTACAAACTTTTGGATTAGGGATTAAATTAACAGCGAGAATCCTCAGTATTTTCACGACAGCGAGGTAGAGCAGGAAGAACTAGAGCTGGTTAAAGACGACGATAATGGAGATCTCTTACAGATCATAGAGGGCCTTGCAATTATTAGAGAGACTGAGGAGATAGCACAGCTTACTAACTACGATGAATAATCAATATATATGTTATATCAAGTATCTAAAATATCCGAGATATCCTACCTATCCAGGATATCCAACGAAATTTTTCAATATCCCGGATATACCCATCCCTACTTTAACGATTTTTGTAACTGAGCAACACGATTGTTTCATGTTACGAATCCTTCTTTGTTGACGTCAGCAGCTTACAAATCCTCTTTTTAGTACATTCCACCCGTTATATATATATAGGATAGCTCTACTCAGTTGTTAATTGATCAAGATGCTACTCAATTTCCCACCTGCTCGCTCACAATTTTCCCTAACTTCAATAAGCGTTTACCCGACCCAAACATGCTTAGCTCAAAATGTAACTACGCACTGCTTGAGGCTCCACTTTTATGCCGGTCAACTGCAAGTTAATCGCGCAAATCGGATCGGGAACGTGACGCTAGAACAAGGCGATTCAAAGAGCATGGTTCAGCCAATTGAAGATCTCGTGAGCATATGTGGAAATGTTCCCACCGCCCCGTAAGCTGAGAAAATAGGCTCTGCCGGAACATCTTCACTGATGTGTAGTAACTGTGACAGGTGGTTTCGTTGATATGACTAACCCAGTTAGCCAGCTCAGGGCTCCCTCTTGTATGTTCAAAATAAGCTTTCACGAGACTGATTTCGCAGAATGTGAATTCTTCCATGCAAAGAACACTGGGGTGCCTCGGTATCCTGGCTTTGTCCCTTATAAGAAAGTGTTGGATCTTCACGCGAACTTAAAACGTTGCAACTTTTGATACGCCGTGCTTAAGCAAGCCAATTGCAACAGCGAGTCCAGCGAGTCCGCCACCGATAATGGCGATATCGAGCGACTCATGGTTTTGGAACGAATGAGGTACTGGATTGACTGAGTCATGATTGTCGTCGGTTGTGAGAATCCGTGGGAGTGAGTGTGAGTAAGATGATTAAAGTGTAGGGAAAATATGTTAGGGGCTATATAGGTCCAGCGGGTGGGACTTAGCAAGGAGACAGCATTCATTCAAGAGACCAACCGGCGTATATATATATATCTATCTGCATACGGCTTGGTTTTGTAGTGGGCTGGGGCCAAGGATGGTTGACCACGACTGTTGCCTCAGCCTTAAGCTCAACCGTGCGTACTCACGTGATCTTAGCGACTTGGCAGGCACATGACCTTAGTGACTTGGCAAGGGTTAGTTCTCAAGTTTCCGTAGTACACATACTCGCGCCACGCACTACTAAGCTTCGCTTAGTAGTGCTGGCGGGCTCAATGCAACTTCCCAGCTCAATGCAACACTTTACACAAAACTACAATAAATTCGATTTATTTACCCAACGCCATGGCCTCCACCTATCGCGATGAAGAGTTACGAATTCGACTAGCTCTTGAGCAGCCTTTTGAGGGTAATACAAGAAATTTGAGGAAGCTGGCGAGGGAGTGGAGCGTGCCTTATCATCGCCTGCGGAGACGCGCCCAAGGCCTACCATCAAAAAGTACGCGCCCAAAGACCAACCAACAGCTAAATAAGGAGCAATTACGTGCTTTAGAACTCTATATCCAACGTCTTGACGATATAGGCCAGTCTCCTCTTATTTCTATGTAGCTCGCCGCTGCAGAAGCAACCCGTAGAGATACCTCCCCGCCTGATAAAGTCCTTATTAGCAAAACCGCGATAGGCAACCTTGCTACCTTGCGCCAAGCGTAGGCAGAACTCAAGGCACCACCGCCACGACGGCAACGTGAGTCATTAAAGATTCGTACTATCGTTACTGCCTATTCGATTATTATGTTTTTAACCAGTCATTACCTTCAGTAATCTAATTTAATGCAATTAATTCCTTTGAAGACAATATTTATGAGAACTTCATGCTGCCAAGTATGACCTCTATGAGTCCTCAAGCCTCTGGCAAGAACTTCTTTAGCCGATACCTTGCTGCCAACGAAACTGTTAAGAAGATTAGACAAAAGCATAAGGAGATTGAGCGCGTCGCCCATCAAGAACGAGATATCGTTAATATCTTCTTTAAGAAGTATGAAGAGACCTGCGCAAAGTATAATATTCTTCCCCGCGATCAGTATAATTTCAACGAAAGTGGATTTAATATAGGTGTTGGAGGAGATTAGTGGGTCGTTACAATGGATCTTGCAAAGAAGAGCGCTGAGAGTCCTTCAGAGACAAATCATGATTATATTTCGCTTATTAAGATGATCTCAGCTGACGGAAACGTACTACCACCAGCCTGTATTTTAAAGGGAAGAGTTATCCTCTTCTCTCATGTCTCTCACGAACTTAATCTTGACTCAAACATGCTCCTTGCTACGTTTGATAATGGCTACTCAAACGATCAGATTGGACTGGCCTATATTAAGCACTTCAACAAGTCCAGCAAGTCAAGGTAGCTTGGCCTCTGGCGATTACTTATCTTTGATGGCCACGGCTTTCACTTAACGTACGAGTTCGTTACGTACTGCTGGGAGAACAAAATCGTTCCTTTTAGTCTCCCTTTGCATACATCTCACATTCTTCAGCTTTTCGACGTGGTTTGTTTTCAGCCTTTAAAACACCACCACAAGAAGCGAATAGAGCTCGAGACTCGGCTGGGCTGTACTAACTACAACAAAATTAAATTTCTTCACGTAATTGGGCGGATTCGTCAAGATGCTTTTAAAAGAGCTACTGTTAAGTCTGCCTGGTACAAAACTGGCTTATACCCATTTAAGCCGGACGTAGTTCTGAAAAAGCTTAAAACAGTTAATTGACAAGCTACACCTCTACCTACTTATCTACTTCCTCCACTAACACCACCAACACCCTTTACACCAAGATCTATTTAGTACTTTGCAAAAACACACCTACAAGGAGTCAACAAAGAGACAGGAGAGTACGGAGTCTTGTTATATCAAGTAACAAAGCTTGCGCGAGCTAAAGTTGCCAATGCAGCAACACGGCAAAAGGCAGAGGCTGATCTCAAATCAATGACTACAGCCTCAACCGCTCGCCGTAAACGCCAGGAAAACGATCTCCGACGAATTCAGAATATAGGGCCTGTTTACATAGACGATGCAAGGCTTACAGTCGCAAAACGCAATCAATTAGAGAACGAGAAGAGACAGAAGGCTGAAGAACGGGCAGCTAAAGAGGCTGCCAAATTGCGATAGCTTTTGCAACGCCAAATATTTTGCCAAGAAATCTTAGTTGAATACAATTCGAGTCTCTCTCTACTAAACTGACTATTTTACAACTTAGATTTTTGCTGTGGTTGTTAGTACATTCTATACAAAGTAAACGAGCTACAAAAGTGTTGCATTGAGCTGGGAAGTTGCATTGAGCCCACCAGCACTACTAAGCGAAGCTTAGTAGTGCGTGGCGCGAGTAGTTGACTCTCTATCGAATCCGCTCTATTTTCACCTAATTGCCATTATTGGCCTGAATCCTTACAGGTTTCGTATCTTTGGCCTACTACGGGCAAGTTATCAGTGTAAGGAATGCGAAGGGCGAAAGGAAACCGGGATCAGTCCACAATTGTGAAAGCTCCGCTCCGGAGAACCCTTGGAACAGAGCCACGCTCCACCTTTCGTGATCAAGTGGTGAGTGAGCAGGTGGAAGAGTGCGCGGGATCCGTGCACGTGCTTCAACAATGAGAAAACATGGCTTACATAATTTGCCGAGGTTAAGTTTGCACGGTCACCTGATGCGCCACATCTTTGAAACGGACCCTGCTACTTGCATCAACAATACAGCTGGCATATATCGTTAATCTAGAGCGGACACACCCTATCTCAGTGATTATATCAAAACATCTGTGGTGCCTCTTCTCTCTCCTCTTCTATATCTTATTTTGCACAACGGTCCCATGCTCCCAAAGGAAGTCGCACCTCTTCGTTCGATCATAGTACTTTTCATCCACCATCCCGATCTCAGTATAATTAACGCTCATGACTCGGGCATTGTTACTTCCAGGATATTGATACACCCCCCAGAAAGGCTTCCTGATGCCTGACCAAGAATTCCAAGCCGGATCGAGGTATATTACGAAGGAGAGAAACCAATCCTTCATAATGTTCGCAGTGGTAACGTTGGCGCCTGGTGATGCTAGGAAATTTAGTAACCTGGTCGTAGATGAAGGGGGGTTTCGCACTAGCATAGTCCAGGGAGAAGAGGAATGGACCTGTGGCAGCGTGAAGTTGGCTTCCCGCATTGAACACCATTTTGTAGACTGTCTGGCCCGCGGAGGCCATGCTGCTTCCGATATAATATGTCGGGCAATTAATGAAGGCGTCGCTAGTCGTGAGTCAGTACTTTCCTAACGCTGTACTATGAAATATGTGGGAATTTGGACTCGTACCCAAACCACGCCTGCCGCTGGAAGAACGTGGAATTGAAATCTGACGCCGGATATAGTTTATAGAGCTCGTCAATGAATTTTTCGTCGGCGTACGGATAGAGGACCCGGAGGTCTCCGGTCTCCTGGGACAAGGTGGTAATCGATTGGTTAGAAAAAGCATACCCCTCATACTGATCGCGATCCAAGAGAAGCGGGATCTTGGTAAAGTGACCAGCTTTGAACTCTTTCGACGGAAGATCCTTGATGACCCTTTTATCTACATAAGGCCCATAATAGAAACTGCCATAGCCGTAAGCCTCATCTACGTAGGCCTTGATGTAGGTAGCCTGAGAAGCGTTGGCGAGTTTGGCCGCGTCGAGAACCCTAAGGCATTGGAGATTTTCGCAAGCGGTCTCTCTCAGGAGATATCCATACTGTCGTAGAAGCTGCTCTTCACTTAAGTACGGCTGCCACCACGGATACTCGGCAATTGCGGCTCTGAAAGGGGGCTTTTCAACACCGCCATACATAATCATCTGGCTGGTAACACTACCTCCTCCCGCACTCCCTCCATAAATAGTGATCGCCGCAGGATCACCTCCAATGGAAGATGCATGGCGTTGGACCCAATCGAGAGCCAATCTTTGATCGAGCAGTCCGGCATTAGTCCCTCCATCGGCAGCGATTTCCTCGGAATACAGAAAACCATAGGCACCGAGTCGGTACTGAATAGAAATAAAGATGAGCGCATTGTCGGAGTGGTTTACGAGAGCATAGCCTGGAACGAACTTCGAATCGCCAAGTGTATATCCTGCAGATATTAGCTGTGGAATACATATATAGCATGTTGTTCAAATAGGTTATTACCTCCTCCGTGTATTTGAACTAGGACAGGAAGCTTAGTTTGATTGTCAAGGTTGGCAGGTTGGACGATGTCGAGACGCAAGCAATCCTCTGATCCAGCTGGCGGGAGAGGGGTCTGTGAACCTCCAGGAATTGTCCAAAATGGATTACCTTGAACGCAAGACGGCCCTGGACGAGTGGCATCGATTACTTCAACGTGTGTATTATTGCTTCGCTCAATGGGCTGTGGTGCTCTCCATCTGAGCTTTCCGGTCGGTGGTTGTGCATATCGTAGGCCATAAAACGTGTTCACGCTGTAATGTTGGTAGCTAAACAATTTGAAAGCTGTTTAGGCTGCTTACTGTAAGCTTTCGTTATAGGTTCCCTTATACTTTGCATAACCAAGGTCAAGTACTGGACTACCGATATTTTGACTTCGCACAGTGCTTATTGCGGCCAAGCAAAATAGGCGACTTATCCAAAACAACATCTCCGTATACTAGAAAATATTCGAGGAATAGTATTTAACCCGACATCAGGGCGATCAATGGAGATATACTGATACAAAGTGGGGGCTTTCGGCTGCGGAGTGGAGAAGACGGAGCGGAACTAGTGAAAATTTTAAACAATATCCCCCGGATGGCGAGCGGCAAGTGGAGTCGACATGCGGATCGGAACACCAAAAAACTACTTCAACTTCCGGCATTTTTATAACAAAGACAGCAAAATAAAAGATACATTTTACACCTAATACTTTTCTAAATTTGCCATTTCTTTATACAAATCCTAACTTTTAAACGTAAAGACGCTGAGAGTATTTAATTATTGTCCAACTAAGGTGACTTTTTCAAAGGTTCTCTAGCTTACCTCTGAACCCTTGGATTCTTGACTCCACCTTGGCCGGGCGTTGGGATAGGAAAGAAAGTAGTCTAACCTTTTGGGCTAGCCTGGTCCTTCGCTTATACGCAAGAATATGCTCGCTCCGGGGGGGTGTAGTCCCGAAGTGGCTCGTGCGTGGAGCTACTTAATGCTAAAGGAGCGTCGGTAAAAACGAGACGAGAAAGAACACCAATGAAATACTACCAGTATTACCCACCGGAATAGACGATCCGTAGATAAATGATGCGGCCTTTTTCCATTGGTGCGCTAAACAGTCACGTGAAAATTCTGTTGGTGGTGCCAGGAGATGCCCACAACAGGGAACCCAGCTGACGATCATATTCGGCAGTTCCGGAATCTCAAAGAGACCCAACTTCCACCTCGACTCTAATTTCCTGGGGAGACTAATCGCTGCCCTCGCTTGTAGCTTCGAGGACGAACCCTCCCCCCCTTCCTTCCCTTTCCGCCATGAATCCAGCCCACCCTCTTGAGAGCCATAATCTCGTCCCTCCCAGAATAATAGAACAAAATAACGAAGAGGCCCTCCGTTTGTAGTCCGACTTCGGCCACGACCAATGTGTTCGGACTTGTACGCGCCTATTCTCTCCATCGGGCCGCTCCTCGCACTCATTTCCCGTTTTGGGGGTACATTTGTTGGCAGAACCAAGATATGCAACCTTACGCTAAAAATAGCAGCACTCAAAGGTGACGAATCCATTACTTCATCGTGAAATATTGATGAAGCATACTACACATTTGATTATTATGCACTTAACCAGTCATTACCTTCAAGAATTTGATTCATGTCCAAGACAATATTTATGAGTACTTCCAGCTGCAAAGACATGACCTCTTCCATGACATATGCAGGTCGATCATGGGTTGTGCCTGGCTAGCCGTGGGTCCCGGTTTGGTTCCCGCAGTTGACCCCGCTCTTAGTGCCTGATTCTGGATCCTCTCTCTGCCCGCGAGATCTGGTCGTGGCGAGACGCTGCACTCGAACCTTTTGACATCCACCACACTGCCCAATATCATATGCTATGTGGCAACCGTGCACACCCAACCTCTTTCTTCATTCACGCCCAAATAACAAGTATAATGCCTCTCACGCAAAGGGTGCAGCCGGAACGGGTCGGCCACCTCCCTGCTAATCCCGGTAAGGTTGAAGACCTTTAGGCGCTGCAACAGATTGAACTCATTCATATGATATGTGATGGTGCTGATGCCAGAGTCGCCAACCCGGGTCGGCAGACGCCAAGACGGTTAGGAAATATGGACCAGACGCAGAGTGCTTATTAATCATCCAACACGCACAGGTTCACGCCTCCGTACTCTTATTCTCTGCATTTGCCAGGCCCTGGCAGTATTCGCTTGCTCCGCCTACTGCCACCCAAAGAACACTCTATACCCATAAAATGCCAGCTCCTAAACTACTCCTTAGACGAATCGGACAAAGGATCTCCTCAGTATGAGGCCTTATCGTACGTATGGGCGATCCGAATGAGACCCTGCCTATCTTCATAGACGAGCTTCGCCTCTATGTCACGAAGAACCTTCATGTGGCGCTTTGGCGTCTCCAAGATTGTTCTATTGAATGGATATGGGTAGATGCTACTTGCATCAACCAACAAGATCGAAAGAAGAGTGGGGATATCAGGTTCGGTCTATGGCGAATGTCTATAGTAGAGCACACCGTATAGTCAGAGAGAAGTGATGAATTTATAAGATTTCTCTATACTGCTTCGATCAAGGGGAGCTACTCAGGAGTCGAAACAAATGTTTAGTGCTTCAGGGCAAGCAGTATAGAGAATTTTCCGAAAACATGGCTGTAAATGACAATTGTTGATCGTGATTTGATGAGACTCGTCCGCGTTCTTTGAACTTTTCTGGAACGCTTACTGAGCTTGACATTCGCTACAGCTGACGCCGCGAATCGGCTTACGAACACCAAGCATATTCTGTGGGCATTTTCCTCCATTACAGAAAGCAGCACACTGCTCCATATGTCACCGAATAGCACCGATTGGTGTTGCCGCCTATGCTAATTCTCTACTGCCTTCACTAGCTGTTTGCAGTCTGCTTAGTTCTCATCTGCATAGTCACTCCTTCATGTATCTAAATCTCTAGATGAGCCCTCAACTCATCATGAGGTCGTTGCTACATTGATTTCCGGCACTCGGTGACGCCATATCGCCATACGCTTGTTCTGTACGAATTCTAACCTGAATGTGTATCAGCTGACGTAGTAGAGAAACATTCACAAGAAAGGACCTACGGAGCAGTTGTAACGATATAGGGCTTAAGAGTGAATACCCTTGTACATGACCTCTACACGTGGCCTCCGCGAAGCTCCAGCGCCAATCCTGCGCCTCGCTGGCGCTGAAGATTGCATGGTAAAGGGCTGAGCCCCCATCTTCTAGTTCAGCAGAATTCGGCTTGTCTCATCCCATACAGTGTTGCCCGCTACCATATATTTATTCCCATTACAGCAGTATCGGCTTGAAGCGGTCTCAAGCTACTCAGCTGAACAACGTTGGTCATATCCGGACGAAATTCCTTTGAATCATTCTTCACGGGTGGTTTGAACCGATGCGGCATCGCGTTCTAGAAACTTTTCTTCCAAATTATCGACAGTCGGAGTGATGTTGTCATTCTGTTCCGTTGATTCGTGGCCTTCAGGAACTGGTGGGTCTGTCAAATCGGATTGCTTCTGGATATAAACAGCCAGTGCCACCTGCGCCCATGACTCGGCATTGATATTTACTTTATTGATATCCTCTTTGGCTAAACATGCAACGTCCATTGGTTGGTAACGCTCCGGTCTAATTTCGTACTTTAGTTTCGATACCGTGTCCTTCCAGGAGTAGACTTAGTTAAACAAGGAACGAGCGCGAGCGGTGCGTCATTTGTTCATGGTACGCTGTGTTCCGAGGTTCCCGTTCGTCGTATCAGTGAGGTTTTAAGAGACGTCATGCGTGAAGTTCAAAAGGTCGCACCGAGTAGTATATAGTGCACTAACCAAACCCTGTCCGAATCATCCCAAGTAAAAGCAGTTGTGTTTACCCCGCATTTAGTGTCTGGTTTAGTGTCTAGGGCTTCCTTTGGTATAGATTTCTCGCTTCAATAGAAGTACCGGTAGGTCCAATGAGGATTATCCTAAGTTCTACTATAGTGAACAATGAACATAGTACTGATGTTTCATATTTCTACTCGACTGCCAGCGACTCTAAGTCTTGGTAAGAACTTTCGAAAAATGTTGTTTCACTTACGTTCAACACGTCCGGAACCCACCAGAAACTGTGATCATATTTTGACTCCAGTCTCATGTATAAGGACATTGCGGGCTATTATTTCGATCCGGGCCCTATTCATGATGGTCCTTAGCAAGGATAGCGGTCTCTTTCCCAGCTTCGTGTACTATCTTGTGTTCCGTATCATTACACCCATATGAGTATTGGTCAATAGCTGATTGCACCAGAACTGGAGCGGTCGTTGGTGGTGTCGCATCCACAATCGTCGGAGCGGCCACGGGATTTATTGTAGGATCTTGACTCCACGATGCATTAGAACTGGCTGGGGCGGCTGCACATATCTCTAGCATAGTGAACCAAAAAAGTAACCAGGCAAATATTATATCATCATCAAGATAACGAGTGGAAGAGTCAAAAAGAACAATCGATAGCAGATGATTATTGAACGAAAGCGCATAAGCTAGCATGGAGCCTTTCCAAGCTTGAAGGGAAGTCAGCCGCAGTTTGAATTACGGACTCCGGGCCGTATCTGGAGAGAGCCGTGAAATGTAAAAATCTAACTTTGAAACACGGCAGGAAGATGTTTACCAGTCAAAGACACTTGAAATTTCCACCCTGGAAATCCGATGTTACATTTGGTCGGGTTAGGAATCATTTGGCGAGAAAGATGCAAATCAAGGCAGACTTTCTTATATCCATATGATGAGTTGTTCCTGCGTGAGAAAAGATTTCACAATGGCATTTGCAACGATAAGGCCTCTAGCCGCAGCTTGTTAATCGCGATGTTTCGGCTCAGATATATATCAGGTATAATTACACTTCGTAGAGCGGAATCTTCGATAAAGAGATAAAACATAGATCTAAGTAGATCGGGGTGGGATTAGATCAAACTGATGAGTCATCCTTCTTGTCTTTAGATCTGTATTGGACCCTAAATCTCTAATTCGATTCTACGATCGATCTTTTAGGCAGTTATAAAATCCGCTCCGCACAAATAGCATATAATAGCTGAAATTTCGAAGAGTGAACTATCTACAGATATCTAGAAATAAAGAAAAGGTAACTTGTGCGCATGCTGCTGATACTCTCGTTACACATTACTTCATATATCCAAACCCTCACGATTCGACATGCCTTCCCCAAATTTCGAGTCCGGCTCGAATGAATTTCGCCTCTCGTTCGTTATCTCACAGTACCTTTCAATCATCCCCACAATCTTCGGCAACATCCTCGGACTCATGATGCCTTGTCCATGATCATATCCCTCAAGCCACACAAGCTCCAAGCCCTCTCCTTTCCATTCCCGTAGACTCTTTTTCCAGCTTTCTCTGTCCTCCCACGTCCACTCTAAGCTTCCATTGGTAATATAACTCGCAATAGCCTCCGCATTCACGATACAGTCATCCCCGCCCATGATGATTGTTGTGCTGCGCGACAGCAGGTCTTCCCGCCACACAACATGGTCTCGCCAGCAGAAACGCCGACCAAGCGTAAAAGCGATGCCTGGTTCAGTCTGCACAGCCCAGTATAGTTCTAACTCATTAGGCTCAACCGGTTTCCGGCGCGTGAAGTTAAACGCAACGTCCGGTAGATGAAGAAGTACTGAAACAGGATCGATCATCATAACGGAATGTGTTTTTGAGGCCAGGAAAGGTGATTGCAAGAACAAAGATGTGAAGAATGTTCCGTACGAGTCCCCAATAAAAACAAAATTGTCAAGGTTCTGCTGACTCACGATATCCCCAATCTCGCGTATCAAGTCTATCGCAAGAGGCAAAGGCGTCGTGATGCGTGATGAGACTTGCATGATCTCAATGGCGAGAATGCCAATGTCTTTCGGAATCTTTAGCAGGGCAGGAATGTATGGTGCAAGACCGATGCCCACACCGTGGATGAAGACGATGGGACGATGCTTGGAGGATTTATGTGGCCGGTAGAAGTAGCTAAGATCTGGGGATGCGGATTTATATGTATAGAGAAGCGTCATGAAACGGAAGGGGAAAGATTTAAAAAATGCGGAACGTGGTTGGCTGTAGAAGCGGAAGCCGGATATCATCAATATCATCGAGGTTATAAAATCCGTGGTGCCGAGAAACTTTAATACTGCGTGAGTGGATATTCCATCTATTGAGATAATAGATGAAAAGGAAACTTACTGCATAATAAAGCAAACTGCGATGCGTGACCTTAATTCGGTCAAAATTCAACCTGACTGACTGTGCCGGTCCCTTCCCAGGCTTGATTTCCCATCCCATTTTCTCTTCAATTTCATCCATGTACTCTTCCAGCTCTTCATTGTCATCTCCGGGCGGGCCTTCGCGATTGAATAGCGCCCATAGAAGCCATTCTTTTATATTCTCTCTTCGTATATCATCCATATGCGCCCCGCACATCCATTTCCGCGCGAAAAGTTCAATATCGGTTGTGATAAGCAAAGATCTTTGAAACAGCTCTCTTCTGTGATCACGGCTGAGCTGAGGGGGAAATACTGCCGGTTGTTTCTGGAGGCGATGTTTGTAGGGAAGAAACCAAAGAAGGTACCAGAGGATTTCGATGACGCCAACGCACTCAATTAATATGGAAACAGGATGGGAAATAGCGCGCACACCGCCTACTGAAAGAGCGAGATAAAAGTAAAGTAGACATATTAGGCCTAAATACGAAAACAAATATATGATTGTCTTGATGAGAGCGCATTCCAGTGTGGACTGTCCGACGAGCATAGTGACAATAAGAACATTGAAGTTTGAGGAGTCTTAGAAACAATGATTCTCATGAGCTTTTGAGGGCGCGATCATCGAAAGGGTGCGTCATGTTTCATCTATAAACGGAACAAGACTGACGTGTTTTGACGTGTTTCATGCACGTCTCGAAGTGGCCATTGATGAGATGAGTGTTCCGAGACCTGGCACTAACAGGCATGTTCCCAGCCCAATATCCTCGCGACCACAAATCTTCCGTAGTAACCTAGTCCAGTTAGAGATGCCGAGGGTCGGGAACGGAAACGTGGGGAAGGGTGGAGATTTTAAACTTGGACCTTTCCACCAAACCATTGGCCATTTTTCTTCTAGAAGGCTCCATATAACTTCCTCCTGTTGTTGATGCACATCTGAGGACAGCAATATGTGCACACAAATCATATACCGAGCCACTTCTAGACGTGTGCTTATTTTCCTAGATTTGATATATGGACTATTTGATGCACGCAATTCCCGATTCCGTGATAGCACTGAGTAAACTATGTCTGAATCACTGCGCAAGAAGGGTGTGCTCTGCGGACCAATTCAATCCGAGACAAGGAAGGCATAAACGTGAGGAGACGAACTCGGAGGCAAAATTATCTAACACAGAGATGGCAATGTTTGGATGAAGGCGCTCTAATTTTAGTCGAAGGGTCGCTAGCTAGTAATGAACATGTGCGAGGAAAAGCTTGGAGAAAGTTAGCCTATATCTTATGGAAATCTAACGGCTCAATTCTATGGTTTCACAGCAAGCCTGCACCCTTAACAATACATAAGCTTTTGACTTTGAACATTATCTATTATCAACAGTCGTATTCATTCCGATCGATCCGCTGACGCCGCATTTAACTTCCCAATTGTCCCCCAAAAACTCTAATACGGTATGGCCTTCAAGTATCCGTTGAATTCATAGGGATACGCGGCTTTTGGTTGTATATTGGGATCTTGAGGGGGCCCTGGGAGCTTCACCTCATAGGAATCCAGTAAATCGCAACCCTTAGGGCCTGCCCATCTGAAACCCCAAGTGCTCTGGTTTATTGCACCCAAATATACTTCGTCTTCGCGAACGCCATCCATTTCATGCGCATAGATTCGGGTTTGTAGCCGTCGGCGAACACGAGGTGTGCATCCCGAATATCTTTCGCGACATTGATCTCCGGATTATTTGATCCAGGGTCTCAGAGACTAACCTGTCTGTCGAAACAATGATAGATAGATTTGGCGAAGCGGCGTGATTTTCAAAGATCGACAACGATGGTATCGATGTCAGTGCCATTGTATCTTTCTATCTGGTAGCTAGTGACGAGTTCATTGACGGCTGGATCGTCGGCTTGGTCGGCTTGGAATTGGAAGTTACCAGTGGTGTCCGTGTCACGGGTAGGAATATACATAGGTTAGCAGTCATTGCTTCCGAGAGGTACGACTGTGGCAATTGGCACTGCGTATGCTGGAGAGAGAAGGATCGCAGAGAGGGAAGAAGCAGCGAGAGACAAGGAATTCTTTATTTTGTTAGCGATTGGGGAAACCTGATATAGCAAGGATGTGGAACTAGAATGAGAGTGTTTGCAAGGGAGAAGATTAGGATCTTCTTGAGTGCAGAAACAGGTGGGAGGCAAACTTCAATTTACATCAGAATCGAAGTGAATCACATCTCCTCCCTATTATATTTCAATCCTTTAAGGAACCTGACAGAGGTTATGCTGCCGGAAAAGCGGCCTCCTGCTGGTCGGACGTACAATCCACCGACTTGGCATTTCTCTGCTGTATATAGCCTCTGCTCGCCCTCTAGATTTTCAGGTTCTTAATGCAATCTCGTTCAGTCTCTCAATCTCTGCAAGTACCGATTCTGGTAATAGGTTACATCGCTGGTTATTGTATTGAATTCTGGTTAACTTGGAGCGGTGAAGGAAGCTCGATATGTTACCCAGCCTCATTGCACGACAGGCCAGAGCAACCACTTATCCAATGTACGAAAATATCCAATAGAAAACTACTATCACCAGAAAATAAACGAACGTCTGGAATAATCCTGCCACTATATTTTTTTTATGAGGCGGATGGTAATCCTTGCATGTTTAGATTAGCTAGGATCATCAACCACGTTTCCCAATATTTTTTAATCCGCCTTCCTAGAAAAGGAGTTCGTAAAACAGTATAGGTTGAGATGGAAGGATCATTTTCACTCTATAGTATGGGCGAGAAGTAGGCACGCGTTTGGTCATGCGCTTTCGCGAGGCTGGATTATAGCACGTCGTACTATGATCCAACTAATTTCATATCACTTGCCCGTTAGGACCTCCTTATAAAACTCAACAGCTGTGCTTTCATTTGATTTAAGCTTGGTAAGGTGCTCCCGGCCCTGGAGACCGCTAGGTCTACACTAACATGATTGTGGTTTGATCGATCATCACTCACTCTTTGACCTATTACGCTTCGTGGTATTGTAGAACTAAATATGGTAGAAAAGTATGGAAATTTTTAAAAAAAAGCTCTAGTGTGCCAGTTATGGATGCGGATGCTGCAGAAGGGTTACTGTTGCAACTGCTATAGATACGTTTTTCAGCAAAACAAATTGGAACGATTACACGAAGAGAACAAGAACTCCAACTCCCAGTGAGATTTCAAGCAGTGTATGCTTAATTTCATTGCCCGCTACGGTGAAATTCTACAATGGGGAACTGCCCAGAATTTCTCAATATCAAAGGGTTTCCTTTAGTGCATGCTATTCATCTCATTATGTTCTGTTCAATTTCCCAGTTCACTTCCTCGAAAAACTCCATTTTCAACTAAGCAAAATGGAAATGCCAACTTTCACTCCTGAAAACTCTAGATGAGCTTTAACATCTCAACACTCTGAATAATGTAATAGGGAAAATAAGAACAAGATTAAACGATGCAAATCATTTATACATCCGCAATTAGCTACAGTGTCAACATCTCGCCATGCATGAAGGAATGTAAATACGTCTCGCCTACAAGCTGAAAGTGATCTTTCTCGAATTCTCTTGAATAACAAAAGGTGCTGTCGCTCCTTGTATCGCCATTAAAAGCTAATATAACTAAATAATTTTCTTTAAAAAAAACTTTAAGAAATTAAAACAATTTTTTAAAAAAGGAAAGTAAAATAAAAGGCAATTTTTTTACTATTTCTTAACTAGTTTATTTATGCTCTTTTTAGACCTTTATTAAATAGTACTAAAATACTAGCTTATATAAACTATATATATAGTTAAGTATATAAATACTTTTTAAATTTTATAAATACTTTTAAGAAATTTTTTTATACTATTTTTTTCTAGTTTTTTATACTCTTTACTTATAAAGCTTTATTTATGTTAAGTAATATATTATAAAAGTACAAACTACATAAATAAAATAAGAAATAAGTAAAAAAGTAAATATAAAAAAAACTAAGTATATATATTTTAGCTTTTAGTTTACTTAATAACTAGCTACTAAATAAGTAAAAGAAACTTAATAAAAAACTAGATAGTAAGTTCTAATATTTTGTTATAAAAGTACTATATATAAAAAGTTAAAGTCTAAAAAAAAGTATTAATTAATTACTATAAATAGTACTAAGTAATAATTTAAAACGTTACGTAAAAAAAATAAAAATAAACTATAAATAAAGTATTTAAGTAAAAACTCGTGTACTAGTATAAAACTAATATATAAATATATAATATATAAAAAAGTTTATATAAAAAGCTTTTATAAAAAGTTTTATAACGTGTTATAAATAGTTACTATAATAGTACCTTTTTTTTTAAAAAAATTTAAACTTTATTAATTAGTGTTTATATTAAGTTTTAAATAATAAGTTAATTTAAATTCTAAAAATAATTTTTTTATAGTAGTTATATTTTAAAAATTATTTATAAGTTATTATATTAAGTTATTATACTTAATTTATTTAACTAAGTATTTATAGTATTTTTATTTATAATTAAAGTGTAAGGATCTAGGCCAATGATGGTAATTAAATATAAATAAAATAAATTTAATAAAAAGTTAATTACGTATGCTATAGAGACTTAATAGCTAACCCCTATTAAGTTATTAAAATTACGTGGTTATGTATAGAGTTAAAGCTAAGATAACTATTTTAGTTAACTATTTTAAGCTCTAGCCCATTATATTACCCTCTTTTTTATAGACTAGATAGAGGCTTTTTAGTAAACTATTTACCTAAAGACCCCTATAGGCCTATCTTAAGTTCTATTTACTATAGCTTTTTCTAAAGCTTTTATTAGTAGTTTACTAGTAGAAGTTTGTGTCTGTCTCTTTATAGAGATATTATATACTCCTTCTAATAGTCTAATATTATTATATCTTCTAGCTAGTTTACTAGCTCTATAGTTATTAATATATAGTTTTTTTACTTTACTTTATATTATAGCTAGTGGCCTTGCTCTTATCTTGTTTATATCTTAGCAATAATATCCTGCACTACGTGCTCTTTATAGTTATCTATCTAGATTAATAGCAGCTAAAGGTCGTTTATAGACTGGCTTAATAATAGATCATTACTTACTAGCCATAGTCTGTCTACATAAAACATTAGGTTTGGTCTTAGGGGCATATTTAGCTTTATAGCGTGCAGACTAATTATATTTTCTATAGTGTATTTAGCATTCTTCTAGTCCAGCTTCTTATTTCCTCGTCCAGTGGAGAGTTAGTTATTGAGTTTCAGCCATACCTTATCTCTAACACGCAGTTACGGGGCTTCATTCCAATATTAGTTTACCTATCTTTCTTACTCTTACTATGCCTTAGCTATGGTTACCTGTGCTAAGTTAATACACTCCTTTAGCTTTCCTACAATTTCCCTAGCGCTAGCTTTTAGGTCTCAAGCTGTTATATTACGCCTAGTTCCAATATCCACTTACAGCAGTTCTATATTATATCCATGCTAGAGAAAGAACAGGCTTATTCCTGTTAAAATAGCGTCTTTTCCCTTTACTATAATCTCAGCCATTAGGTAGAGCTTTACCTAGTTTACTTAGTCCCACACAACAAACACTCAAAGATAGGCCTTAACTATACTATTCATTCTTTCTATCAAACCGTCTGTTTACGGATAGAATGCTGTCGACAATCGCCTTTTAATTCTTAAGATTTCATAAAGCTTAGTCCAGAACTTACTGATAAATTAGCTACCGCAATCAGATACTATAGCGTCAGGAATCCAATAGTAAGCAATAATCTTACAGATAAAAGCCTATATTACTGTCTCAATATCCATGTTTGGAAGAGGGCAGAGAGTTATGTCCTTGCTCAGCCTGTTGGTGATTACCAGTAAGACCGTACAGCCATCGCTTTCTGGTAATCCGGTTACAAAATCTATTGAGATCTCCTTCCAAATACGATCGGGAATGGGCAACGGGCGTAACAGCCCTTGCTGGTGATCTCTCCATGGCTTCGTATGGCCACAGACATCGCAGTTTCGAATGTAACGCCGTACGTGGTTCGACATCCCTGGCCAAAAGTAATCTCTTATTAACATTAGATAGGTGCTCTGCCGTCCTGGGTGTCCTGTCGCTTACGACGAATAAATCCAGTGGATGATTAATGTCCTTAATAGCTCTGAGTCAGGTACCCACTTCCTATTCTAATAATAAAGGGTCCCATCTTCGTCAATCGTGCACTCAGCCAGCGAAACTTTTAGTTCAAGCTCTGGGGAAAATCTCCGCTCCTAATCACAGAGGGCCTGTACTGCTCTTACGTACACTTTGTCATCTAATACTGCATCATGCCATCTTCATTTAAGCTCGTTACGAGACTCCTAGGCACGAGACTCCTGGGCTTCGGTTGTACTATCTCCTGTAATCATCAAAAGACTAATTTGAGCAGAGAAAGCCTATACTGCTTGCCTATCATCATTCAATTCAAGCTCTTCTTTCTAACATGTGACTACTGGCTTTAGCAGCTGAATCATACGGCTCTTCAGTCTTTCGTCGTTTTCTCCACTCAGATAATCCTGTTCGCGTCTTGACAGTACATCAGCTCATACATTTTCTTTCCCTAGCCTATATTAAATCTCCATATTATATCGGCTAAGGAATAACTGCCATCACGTGTGTCTTTTGCTTAATTTTCAAGGCCTTATAAAGTGCTTAAGGTTCTTGTGATTAGTAATAACCTAGAACTTTTTAATAGACCGTAATTCAGCATCCCATGCCTCCAGGCAATGAATAATTACAAGGAGTTCTTTATCATGTATCTTGTAATTATACTTTATAGGTATGTTCTTTTTTAAAAAGTACGCATATAAACACAGCACGCTATTATCGCCGTATTGTAAAAGAACTCCCCTAGTTATGTAACCTAAAGAGTTAGCTTCTAAAACAGTCTCATGGTTAGGATTAAATTAGGCTAGTACTAGTTCTAATATAAAGATCTCTTTTAACTTATTAAATGCTGCCTGCTTTTTATTAGTCTATTAGAATAGCACGTTACTTATAAGTCTTATAAGTAGGGCAGTAATTTCTGAAAAAGTCTTAATAAATTAATAATAGAAATTAGCAAATCTAAGAAAGCTTCTGATTTCATTTACAGTTATTAGAGGCTACTACTTAGTAATTACTTTTATTTTAATAGGATCCATTTAAATTCCTTACTCTATTTTAATAATAAACTCTAGATATTTTATGCTTTTAGTTTCGAATTTGTATTTCTTAATATCTAGATATAAACCTACAGTGCTAAGTTTCTTTAGTACTAAGTTAATTTACTAGTAATACTCTTTTAGTAAGCCTAAAGAGTAAATAAGCATATTATTAAAAAAGACTAAATAAACCTTGTTAAGATACTTCTGTAGAGTCTAGTTTATATACTACTAAAATATACTAAAGGCTCTTGCTAGTCTAAAAAGTATAACTAGCTATTTAAAGAATTTAAATCTTATATAAAAGGCCGTTAGCTCTTTATCTTCTTTTATAATATAAATTTTATAAAAGGCTACTGAAATATTGAGCTTAGTATACTATCTTATTTTACTAATCTAGCTAAGCGTTTTATGAATTAGAGGAAGAGAATATTTATTTTTCTTAGAAATCTTATTAAGCATGTAGTAGTTAATATAAAAGTAAAGATCTTTATTAAGCTTATATATAAATAGTATTAAAGCTATAGTTAGGAAGTTACTTACGTAAATAAAGCCCTTCTCTAGTAGTAGTATTAACTCTTTTTATAATACTAATAGTTTCTTTCTTAATATATTATATAGTAGTTTCTATAGGACCTTAGGGTCCTTCTTATTAATCCTTTTAAGTTTAATATAATAGTTTATTTTAGGACCTTATAGTAGTAGGAGCTTATCTATTTTCTTTTCTAAAAATAACTTTAGGTATTTCTAATAGGCTTTAAGAAGTAGTATTTTAGAATTCAGCTTTAGTTTAAGTGCTAAGACTTTTTAAATATTTATTAGTAATACTATAAAAATATATATCTTACTTATTCTTTTTAACTTATTTATTTATATTAAAAAAGTTATTATATTAATCTCTATTAGCTCTTACTAGCACAGTTTCTTCTCTTTTTTACTATAAACTTTTATTCTTAAAGTATAAATATAAAACGATTTCTTTGCTGGCGTAATTATAATATTATTTTAGTTTATCTAAAGTCTACCTAAAATAAGATTAAATTTAAGCATGTTATTAATAATATATATATAGGCTTATTTAGTATATTCTTTAATATTAAGATTAATTTATATAACCTAGGTAACTTTTTTAGGTTTCTTATATACTCTAATAATTTCTTATAAGGCTATATTAATACGCGCTAAATAGACTTTAGTAGTAAAAATAAAGCTTATAAAACTATAGCATAAATACCTAGTATTAATTATTATATATGCGATATTCATCTGGTTGATTAATAAGTATATAGTAATAAAATCTATATTTATATATATATTTTAGAACTTCTACTATTCTCTTTATAATACTATTTTATCTATTTTAGCTAGAGGCTCCTGCTTGTGACTGTAAGTAAAAACTATTCTTTTTCTAATACTTTTTCTTTTTCTCTTTTATCTCTATTTTCTTTATCTCTTTTATTAGTGTCTATTTATCTAGCTTTTATTAATACTATAGTAGCTAGACGTGACTAATTTATTCTTATATATTTATATTTATTCTTTATATAGCTAGAAGAACTGTATTAATAATAAAAATCTTACTTATAATACTATTTAAATTTCTTTTAGCTTATTTAAAGTATTTTAAATTAATTATTCTATAGCTTTACTATCCCTGCACGTGTAAATATTACTTTCTAATCTATTAATTTAAGTATTAGTATAAATAGTATTATATAAATAGCCATAATAGTCTTATAGTTATTTAATATAATTTATATAAGATTATTACTAATATGAATTACTTCTTAAATATACTCTTTAAAGCTTAGTGTTACTAAAAGGGCTGTAATATGCTTCTAGAGCTTTCTATTTAATTCCTAAGTAAATATACTCTTTTTTACGTCTTTATTTAGCTAATTACTTTCTACTAGTAGTAACTTCTTATTAAACTTTATATAATATTCTCTTATTAACTTTTTTTCTATTTTATGTTTTACAGTTTATCTAAAGACTTTTACTTTTAGTACTAGTTTTTAAACTAAGAGTCTATAAATACTTATATTACTTTAAGGGTGGTATTATTTCTTTAATTAGAGAGCTATAAAAAAACAGTTTATACTACTTATTTTTTAAATACTAAAAGAGATAATTTATCTATTCTTTCTTACTATTTATATAGTATTTATTAAATCGTAACTTAGCCTTAGCTTAATACTTAAACGTAAGATAAAAAAACCGTGTGTTATTAAATATAAAGGGTTTAGAAAAATTAAATAATTTAATTACTAGTTTAATTACTAGTTATAGCGTTAATATGAAGAGAGTTACTAGTATTATTACTAGAACCTATAAAAATAACCTTAATAGAGAATTACGACCTTTTAGTATAGTTAACTTTTTAGATATTACTTATAATATATTTATAATTTTCCTAAGTGAGGTGCTATTGCTAGCTCTATTTACTAAAAATAGAACTTTCCCTTTATTATACTAAGTAAGATAGTTATTAAGTTTAATTTCTACTTAACTTATTATTATTTTAATAGCTGAAACTTTTAACTTTTATGAAATAAGTAACCAGCATAGTTTGCAGCTAATTTGTTTATTATTATATTTTATATTAAGTAGGTTTATCGCTCAGGCTATTAATATAAATACTAAGTAATTATTAATATTTATTAATACTTACTATATTACTAAATAGTGTTTCTAAATACTAGAAAGCTTTTTACTTTTTTATAAAGTTAATTATACTACCGGAGGCCTCTCAGCCTCTTATAAGAAATAAGGTTAATTAAATCCAAATATAAGAATCCAGGCCAATAATGGTAATTAAGTGTAAATAAAGTGGATTTAATAAAAAGTTAACTATATATACTATAGAGACTTAATAGTTAATCTCTATTAAGTCACTAAGATCACGTAGTTACGCATAGAGTTAAAGTTAAAATAATTATTTTAGTTAACTATCTTAAGCTCTAGCCCATTACATAAAGTATAACCCTTTAATTTATTTAATATAGTATTTAGTATTACTATTAATTTTAATAGATTTTTATAGTAGGTTTTACTAATTTAAAAAGAATTTAAATTTAAATATAGCTAGCTAAAGTAAAAATAAAAAAAAACTAAGTATATACTTAAGAATTTAAAAAGTTTAAGTTAATATATATATAAAAAACTACTTAAAAAAATATAGTTTTTTTTTAAAACTTTTAGGTTTTTTTTTTAAATAGTTATTTAATTTTAATATTTTATATATTAAGTTAAACTATGTTTTTTATTTAGTAGCTAAGTATAAGTAATTATTTTTACTTTACATGCTTTTTTTTATAAAACTTAAAACTTAAAATTTTTTTTAAACTAGTTATTAAATATTAGTTATTTTCTTTATTATATAGTTAGCTTCTAAAGCTTATAATACTTAATAAAACTATTTTTTAAGTTTTTATGAAAAGTTTAAAACTTATTTAAAAGTATTAACTTATGTTAACTAAAATAGTAAAACTTTTATAAATTTAAATATAATATTATTAGCTTTAAACTATACTAAAAAGTTAGTTTATTTAATTATTTTACTAGTAGTTTATGTATATATATAAAACTTATTTTATTGTACTATTAACTTTTTTTATTTAACTATTAGCTTTTAAGTAGTATATAGAAAATAATTAGAATTTAATTTATAGTTATTTACAAAGTTTATAATAAAAAGTAAAAATAAATTATGTTTTTTAGTCTAATATATTTTTTTTAGTAAAAAGAGTAAGCTACATTTATAATAGTTATATTACTATAAAAAATAAATATTTATATTTTGTAAAATAGTTTACTATAATTATAATATTAGTATAGTCTTTTAATTCTAAAAAATTAGTAATAAAGTTTATAAAAATATTTTTTTACTTTTTTTTTTAAAAAAAATAAGTAAAGACTTTAAAAAAGTATAATACTTTTTATAAAAAGCCTTAAATTTTTAATAAATATAGTAATCAAAAATAAATTAGTATATTATTTTAAATATTTAAAACTAATAGTATTTATGTTATAAAATTTTAAGAGTTTTTTTATAACTAAAGTAGCTACTAATAAGAAAATTATATATAATTTAAAAAATATTAATTTTAAGTTTATTATTATTTAGTATTACTAATTAATGATAATAATATAACTAACTTTTTTAGTTTTTATATTACTTAAAGAAAACCTTTTAGAGTATTAAATTATATTTTATTTTAGTAATAGAATTTTCTAAATAAACTTATTATTAAAGTACTTATTATTAATAATTTATTAAATAAATTTAATTCTAGTATTTTATTATTAAACTTTATAGGCTTTTTTATAAGTTAATGCATTTTATATATAGTAAATAAAAGTATTTAGTTTTTTATTTTACTTATTAAACTAGTACATAATTATAAAGTTAAATTAAAATAAGTATTAAACTTAATAAACTTATTAATAACTTAGTTATTTTATAGTAGTAAAGTACTTTAAATTTTTATAATTACTTAATACTTAAATTAAAAAAGTGGTACTTTTTACTTTAAGTTTTTATTATTTAAAATAGTGTATAATAGCTAATAGCTTTTTATTATAAAATTTATAGTTACTTTTAGTAAAATTTAACTTTTTTAAAAATAAGTAATAGGTTTTAGTTTACTTAGTTTATTTTTTTTAAAAAGTACTTTAGTAGTTATATAGTTGAAAAAATTAGTTTTTATAATAACTAGTAACTTTAAATTAAAATATTAGAAAATTAAAGTAATTATAAATATATACTTTAAAATTTTAAATGTTTTTTTTAGTAAGTATTATTAAATTTAAATTAAGTATTTTTTTTATTAAAGTTATAAATAGAACTATTATATAAAAAAGTTATTAATAAATTATTAATAAAAATTAGTAAACTCTAAAAATACTTTTATATTTTTTATATTTAAAAAAAAAATTTAGTTAAAAATTATTTTTTATTTAGATTTATCCTAATATCTTTTAATAAAATTACATATTTAAAATAAATAACTAATTTTTAATAAAATTTATATTGATTAATATTAAATTGGAAACTAGCTTTTTTTTAAAGCTTTTAAAACTTGTTTTATATTTTATTAATATTTGTATAAAAAATTACTATAAATTAGAATGTTATTAAAGTAAACTAAAAAAAATACATTAAAAAATAATTAAAAAAATTATTTATATAGTATTAAAACGTGCTTAGTATGGTAGCTAATTTAAATAATATAATAAAATATTTAAATAAACTATATTAAGTCTAAAAAGTAGTTAAAAACTAAAATAGTATTTAGCTTTATAAAGTACTTTACTTTACTAAAGTAAAATAATGTTTTTTAAACTAATAAAATTAAATAATAGTTTTTTAATAATAATTAAATTTAAAGCTTAATAGTTAATATAAAATTAAAATTTTCTATTAAGTTTTTTTTTATAAAAATAACTAGTATGGCTATAAAAAATAAGTTTACTCTAAAAAATTTTTTAGTAAAATAATTATTAAAGTATTTTCTAAAAACTTTTAGTTCATTTTAAAACATTTTATAAAAAAGTCTAAATTTAAATTACTTTTTTTTTAAAATTTTTTTTTATAGTTATATAAATAAAGTTTAAATAGTTTAATAACATTTTTATATAAAAATATTTTAAAAGTATTATAATACTTTTTTAAAACTTTAGTAACTAAATTAATATAAGTTTTTAAAAATAACGCCTTATTAATATTAGTTATTAAAATAGAAAACTTTTGTGTTTATGTTTTTAAATTATTTATATAAAAAAGCCTACTCTAATTAAGTAAATATTTATACTTAGTTTAAAATACTTATAAAAGTCTTTTAATAAAACTTTTACTAAAAAGTTTTTATTTAGTTTAGTATTAAATTTAAATGTAAATTTAAATTTGAAGTAAAAACTTTCTAGTAAATAGTTTACTAAAAAAGCCTTTAAATAAATATTTAATTCTTGTGTTAATAATTTATTTTAAATAGTTAGTAATAATTTTAGAAAATAAGTTTAAAAATATTATATAAAAAAGTTTTAAATTAATGGCCTTTTAATAAAAAGTTTACTAAAAATTTTTTATGTAAATAACAAATTTTTATAAAAAGCTTTAAAACAAAAAAAAATGTAGATAATATATTTAATAGTAAAAAAATTTAAATAGTAACTTTTATATATTATAATTAAAATTAACTTTATACTTTATTATTTAAAGTTAGCTAAAAATTAGTTTATAATTTTTAGTAGCTATTATAAAAACATAAATTTTTTTAATATAATTAAAATAATAAAAAGTTATACTAATAGTATATAAAATATAACTTCTTTTAAAGTATTTACTATTAAAACTAGTAAAATATAAAATATTTAAAAGTAGTAAATAATAGAGTTTTTAAGTATAAACTAAAAATCTACTAATATAATTTATATTAGTTACTTTAATATTAATTAAAGTAGTAATAAAATAAAATAAGTTATTTTATTAAATAGTATATAAAACGTTTACTTAGTAAGCTTATAAGTTAATTATTAAATAAAAAGTCTATAAGTTAATAAAAATTTAGTACTAAAAGTATTTTAAAAAATAACTTATTTTTAAAATAAAGCTTTTACTAAGTTAAGTTAAAACTAGTATTTAAGTTCTTAGCTATAAAATTAATTAAAATTAATTAAAAATACGTAAAACAATTATTAAAAAGTATTTCTTACTAATAAAGTATAAAAATTTAGTAAAAAATAATAAACTTAAAAAAAACTATAAAAGTAAAGTTTAAATAAAAGTATAAAATAGTTTTATTAAAAACAACTAAATATACTATATTAGTAATAAAGTTTTAATTAATAACATTTTTTTATTTAACTGACCTAATATAAAAATAGTTAAAAGTATTAATTTTTATAGTATTAAAGTTTTTTTATAGTATTAAAGTTTTTTTATAGTATTAAAGTTTTTTTATAGTATTAAAGTTTTTTTATGGTATAAGTTATAATTTAAAATAGTATATTATTAGTAAGTACTATAAGTTATTATTTTATAAAAATTTTAAGTTAATATAATTATTTAGTATATTAAGAATTTTAATATTTACTATTACTTAGTAAAACTTGTTATTTAATAATTTTTTTACTATATAATAAAACTAATTTTATTTAGTTTAGTATTAGTAGCTAGTTTATAAAATTTAGTAAAGTTAATCGTAAAGCTTTTTTACTTTTAGTAAAATAAATTAAGTTTACTTAAAATAGTAAGTTTTTTATTTAAGTTTTTATATATAGTTAGTAAAAAAGTAATTAATTAATTTATTATATATATATCCTAATTTATAAAAGATCTATAAATATTACTAAATTCTTTTCTAGTCTTAAATGTGTATATAAAAGCTAAAAGTATTTAATAAAATATTAGTTAATATTACTTTTAAGTTTATAGTAAAGTTTTTTAATAAAAATAATTAAGTTTTTTTACTTTCTAGTAAATATTAAAAAGTTAAACAAGTAATTAAATTTTTTTTATTACTAATAGTATAGTAAAACTTAATATAAAAATTAACTTTATTTACTTAACTTTAATTTAAAAAACTTAAAAATAAGTATTAATTAAAATTATAAGGAAAATTAAAATTATAGAACTTAATTTACTTTTTAAATAGACTAGTAGCATTTATTAAAACTTTTTTAGTAATAGTTACTTAAATAATAAAGTAAAAAAAAGTAAATATAGTTTATTTTTAAACTTTTTATAATTTTTTTTAAAAAGTATTAATAAATTTCTATTATTATACTTATAGATATTTTAGTAAATACATTTTATATTATAGTTATTTACTTTTTAAATAACTAATAATAATAATAATAATAATAATAATAATAATAATAATAATAATAATAATAATAATAATAATAATAATAATAATAATAATAATAATAATAATAATAATAATAATAATAATAATAATAATAATAATAATAATAATAATAATAATAATAATAATAATAATAATAATAATAATAATAATAATAATAATAAATATAATATAGTATTATAAAAGTATTATATATAAAAAGTTAAAGTTTAATAAAAAGTATTAATTAATTACTATATATAAAATTTTAGTTACTTAGTTAAGTTAACTATTTAATTAAACTATTTTCTAAAATTACCTTTTTTTTATATATATGTTTAAACTTTTATTTTTATATTTTTATAAATTTTATATAAATTATAGCTTTACTTAATTTAAATAATATATAATTACCTTAAAAAGCTTACATTTAGCTTATAATTAATATAGTTTATTAAAAATTAATTTCTTTTTTTAATAAGTTTTTAAAATATTTAATGTATTATATTTAACTTTTAAAGTATATAACACAAATAAATACTTAGCTAATAAATACTAATAATTTTAGTAATATTTATTTACATAAAAAAGTATTAGTAAAGTAATATATACTTTAAATAATAGCTTAAAGTTAGCTAATTTTAATATAATACTTAAAAAAATTTATAATAAATTTACTTTAAAAATAAAGTAATAAAAAACTTTTAAACTATAATTAGTATAAAAACTATTTTACTAAATATTCTAAAATTAAGCTAAGGTTTACTTACTATTATAATTAGTTATAAAAAAATACTATAAATTACAAATTATTAGAAAAATAGTTTATTTTATATAACAAAATTTATATAAAATATGGAATTCTAATAAAAAAGCTTTATAAAAGGTGTAGAAAATAGCTATAAAGTACTTATTTTTATAGAAAATAAAAAAGCTTAGTTAATATAGCTAAAAGATTATAATTAAGTTTCTATAATTAAAGTAATTAAAATAAATAAATACTTACTACTTTTTTTAGAATTTTTTAAGAAAAGTAGATCTAGTACTTATAAATTAATTCTTTTATTAATTTACGTATAGTTTTATAAGTTTGTTTAGCTAGTTGGATAGATTATTTAATTATATTAATTAAGATAAAGAAAAAAAGCCGTAATAGCAGCTAAATAAGCCTAAAAACTGTTTAAAAAAAACTAGATAGCGGAACTTAATTCCCTGTAATTAACTATTTTTAATAAACCCTTTATATTCTATCTATAGAGTATGGGTGATGACGGCAGGTTGTAATCTTATTTCTATAATTATAAAAACTATAACTATAACGTATTAGAAAGTAACTAATAAGTAAGTAAATAATATTAAGAAAAGAATAAATACTAGCCTAATTAAGACTAGCAGAAAGCAATTAAAACTATTAAAAAAATTAAAAAAAAAATTTAATAAAGAGAAGGAAGAGAAGCTATGTCGTAAGATTCTTACTAATATAAAAAAAACACTATAATATATTTAAAATTTTTAAATATATTATTAAGTTATTTAAAATAAGAATAAGACACAGCTTAACCGGATTAAAGCTAGAATTAATAAAATTAGAAAAGAAATATATAAGAAAAACCGCCTAGAAATTCTCTAATTATGAAATAAGACTTAAGTAGTTATTACTATCTAGGCGTCACACACAGTAAATATAGCTACTATATTATAAAAAACTATAATCTAAATTTGTCTTAAGAATTCCTAGAGAAAGGACCTAAAAGAGATACTAAAAATAACTAAAAAAGGTAATACTAGAAGTATTTACTATAAATACTCTAAAAAGTAGTAATATTAACGTTTATATGCTGTTCTAGATAATAAAAGACTAAATTATAAATAGACTAAATATACTAGAACTTAAAATCCTAAAGAAAAACTATTTCTTAGAGATTTTAGAAATTTCACTTAAGATAAAAATTAATAAAAAAAGAAACGTAGATAACTCTGAACTAATATATGCTATATATAAAGCCACTAAATAGCTAGTACTAAATATAGCTATTATCTAAATCTAATGACTATACGACCTTAAGGCGTAGGAGATACGCTATAGAAACACTAAAAATAACTAAAAAGAGCTAGAAAAGACCTATAAGACTCTAATTATTAGAATACCCATATAAGTGATCTAATAGAAGATTATAAAGAGTAAACTAGTTATTAACTTTCAGCTCTTTAAAGCAAGGCTATTTAATAATAGTATAATTATTAAATAATGTTTTTAATACAGCTAATAGGGCTATACCTAAAGCATATATAAAAAAAATAGTATAAATATTACATAAGCCTATATAATATAATAAAATATTCTTAGGAAAGAGTATCCTATGTAAACTGTAAAAAAGACTATAAAATATAGTAATAAAAAGAGTATAAGATATTCTAGAGCTATTAAAAAAAAAATTAAATAAAATTTTTTTTTTTTAAGTAAACGCTTTATATCTATACTGTAAAGAAAAAATAAGCAGAATAATTAAACCCTATATAAAATAACTTTACTATTATAATAAGGAAAAGAGAAAGATAGATTATTTTATTAGATAACTTATATAAAGAACTATTACTAAAAAGAGAACTAGATAGACCCTTTTATATAAAAATTATAAATAGAAATATTTTATAATTAAGGCTTATGTTAAACACAGGTAATATATACTTAACCTAAGTAAAAGTAAATAATAATTCTAATACTAATATAAAAAACTATATACCTACTTTAAATAAGTAAACTTACTATTATCTAATATAACTATAAAAATATAAATTAAGATATATATTATCTTTTTTTTAATAAGACAACACAGGCAGAGCACTAAGTGCTTATAATTTAAAAACTAGTATATAATAAATATACTAAATTAATATACTACTTATGTGGATATGCTCTAGCATATAAAGAAAACTTTATAATAAAAGTATATTTTATAATTAGCTAAAATATTAACGTAGTGTATTAAAAATGTAAATAATATAGCTTATTTATTATAATACTCTAGCTTAACCTAAAGAGACTAGTGACTACTATTATTAATGTCTATAATCTATATAAAAACTACCAACAGATTAGGACCTGGCTAGAGGTAGATAAAATTATTAAAAAAAAAAAAAAAGTTATACTTTTTAAAAACTTTAATACATACTATCTAATATAAGGGGGAAGTTATGTTATAAGTAAAGCATAAATAAAATACCTATTTTTTAAAATAAAAGCATAAGGTCTTTAACTTACTATACTATAAAATAAACTAATTTAAAAAAGAGGATAAAAAGAGAGCGTTATTAACCTTATATTTCTATTAAATATAATATATAAAAGAGTTAGCTTCTATAGAACGGAAGATAGATAGACTCTAATAAGAGACTATATATTAATATGAATTTAAATAAATACTATTATTTATTTATAAGAGAAAAATAAACGCTACGCGCTTAAAAAACTAGATATAAAAGAATTTCTTTAAGATATTAAAATTCTTAAGTAGATAACGGCCCCGGAACCTCTAGAAACTTTCTAGAAAGAAATTATATATACTTTTAAGTCTTATTATTTATACACAAGACTTAGCTTATAAGCGTGTAGAATATAGTTATTAAAAGTAACCTAACTTCTTACAAGCATCAGGCAGATAAGATACTAGTATTATAACTATAAAGAAAATTATAACTATTAAAGTTATAAGACACTATCCAACCAGCTTTAGAAGAAAATCTAAAGAGTAAAAAAAAATAACTAAAGATAATTCATACAAGAATTTATAGCAAACCTTATAAAACTATATAATAAGAGATTATAGACTTTTTTAAGGTAGAGTAGAAAAAGTGCTAATATAATAAAAAATAATCTCTATTTTTCCTAACTTTAAAAGCTCTATTAGTAATTACTTTACTAAAAATAATACTATAAAAATAGAGATTCTAGCTAGAAAGTTCTTCCTAAATATAAGTAAAGTAGATTTTAAAGATATTAATAATAAAGTATAGTTAAAGCACACTTAAATTAACATTAACCTATATATATTTAAAAAGGTAATAAATAATCTAATTATAGAACTTCTAAATAGAAAAGCCCCAGGCCCTAATAATATACTAAATAAGATTCTAAAAATTATACTTCTATTAATAGCTTAGGAGCTTGTATAGGCGGTTTATTAGTATTTTAAAAATAGAATAATACTAACCTACCTTAAAGAATTAATTATAATTATTTTATATAAAGAAGATAAGAAGGATTATTTTATTTTAAAAAGTTATTAATTAATCACACTAGAAAACACCCTAGCTAAGGTAATTAAAAAATAAGTAGTAAACTTAATAGTAATAGCTACTAAGAAATATAAACTACTTCTATAGAACTAAATAGAAGTAAGAAAGAAGTATTTAATACTTTTAGTAATTAGTATACTTATTTTTAGTATCTAGATAATATAGAGAGTGTGTTTAGGTTATATTATTTTAATACTAAGCTTAAATTTAACTAAAGTCTTTAATAACGTCTCTTATAAACGCCTGTTATATATTCTAAGAAAGAAAAGACTACTAAAATAAATAGTCTACTTTATATAAAGCTTTTTAATTACTTAATAAACGCATATCACATTTCCTGGGTATTAAAATAAATAGATTTAAATATAAATAGATATCTTATAGGGATTTCTATTTTTACTAATTTTATTCCTCTTCTTTATATTAGAGCTTCTAGAGGAGTTTTAGTGATTAAATAATAATATACTAGTATTTAGCTTTATTAATAATATAAATTTTATTTTATAAGAAAACTCCGCTACTGAGAACTGCTAACGCCTAATAGCTATATATAATTAATATATAGCATAAGTAAAACACTATAAAGCTATATTTATACTAGAAAAATACTAGCTTATATATTTTACTAAAAAAAGACGGTATAATAGCGTAGACTTAGTATTAATTATATAAATTACTAGCTATAAAACCACTTTCTAAAGCTTAAATATATATATACTTAGAGTCTAAGTAGACCTAAAGCTTTAATAAAAAGAATATATTTATAAAGTAATAGAGAAGAGTATAGTAGTTTTTAAAGCTATATTATAAATTACTATATTAATATAAAGCCTGTTTATAAGACGCTTATGTTTTCTATATATAGTAGTTATCTACCTAATAATATTCTACAGTGCCTAGATATAGGGAACTCGTGATAATAGTAATTTAATAATAAAGAATCTTATCCAGCTGCTCCAGAAGACCTAAAACTAGTATTTTTATAAGATAATAAAGGTATATAAAAAAATACTAATAGTAGCTATTAAGAGAGAAATAGTAGTTCTACTAATTATACTCTATATAAATACTATAGTTTTCTAGAGGACTCTAGATACTAGCTAAGACTTAGTAAAAAAAAAGATAGTAAGTACTCTAAATAATATTTAGATATTACTAGTAAGTTAATAGTAAACTATAATATAACCACTAACTCCACTAGAAAAGCTTTAAAACTAGGTAAAAAAATATAAGAAAGAAGTTTTAGTTTATTCTATAAAAGAAAACCCTAGAAACCACTAACACTAGTAGGGATAAAGATATATAGAGAAATTATAAGTATATTATATTAGTAGCTATTAACACCGCTAGTGCATAGCTACCCTTATCTTAAAGTAAGTAAATATAAAATAGTAATACTAATAATAAAGTATAGTAAAAGAATAGATAGTATTTACCTAGCGTATTTTATAGAAAATATTTATAATTCTATTTTATAAAAGACTCTTAAAGGCAGAAGCTATTACTCTATTTTTATTATATATAAAACTCCTTAGCCTCAACACCTAGCTAGTAAAAATAGGGGTTCTAAATAAATTCTTATAGTATAATTATAACTAGCTAGTATAAACTATATGCTATACTTTTTTTTTACTACTTTAACTAAAGAGAACTAAACTAATAGCGTTATTTCTATTAGAATAACTGGAAAAAAAAACTAAGCTAGAAAGATAGTACTTAAGTAGTAGTAAAATAGTTTATAAGAATAAAATTACTTACTTAGTTCTAAGTAGTAAAAGTAATTAATACTAAGAAAATAAACAACTTCCGCCCATTCCAGAGCATAGATAATTAGTAGGAGATAGAAAAAAAAAGTAAAAGGGAAAGAAAAAAATAAGATTATCTATAAAACACGGGTATAATAGCTAAAATTATAGACTATATAAAAGATAAGAAGGTAGAGAAGAAGTATTATAATAATAGAGCACTAGCGCCCCTCCAGCATAACATGTTAATAAATTTTCTTATTAGTAAGTTTTTTCTATAAAAGGAATTAGCTTATATAAACCCATTAGAGGGACTACATCAGGCGGTAAATAGAAATAATAATTATATTAACTTAAATTTAATACTTTAATAACTATATAAGGCCTTATATAATAGGGATATACTGGTTTCTAATTTTAAATAAACACAATTCTTACGTCTTACTTAATTTTGTTTAATTCTATAAAAATTTAAAGATTATTTCTTTTTGCCTACCTCCTTATTTAATGCATATACTTTAACTTCTTAATGTTAGTATTTTCTTACTTCTTATAAGAGCCTATAAGAAGTAGAGTTATAAGAACAGCTTCTTTAGAGCTAAGTATATTTTAAATTATAAGTTCCTTTTTTTTTTTTTTTATATTACACAACAGAAAGCAATTACTTCATATAATATTGCGAAAGTATGGAAAAAAAGCAGGTTTTTTACTATATAATCCTTTTTACGTTCTAGAAGAACACAGACTAAAAACCCCTCTGTTTATTAGTTTTATAAATGCTAATAGAGTACGCATTAATATATAAGCAAACGAAGATTAGTTAAAGCAAATTAATTAGCTTGTTAATGAGGTTCTATAAGGTGCTGCTCCCTAGTATCATTCTTTAATTGAGATTCTGAAGAATATTAGTCTAACCGCTATTGCTGATAGAACTGCTCTTTATATCCTGAACAACGATCTTGTTAAAAGGCAGAAGAAGGGAAGAAAGAATCGTACAAAGAAACGCTTTGGTGAGGTAAGACAGTTAATGGTTGAGGCAGCTCTCAAAGAAATTGAAGAACGAGAGGCTCGTGAAAAGAAGCAATTAACTGTAAAGGAAGGAGCAGCAGCCCTACGAGGTAAAGTAGGCCTTGCAAAGCTAGTTTGGAAAGAGCTACCCATCGATTTTGATGTATTTATAGTAGAAATTTAAGTAGTATTCACCCTCTGAGGCCCCTATACGCCCCCGTCAAGCCACCAATACACTAGTCTACTACGGGATTTAGGCATGGCTCGACTGGGTGGCTGACTCGACTGGGTGGCTGACTCGACTGGGTGGCTGACTCGACTGGGTGGCTGCAATTTTAGTACCAAGTGATGATTCAAGAAGTTGCGTAAAGAAAGGAAGAAACAAGACGGGCTGCAAACAAGGTATTTGGGCGAGGGCTCGTGCGCTAGTGCGAGGCCAATACGTGAACACGTGATGCGAAAAAGAGGTTTGTGAGGAAGGCTTCCGCGAAAGGCCCTGTGGAGTGTAACGGATGGTTACCGCGACACATTTATAAAAATGTTTTAAAAATATATAACTTTTAGATGCTTTATAAATATTAATTTTTCTTTAAATATTATGTTCTATTTTTAATTTAAGAGTATTAAAGTACCTGTATATAGAATTCTATAAATTATTATTATGGGGTTAAGGTTTTAGCTATTTTTCGTAGGGCTGAAAGGTGAGAGTCAGGTGGGACCGAGCGTTAGGTGGGGAAAACCAGTAGGTAGGCGCGGGACGTTGGGACTGGGGATTGAGGCTGAATGAGATGCGAGACAAGGTGTGCACTTCGCAATGCCGGCGAGTTCATCGGCAGCTTCTTCAGTTTCTTCCGTCTTATTAAAAAGTATTTCAGGAGTGCATTGATGAACGCAAACCCACGTGGCCAACATCGACCACTTCATATCAGATACCCCGACGTTGATGGGTATATCTTGACCCGTGATGGCATCCATGTCTTCTATATTAACTCATTGTCTCCACTTCCTGTATTTCCTATACAGCTCTCGATACCTCATGGGCGTTTCCTCACCCGAACCTCCAGAGAAGTCCGCCAACCCAATATTTCTTGCTTCGTCGACATAGCAACATCGAGCGGTCCTGTCTTGCAAAGCATTCTGCAAGGGCTTGTTTAACATCTCTGATGCACTAAATCCGCACAATTATCTTGGAACCTGGCACTAAGAACAAGATCTAGAAGGGACAGAGCCCAGGGACGAGCCCAAATGAAAGTACTGAGATTGGAGGGACAGCAAAGTAAGACGGGGAATGACTTCAAAAACGATGTAAAGGATAGAGAATGTGAAGGATGCTAACAAGAACCAGAAATGCCACAACAAACCTCGGAACGACCTACATCTAAGCAGGGATGGCACCAAGCCAACAAAAAGACCAGTAGCAAAGAAGACCAGTAGCAAAGAAGACCAGTAGCAAAGAAGACCAGTAGCAAAGAAATCAGACAGTAGACGGCCAGTTCGGCACCATCCCTAACTTCTCATCAAGGAGATACCATAAATGCCACCTAACAACCGCCGATGTATATGGGGTGGTGCTCTAGAGCGGCAGGGCTTCGTCAACTCAACCCTAGTTCCCTTGGTCCGAGTGTATACCATGCGGGAACCTCTGCCTGTTCTGGGTACTCAATGTTATTATCCAGCGCAACACTATTCCCCATATAAAATTGAGGGCTTCCTTGGGGAGGAAAGTACGATCGGATCTCATAATCTTTCAATAGCGCTTCGACTGGGCAAACGCTGTAAGCCTCCGGCTAGTTTCTTATTCACCTGGTATATGAAGAACACAGTGCCCACACTAAAGGCGCCACCGATAGATATTCTAATGGCTGCGCCGGCTATAGCACCTTGAAAACTGAGGATGGCGCTGCGTCTTTGGGTTCTGACGATAAGCAGGATGTGATCTGCAGGGTGGGGAACTTGTGGCAGGATGCTTGGAGGGGAATAAAGCGGATGGGGTGGAAGGGGACGCAGATGCGGAACCATTGCTGAGGCGGGCTGTAGAGACAAGCAGTGATGAGAGGATAGAAAAATTGAATCGGGGAGAATAAATAGCAAGTTGTTTAATGTCCCGGGTAAGCCCGGGATAACAGTGGTTAGCAAGCCCTAATTTCTCATGAGAAAGTAACATACTCCGTGATTGACCA
Source organism: Zopfia rhizophila CBS 207.26 (assembly GCA_010093925.1). Classification (NCBI taxonomy): domain Eukaryota; kingdom Fungi; phylum Ascomycota; class Dothideomycetes; family Zopfiaceae; genus Zopfia; species Zopfia rhizophila. The sequence goes on from ML994636.1 coordinate 317,743, forward strand.
CCCTGTAGTGGGACGATCTACGAAGTAAACTGGAGCATCCTTTGCCGTCTCATGAACCGTTAGCGACATGCATGGGCTGGTGTCCAAAATGTACCAATCACAGCCAATGAAGACATCCACCGATATTTTCAAGCCTTTCTCACCTACCATCATCCTGTCCCAAGTTTACCATCAGCACCAGGAATGGCCATGATGACATGAGAAAGATCTCCTAAGTTGCACTTCGTAGGCAGTCTACATAGCTTTTCCAGAGAACAGCAGTATCCATTTGTTCCGGTTACCGACCACGTCAAATGTACGAATGATGGATCGGAACTGCAGTCCAATTGCGACACTAGAACGGTCAGCCCGAGCCACTTAAGATAAAGGAAGAACTAAGTCCCTTGGCAAGATAGGCTGCACCAGCCAACGAATCTAGGATTAGAGTTTATGAATTATCTTTCCCAACTCCGAAAAGGCTATTATGATTGGAGCTAACAAACTGATCATCAATCAATTCAAGAATGGCGTTGCTGCGCAGTCTTAAGTGTCCCAAGTTTGCAGCCACAGTTATTTGTGGAGGATGTGGGATGCGGGCGCCCAATGTGACAAGTGGCTGAATCGCGATAGTTATCGCTCGCAGCAGCTTGGCAGGCATATTACAGTTGGTCGAAGAAATGTAGAGCACAAAGGGAAATATTGAGATATAAACAGAACGAAAGAAAAACTGAATCAGTGTGGGGGTGTACACATTTCCCGTACTTATAGTGCTCTAAGCCAGAGAATCTCAGGGATATGGTCGGGTTTGTGGCCCATCTCGGGTTGTATTATCTTCTACGAGTACTCAGTCCCGCACGAAATCCATTTACGTTGGTTCATCTGGCTGGAGATAGGAAATACTGATGTTTTGAACTGGCGGCTTCTCGTTCAAACTTGCATAACCCGGAAATATCCAGGAGAGTGGTAGTGTTGCGGAGCAAATGCTTATTCAGATGCGGCTCAAAATTAGTCGCAACGCTTTAGTTCGACCAATGGGCTTGCAAAGAAATATGTAAAATGCAAGGCTGAAGAGATATGTTAACCACGTCTCGGATTTGAAATAGGTGCAGTAAGAAGGCCACCACGGATTATATATCCCCAAGGCCGCTGGAGGTAGACGCCTAGAACAATTGGTGGCCAGCCGACCATTAGATGAAGTAGCAATTGCTGTCGAGAAGTTATGGCTTCTGCTTATTGAGAAACGGTTCAAGAGAGTTGATAAAGAAAGGTGTGATACAAAGGAAAGTAAACATGCCGTTGATAAGAATCTCGCTCTAAGCATTCCTCTCAGCAATGCGCCGAAACAAACCTACCCCCAACGAAAGAACCACTTGCTCCCCGCCTTTAGCAGCTGACAAAAGAGAAACTTTCCATTGAGATATATCTGCATTGCGCGGTGCAAGTCTAAAATCCACTTGAACGAGAGACAGCCACCCATTCGACAAGGAAATCTGAAGGGGAACGAAGCAGCCGGAGGCCAACAAACACACGTGGAACAAGAATGAGAATGAGAATGAGTGTGATGACCTAGCTTTCTCTTCATAACCTAGATTTGCCTTTTCAGGGGATCTCCAATCGCGCTCATGTCACGCGCTGGAATTCAATTTCAGCACACGAGATTAGCATTTAGGATTTTCCTGTGGATATTGGCATCGTGATATCGCAAATAGATCATGACAGAACATCTGGAACTACGAGTTCGATGGAACCCCGCTGCATGCCCCAGGGTCTGCAGCGCTGGGGCCTGGGAATTCAGGCGCATCGCTGGCAGCCGGCAGGTGTGGGGATCACCCGCAGATCGGGCGGCTTGCTGGCCACATGAATCGCTCATGTTGACCATTCAAGGTCCCTGTGTGCTCCGTCGATAGACTATGAGTGGATGAGCGATAATTGATGACGATTGGTGATGGAAAATGAAGAATTGTGATGGTGTTGAATTTTTAAGTCGGAGCGGAGCGGAATATATTCCGAGATCTGCCAAGTCTCTTATTACCGAATATTAAGATTTTATCCGGAAGGTGTTTAAGATTGCAATAAGCGGAAGCCTGGGCATTGCCTTTAACCTCTTAGACCTCTTTGTACCTTCTCTAATTGACTCCTTCTCCACCTCGTACTACTGTACTGAAGGCCCAGGGACCAAGAACTGATAAGAAGGCGGCAACAGGATGGCGATATTGACCTGCAATCAATAATTGATTTGCCTAGGCTCCTGGAAGTATATAAGGATGCTTCCCAGGATTTCGCGATTTGCACAGCCTTCAGACCTACCTTGCAGCTTGGCAGATCGTCAAATTGCCCAAGATGAAGCTCCACGGCTCCCTTCTCGTCGCCGGTGCTGCGCAATCGATTGCTGCAGTGGTATCAGGCACGACATATGGCAATTCTCTACGTCCATTGGTCAAGTCAAAACCACTCCAAGATGCGATCACAACAGAAGCGTAGGTTGTCAAACCCTTCAATTGACCCTCACGACTTCTAATATGCCTTCCAGTCTAATGGGCAACCTCCAAAAATTGGACGAAATCGCCAAAGCTAACGGCGGCAACCGCGCCTTCGGACTTCCTGGGTACGCGGCATCCGTTGAATATATTTTGTCGAGGACCAAGGACAGCGAGAGTTTTACAACATGGACGCAGGATTTTCCCGCCCTTTTCGCGCAAGTTCAGTCCATCCAGTTCACCATTGACAATAAAAATTATTACATTTACGGCTTGACGTATTCGCCCTCAACTTCCACCGAAGGACTGTCAGCACCGCTCGTCCTTGGGCCGACGGGAGCAGCAGGATGTACGGACGAAGCTTACGCGAATCTAGACGTTGAGGGCAAGATTGTGCTGGTTGAACGTTTCAGGTGCCCTGATGGGACTACTTTGAGAGGACGTCTTCTTCCTGCAGCCAAGGCCGGCGCGGTCAGCGTAATCATCTACAACGACGTTATCACGCCCGTCACGGGCGGCTCGCTCTCCAATCCTGATCCAGACAACTATGTCCCGGGCGGCTTTATTAATCGCGACGATGGTCTCGCTTTGGTGTCCCGGCTCGAAAGCGGCGAGGAAATCGAAGCGTATTTCCAGCAGACACAAGTTTTCGAAACGAGGATTACGCAGAACGTTTTCACAGAGACGAAGGATGGCGATCCGAACAATGTGATTGTGCTGGGTGCACATTTGGATAGCGTTCAAGCGGGCCCAGGTATCAACGATGACGGCTCTGGAACTAGCTTGATTCTCGAGGTTAAGACGGCGTTGGAAAAGTTTAAGGTTAAGAATAAAGTACGCTTTGTGTGGTGGGGTGCTGAGGAAAATGGCCTTCTGGGTTCTGAATACTACACAGAACATCTCAACGCCACCGAGGTGAACAAGATCCTTGCGTATCTAAACTTTGACATGGTGTCCCGTGGGTACTTCGGTGTTTTCGATGGAGATGGTAGCACCCATAACCTCACCGGACCACCGGGGTCAGACGTTATTGAGAAAATCTTTATTGACGACATGACGAGCAAAGGAGTCAATGTCACAGCTGCAAGGTTTACTGGTGGTAGTGACTATGCATCCTTCATGGCCATTGGAAAGCCCGTTGGCGGACTGCACACAGGAACAGGAGTTGAACAAGATCCATGCTATCACCAAGCCTGCGATACTATTGATAACCCGAATGCTAATACCATTACCGTCAATGCGAAGGTACGTGATCATCTTTCCAAGATAATAATAGAGTTCTGACGAGGATGAATAGGCTGCCGCTCATGTACTTTCTGTGCTCGCAACGAAGGGAGAACAGCTTATCCCTAAGAGCCCCTCGAATGCTACAACGATCACGAGCCGAGGGCTGACAAGGACGGAGATTGAATGGTCGACTCTTCCAGGTGACAAACATTTGGCGACTTGCGGGCACGATATATAACCGAAATGAAGTGAGAAGCACGCGTTCAGAACGCGCACAATAACTTTAAGGATGAGAAATGATGATGAATTGTTTAAATTCAAATGAGATCCCATGCTGCTGATTGTTGACAGGGAAAAATGATGGTCGTATTCAATAGGGGTGAGGGTGAATATTTCGGTATTACGTCATCAGCATCCAAATTTCATCGCTCCCATCCGCCCTATCTCGCATATTCACACTCGGCTTTCAACCTTTGATATTACTGCCACTCGCAGCATTCCTTCATTTATTTTTAGCACACATGAATGCAGCCTTCATCCCTTTTACAGCCCACCTAAGTCCATGGCCCGTATGTAGCCCCTGCAACGCCCGGGTACGTCGCGTTGAGCCTGTCGACATTTGCTTACTTCAAATTTTAATTTCAACCAACGAGCATAATACCTGCTTATTTCAGCGATTTGCATCTGCGAATCTGCAAAACTTCATTTGCCAAAGGCTCACGATTCCGATTTAAGTGTCGAGATCAGCGAATAGACCTCTCCTTTCATATAGGGGATCTTTTAATGTTCCTCGTTCATGTCTTGAAAATCCCTTATTCATGCTGAATTGAAGCTCTTTCATATTTCTACTATCGTCCAAGATGTTGAACCATCTAGTAGTATATTACTTAAATTTCTATAACCTTTGGGCGGTGATCTTCGTGGCTTTAAGTACAATCTCAACCGCTTATTGCCTCAATAATTGGCTCGACTGTTGGACAACCAAACTTCTACACCTGCTTCAACTTTGCACCAGCAGGTGAACCAGGTAGCAAACTGAGAGCTATTACTCTCTCCATTTTTGGCTCTCCATCTCTTTTCTCTTGTCATTTCCATCTTCAAAATGAATGCCATCAGGACACACCCACACAACAAACATGATTGGCGCTCTGGGCGGCATCAACAGCACCGGCGCAATCTTCGGTTGCCTCTTCAACGCCTGGACCTGCGATAAGTACGGACGCAAATATTCCATGATGATTGGATCAGTTGTGCTCAGCCTTGGCGGCGCACTCTGCTCTGGGACCGTTGATATGGCCAGGCTCCCTGTCGGCCGCTTCATCGCAGGATGGGGCGCCGGAATGTTTGCTTGCGCAGCTCCGATGTATCAGGCTGAAGTGTCAAGCACCTGAGACAATGGGTACGATGGTTTGCATGGCGGGGATCGCGTATGCATTCGGATATTCGCTAGCTGGGTAGTTGCGGTTCGCATGCTTCTTCCTTCCAGCCGACTCACCGCCCGCTTAGTCCGCATGGTGCTTCCCGTTGGCATTTCAATGCGTGTTCCCGCTGATGATCCTATCAGCCTCGAAATCTATCCCTTTCTCACCGCGTTGGCTTCTCTAACGAGAGCGCCGACAAGAAGCAGTTGAAATCATCAGAAGGCTTCATAAAACTTCCAAAGACCCACACAACATCAAGGCGCGCGAGTAATTCTTCATCGGGAAGCAATACGGGTGGGGCAAATCGATGCATGTCTGACCATTCGAACTATTTCGCTCACCTCCTAGCCGCCCCGACGCACTTGTCGATTTCTTATGTTGGGGGACCAGTTTTTGGGTATCTTCGTGATGACGAACTACGGCGTACTTATATATGCCTCTTGGACTTACAGGATAATGGCTCTCCTGTAAAATGAATGCTGAGCTACATTCACGATCATCGGCAACATCTGGACAGCATTCTATATTGATCTATTTGGACGACGTACTTTCATGCTCATCGGATCAACTAGTTGCAACGTCTGTGTAGTATTCCTTCGCGCGTTGACGGCGGAATACTTGAAACACCACCAATGTTGCAATACTTCGTGCTGCCGTATTCTTTATAGTCTTGTATTTCCTCTAGTGGTGCTTTTCATTGATGTGATGCAGTACGTATATCGCGGAGATCTTTCTGAATCACCTTCGACCGCAAGGTGTTGCTTTAGGTCTCTCGGTGTTTTCTACCTTGCATCCGGAATAACCCCCGTAGGCGCACCATTTGCACTGGTAGAGATTGGATGAAACACTTATCTGGTGTTAATTTGTCCGAGTGTTGTCTATATCGCACTGATATATTTCTTGTACTCTCTACCTCTTCTTCTCTCCCTCGCCAAACGCTCTCCTCAATCCTCGGCGCGAACCATGAACGGATGAATAAGTTCGTCGCTTGCTGACATTACAACAGGTTTCCGGAAACGAAAGAAATGGCATTGAAGGAGATGGTAGCGCTTTTTGCGAGTTAGTGGTATGGGATGAGCGAGGAGGAGAAGCAAACGGTTTGCGCAAGAGGCGCTTACAGAGAACCAAAGAAGTGGGGAGGTGAGTGGTATGAAATCTGAGACTGTGCAGTAGGAAGGCGTGTGAGCAAAAACTGGGAATTGCTCGGTCACGTGGTATTTGATTCACCACCACCGGTACATCTCTCATATCTAGACAGTGTTCCTCGAACATAGGAATATGGCTTCGCATTGCAATGAAAAATATCAAATATCTCCAGGGCTCCTCTGGACTTTTATGTTTCTTGTGATATAGATTATTAAAGTGGCGGAATATTTCCTGCCGAGATAATGTAGGTGCTCCCCGCACCTTGACCTCATGTTCCTGACATGGCACATCTCCGCTCCGTTTCCATATCATGACCCCCAGAATCAAGGCATTGTCACCGTTACAGTCACATTGATCGACTAGCCTAGTTCCTTCATAATGTCCGTTCCGCCTTCTCAGGATATCCTCTTCCTTCAAGGAAGGAATGCTCTAAATCGCCTCCATTGTGCCATTTGGACTTGGACACCGCCGGATTGATACTCTCATTTATCTAATGAGAGCTGTCTTTGATGCATCATGCGATACCTAATTCTACTTCTCTGGCTCTTCAATGCGGCTCTACTAACTTTCGCGACGCGTCCTTCGCGCAACCTCAATGAACGTCGCGCAGAGGCGCGGGATGCCTTTCTTGACGACTTAGTCTCCCAAATGACAATCTCTGAACTAGTTCTCCAACTGCACCTAATGTTCGCCGACAACCTCGTCGGTCCAAAATCCGAAAAGGAACTTTACGACTTCGCAATGCGCTTCACGCCGGACGCAGCTGTTGGAATAGTACATGACTGGTATCCGCTTAATAAATCATATTATAACGAGCTTCAGCGTCTCAATCTCGACAATGCGAGACTGAAAATTCCGTTCTTACATTATGGAGAGTGTCTGCACGGAGTGGCGAGTTTCAACCAGAGCATGTTTCCGCAGCCGGTTGGATTGGCGGCGAGTTGGGATACCGAGATGGTGAGGAGGGTTGGGAGAGCGATTGGGACGGAGGCGAGAGGGATCGGGGTGCATGCGTGTTTGGCGCCGGTTTTGGATATTTGTAAGGATCCGAGGTGGGGGAGATGTCAAGGTATATCAAAATCCAACTTTTGTCTCATTCCATTGATAATACGACGGAGAGTAATGACTGATGGGTGAATAGAGGATTGGGGCGAAGACAAAATCCTAACGTCCCACATGGGCGTCGCCTTCTCATCTGGCCTGTCAAAAAACGGCTCCTGGTCTGATACCGACGCCGTCGTTCCTGTCATGAAGCATTTCGCTGCCCACGGATCTCCACAAGGTGGCAGCAACGGCGCGCCATATATGGGCCATGGAAACCGTGAGGCGATAGAAGAGCATCTCTTACCATTTAAGTCAGCGTTTGATCTCGGAGGCGTTGGAGGTGTGATGATGGCATATCATGAGTTGGATGATGTGCCGAGTCATGTGAATCCGATGTTGTATAACCAGTTGGAGAAGTGGGGGTTTGATGGATTTGTTACGGCAGATGATACTGGTGAGATATGAAAACAGGATTTGATGGAGAAATCCCTAACTCTTCTAGGCATGGCGCAACTTTATAATGGTCATCGAGTGGCCAGCTCTCCTACCGATGCCATCGGACAATGGTTCAATGCGGGTGGAATGGCACAGTATTACGATTATCCGTTGGAAGTTTTTCTCAATGTTCGTTCATTGCCCATCTTTCGATTTCAATAACTCATTTGGACAGGCAACGGTAAGCCTTGTGGTCAACGGGACAGTCTCTGAATCTCTCCTCCGTTCCAAAGTCCGCCGCATCCTAGGAGTGAAATACGATCTGGGTCTCTTCGATGATCCATACATCCCGGATAAAATAGACCCCTATCAACTAACAATCGACCACGTTCCTCTAACCCTAGAAGCCGCACAGAAAAGCATTGTTCTTCTCGAAAACCGGAACAATACCCTCCCTCTCAGCCTGTCTCAGCAAACCCTGAAGAAAATCGCATTAATAGGCCCATTCGGCGATATTCTCAACTATGGGGACTATTCAGGTCAATACGGCGCTTACCCCGTCGCCAACTCCTCCACAATTCGTCAAGGCATTCTAAACCACCTTTCCGGGACCATGACCACACTCGTAACCAGCATGGGTGCAAATACCTGGCTTTACAACGCCCATTATCCCATCCTCGGATATCATCTCTCCACGAATGACTCTTCCGGTAGCCTTCTGGCAACATACTACGCCGACACAAATTTCACCCAACCTTTAGTCCAACGGCTAGAAGTTCCGACCATGACATGGGGTCTCTATCCCCCACCAGGCCTCCCATCCAATAACTTCAGTGTAATCTGGGAAGGCCAGTTACACGTTCCTGTTGACGACACCGTCAGCGGCTGGCTAGGGGTAGCGCTGGGTCCGAACACGACTGCCAAACTCTACATCGACGACACGTTGCACGTCGAAGTCCCGTTCACGAAAGAAGGAAATATCCTATCGAATATACCAGATCGCGCGTACTCGCTTCAAAACAGCACGCTTCCACCGCCAGGTTCGAAGGAGTTTAAATTTGAGAAGGCGAAGACTCATAAGATTAGACTTGAGTATCAGACTTGGAATTTGTATCAGAAGATTGAGAATCTAGGCTCCCTCAACTCCCAAGTCTACCTATTCGGGAATCTCGTGGATCGGCATGCTGCAGTCGAGAAAAGCGCATCTCTAGCCAAAGATGCGGATGTGATAGTCCTAGCAGTCGGCGGTGCATGGAACAGCGATGGCGAAAGTGGAGACCGCGCAACACTTGGACTAAGTGCAAACCAAACCCAGCTCGCGGACGCGATATTCGCTCTAGGAAAACCAGTGGTATTAGTCCTCCAAGGCGGAAGACCCTTCGCAATACCAGAATACTACTCCCGCGCCGCCGCAGTCCTCAATACGTATTTTCTCGGGCAAGCAGGAGGACAGGCGATTGCGGATGTGATATTCGGGACCGTGAATCCAGGGGGCAGGGTTCCGATTTCTGTGCCAAAGGATGAGGGACAGTTACCAGTTTATTATAATTATAAGGCGACGGCGAGGAAGAAGTGGTATGTTGATATTGATCCCTTCCCTCAATACCCTTTTGGTTACGGACTCTCTTACACCACCTTCAACGTTTCAAACCTCCACGCCTCGACTACTCTGGGAGGTACGACGAATTTTACCTTGGGAGATACCATCATCTTCGAAGCGAGTATCAAAAACACCGGGCCAAAAGAGGGAAGCTATGTCGCGCAGATTTATCTTTTGCAGAGAGTGAGTCAGGTTGTGCAACCGGTGAAACAGCTCGTTGCGTTTCAGAGAATTTACCTTGATGCGGGGGAAAGCGGGACCGTGAGGATGGAGCTTGAGGTGGATCGTTACTTGAAGATTCTGAATCGGGGTTATGAGTGGGAGCTTGAAAAGGGGAGATACGTCTTTGCGATGTTGGAGCATGGGGGGTGGGATGCGACGTGGAATGGAAATGCCGGGGGGAATGTTACGTTGGAGTGCGTTTAATAGAGTTGGGGAGGGGGAATGAACAGAGCAAGGTTGGAGGGATAGGTCTGTGGTAAATATAGATTCTGGGAAACTTTTTTTGCGCCATGAATAAACGTATGTAGATAGTACGCTTATCTTGGTGCTCGATTCATGGCATCTAGATTCAATCAGGTCTATAAAGCTAAGGTCTTTGAAATACTTGCGCTTCAGAGGCCGGAGATTAGGCATGCATGCCGCAATGAGGTAGGGTCCGGGTTCCACGGTGGTCCAGATAAGGGTAAACGCGCAACCGTACGTCGGATTTGCAAACAGGTCGCTGTTGAAGAATCGTACGAACCTGACAATTTTGTCGATGATTCCACCGCAGATTTATATCAACTTTGTTACCTAAATATATATTGGGAATTATGTCTGTCGACTCACAAACTCCCAGTCGAAAAGGTAACAAGCAACGCAATCTTCAACGCCAAACCAATATGCAACTTATAAATCACCAGGATAGGCAAAACAAGCATAATTAAATCTGGAAAAAAAATTTAGAATCCTAATATACTTATATCTTGCCAAATTATCCCACACTTCCCGCCCGGAGTCGCTCTTTCCCAGTGATACGTAAACGGGGCGACATCGCACGGACGAATTGAATCATACCGCCAAGGCACGTAATGATAATCACCGCGTCGGTGCAGTACGCTGTGAGTTGGTATGACCGCAAGGCGAAGCAGCGCATATACAGGCATGGGATGCTGAGTTCGGGAAAGGCGATGGAGGCCATGTAGATGCATTCTTCGGTTTTGTCAATTTTGAGCTAGTTTGGTGAATTTTAAGCGACCTTGGAGCATGAGGGCGGCCATGTGGCGTCCTGCACCGCTGTAATTTGTGAGAAATGCATTGCCTGATTGGGAGTTGTTGAATTGGAGGGATTGGTGACGTACGGATGCTGGCTACACATTGTGCCATTTGGGGGGGGGGTGGGGGGGGGGGGGGTACGCCAGTGGCATAAAACACCAGTACTCGACTCCATTCAGCGTCTTATTGGCATATGGCGAGAAATAGAATAGCACAATGAAGGCCGTTTGTAGAATAGCGAACACAATTGAAACACCAAAGATAGGTTTGCAAACATATTCGGTAAAATATTCTGGACGTAGAGAGGCGAGGTATGCTGGATCGATGCTGGACATCCTGGCTGTTGTTGATGACCGAAACTAGGCAGAAAACATCGACGAAAAGATTGATTTGTGGAATCAGATATTCTAACAACGTTATAAACTCGTTCCTTGATAAGACAATGCTTTATTCAAGTTTCGTTTTCGGAACCCTTATTCATTGATGCAGATTTGTAGGCACTGAGGCTGGGAGGCAAGGGGTGAAGAACGGTTTTCGGGTTGTACAGCAAAGCAGCCTTACGCAGATCAATCTATCCAAATCATGATGTAGTAGTTCAACTCTTACAACCTAATGCTGCCTCGATTAGAGCCCGCCTGCAACATTAGGCTAACAAGCGAACTCTCAGCCCGATTGAACCTGCACACGCACCACACGATATCTGGCGTCGACGTAACGCAATCCTCCAACAATACATACGTTTTGCAGTAAGAAGGATTCCTTTAAGCTACACCCAGGTCCGCAAAATATAGGTTTGGGAAGGTAACCTTTATACATTAGGAGTTATGACGCCTTCCGAAGCGCTGACAGCTTACGCCTAGGACGGCATACACATGCATTTCGGTTTCCGCTACTTTCAGGCCACTTCGAGGATAGTTGGTCCCATCTGCCTTAAAGTTTGAGCATAGATCTCGCTCACCCTACCCGGCAAGTGACCAAAAAGAGTGACACAAAATTCTTCCATGAAATTGATTCGCTCCCTGACACGTTGGAATGCTGATCTAAGCCTACCCTAGCTTGGGGTTGCATACCAAAAGGATTCTGTAGAGCTTCTTTGAAATCCATAGCCAAGATACGATCTGTGCGTCGCAAAAACGATCCACTTTTTGTAGACCTGATGGCCACATCGGACGTCGTTCTCCAACGACTTATCGCAATTATGGTAGTTGCGGTAGAGGTTTGCCATGAGAAGGTCAGTTAGTTTGGCATAATATTTTACAATGTTACTTAGAGGCTCTGTTGATGCGCATGTGGTCGGGATGCTGGATCGCATCAGCGGGATACCTAGTGCTTCTTGACCAGAAAATTCGGTATGGATTATTCGGCCATGATGGGGGAAACCAAGGTCTTTGTGAAGCTGGTTTAGTTCGCGCTTTTACTCGATTGAGGCCGACGGGCCACCCGGCGTTTGTGCAACCCAGATGCAGGACCGTTTACAGCCTTCCGGCGCTGATCTAGCTATGGATTCCTCGACGGTGTTAGACGAACTATCGTCTCGTGCAAGGTATACACGGTGTAATAAAGTATCCTTTTCGCCTAGGTGATAGTACCAAGAGAAGGCAACTGCATGTTCCCTAAATAAGCAATGCTTACGAAGAGAGTTACGACTCAGTGCCCAGGTGTTTACCAAACTTCATCATGAGATTTCCCCAGTGGATGGCCATGACATTCGAAAGGTGCCACGGGATTGTGCTTACTGCCAAGCCTTGGTACAGATGAAACATCTACATGCGGAGCTCCACCTTCCTCTGCATACCCAACTGTTACCGTGATTGGAGCTTGTGGAGATTGAGAGACTGAACAAGATTGCATTAAGGACCTCCGAATTTAGAGGGCGAGCAGAGGCTATATACAGCTAAGAAGTGCCAAGCCGGCTGATTGTATATCCGACCAGCAGGAGGCCGCTTTACGGCAACACCAACCTTACCTTCACAAACACCCATTACAGACCTCGAGAACGCCAACTATTATATTACTCCCTCTTGATCTATGCCTAAGATTGAGAAGCCCAGAGTCCTGGCTGGTGAACGAGTTTGCATCCCAGAAGATGGCCGTTGTGATTCCTCTGGCTATCTGTTTGGCTGTGAGCAACGTAAGTTGCTCTCTTCTGAACACTAATATCATGATGGAGGAGGTCAGGTCTTGGTAGCTGGAAGTACTCATAAACATTGTCTTGAACATTAATTAACTGATTGAATGCTTAAGGTAATGACTGATTAAGTACAAAATAATCAAATAGGCAGTAATGACAGTATGAATCTTCAATGACTCAGGATGTCATGGTGGCGTCGATGCCTTGAGTTCTGCCTACCTTGGCGCGAGGTAGCCATGGTTGCCTATCGCGGTTATGCCAACATATCAGAAAATAGCAATGGCTCACCTGGACAAAGGGAGTAATAACCACAATTTACAACTTCGTCTTCCACCCGCTCACCAAAACCCCCGACCCATTCCTGGCTTGCATATCCTCCTGACCGTCTTTCTATCATGCCTGCAAAGGCGACGGCCACATTTGGATATGGTAGCATTTTCAGATCCATGGTAAGCTACCTCTTGACCTGCAGCGTAGGATATGGCGCACCAAAGCCCGAAGCTACTCCTCGTAACACTTCAGAGACTGCTGTAAAACTAATGCCACCATGCTTATCGAGGTCGCAAATTCCGCGCTACCCCAAATACCGTTCTGTTTAGCTTACCGGTGGTACATTATGACCTATTTACCTACAAAGCCAATGTCAAGAAGTCCAACTTCTACAACACCTGGCAGCGCAATAACGATGACGTGGAAAATTTGAACCGCAGCGATGGCCTGCACCATTCCCTCTTCCTTCACCATCCACAATTCCAGTGTTAAAGCCTCTAGATGTCGCGCTACACGCTAAGAAACAACGGCTGCTGAACCTCGCATTTACAGACCAATCCGTCAAAGCTTCAGGCCACATCTTGGCGCGGCACATTGCTCGGTGGAACGAGCTCTTGTCCGGCGACAAGTTGGACGAGAAAGGATGATTCGAGCTACGTGACATGATGATCTGGGCCGATTACCTAGTCTTCGATGTCCTGGCCGATCTATGCTTTGACGCAAAGGAGCCTGGAAATAATTAGTTGAAGGAAATCCCACATCATATTGCGCAATACATAGCATTTAGTTAACCGGTAAGTATCTTTTGCGAATTCCGACACTTTTGAGTGGGAGGGTTGGATCACACGCCGATGTCAGGTAAATCTCAAAAGTTCTCTTACACTCTCTGATCCTCTGGCTCAAACCACGCAGTATAAACAAGCTCATGGAAGTCATACTCCCTAAAAAAATTAATGTATACTACATCTTCGTCGCCGAAAACGTCGCAAAGCGCATCGCCAACAACCACCACCACCACCACCCCTCCCTCCCGACTCCGAAATAAGCCCAGTCAGATAAGACATGTTCCATTTCCTCTGCTGGGCCAAAGATCCCGATACCAGCACACCCGCCTTCTCAGAAAACGACCTTTTAACTCTGAAGAGGTAGTGAGGAGATTGAAACGCGGGTTCCATCCATTTATTCTAAGTCCGGGAAATTGCGTAGGGCAGAATCGCAACGTTGGAGTTGACAATAACGATTGCGAGGACGCTTTGGAAGCTAGTTTTTTAGGATGGTGGATAGGGATGGAAAGGGATGTGGGATGGAGGAGTTAGGATGGAGAGCGAGGGAAAGGAGGCAGCATATGCTTAGGGATACGTATGTTGCGTTGAGAGAGGGGCCGGTGCCGCAGTTTAGGAGGAGGGTGGATTCGTGAGGATATGGACAGCGCGGGAGAGAATGAAGGTTTCTAAGGTGGCGGTTCGGGGAGAGCAACTATGGAAGGGTGGTGCGGGAGAGAAAGAGGACGGGATGTTGTTCAATAGGAAGGCTTTTTGGGGTTTGTGTCTGGGTATTGAAATGAGGTCACAAGGAACGTATAAGAGGCGCTTTCGAACAGAATATGTCATAATATGTTGGAAAAAAAAATTTGTCTAACCCCAAGATGCGCAATTCCTTACACCCACCCAAGCACCGTCCTCATAAGCCATAAAATTAACCCCTGAAAACTTACCCCTTTCCTCGAAAAAGATATGAATCCAGAGATCGATAGTCCACCTGGGTAATGCCGACTGGCCTGGTTTCTATGCATGTGTGTGACCTGGCAAAGCCACCTGGTTCGTCCACATCAACGCCGTCGCCGGAAGCTGAGCTACCGCAAACCCGATCATAACTTTCATCTGCAGATTGTATGCTTCTCCGAATATGGCTCGCACTTTCTCCCATACGTCGCTTGGTAGCTTTCCCATAGCCTCCGTCTTTGATAGCAAAAGCTGCACCAGTCCTTGGGGTAGGATGCTTTGGAGGTGATCACGGAGGTATGGTGTGGAAACGGAGGTCACAATGGCAATGCCGATGATGCCTCCCAGGATCCGGAATTGGGATATTGTCGCTGTTCCCACGGCTAGACTTATTAGAGGGAAAGAAGTAACGTTGCGATGGGTAACAACGACTTACCCAAGTCGCGCTTTTCCGTAGCATACGGAACCAGTAGAATAAGTGCTGCGTTCAGGAAGCCCATTCCCGTGCCGGTAAGGATTTGAAAGCCATATTGTGACGGATGTATGTACGAGTCGGTGGGAGTGCGTGCAAGGAATATGGTACCAATGATCTGCATGATTGTACCGGAGAGGACGATGTAGCACAGTGGAATCTGAGGCTTTCCCATTAAAATAGATGCAATACTAGACCCTGCTGGTACCATAGCTCCGAAAGGCAGCGTGCGGAGGGCGGCATGAAAAGGCGAGAGTCCGTTGACTGTCATGAAGCGCTGTGGGAATAGCGCAATCAAGGCCATCAAACCTGTTCCCACAAGGTAGGTATTTCTACTCACCAAGTGTTAGTTAATGCATTAAATAGCTCGAAGAGGAAAGCAATTGTCACTTACAATATCATTCCGAGACAAATGCGGGACTGGCAGAAACGCCACGGGAAAACCGGCTCCGGGTTAGCGCGACGTGTGGTAATGAACCACTGCCAGGTGAAAAATGCAAAGGTGAATGGGACTGCAGAGATAAGGAGGGGTAGGACGAAAGGAGACGTCCAGGCATACCCGAGAGCAGCTTGTTGGAGTCCAGTAGATGAGAGAAGGGTTACTCCAAGTAGTAGCATTGAACCCAGGATATCGATACGCCAGAGGGATCCGTGCAAAAATAGCCTAGTATGTATCGCTTTGGAGTCTTGCGAAGCTGGCTCATTCCAGAGTCTGTTGGGAAACATTGGGAGGAGGCCTGCAATTGCTACGACGCCGACTGGAACACTAGGTTAATTAGTTACTGAATGTTTGCGGGAGAGATGAGGTACGTTAGAATATACTTTATGTAGAAAATCCATCTCCAATGCTTGTGAAGAGCGATCGTACCCCCGATGAGTGGCCCTGTAACCAGCGAAAATGCAATGACTCCGGTGAGAATAGTCAAATACAGAGGCCATTTCGCGGGAGGAACCAGTTCGAAGAAGATGAGTTGTATTAGAGCGAATGTGCCACCTCCTCCTACACCTTGAACCCATCTGAACATGATCAATTGCGCCAGTGTATGACTCGCTCCACAAGCCGCGGAGACAACTGTGAAGACTAAGAGGGTGATGATAAGAGTCGGCTTCCGCCCAGTGATATCGGATAACTTTGCCCATATTATCTGAAAGCTTAATTCATAAATTAGATTCTTGAAAACATTCTGAGGTGGCTCTTCCTTACCACAGTAGGTCAAAAGATAGGCCGTAAACAGCCATGAGCTCTTTTCATAGCCACCCAGCTCATCCGTGATATTCAGAACAGCTGTAGCCGTTACCGAAGCCTCCATCTGGACGATGTAAATAGAAAGGAGCAGCCAGAAGGTGACGGCATGGAGTCGCCACCCTGTCATATATTGGGTATTGTGTGCCAAATGATCGTTCTGCTCATTGTCGAGGGACTGAACCCCCTCTTCTGTGATTTCGACATCGCTGTTATCTCTGGCACGATCAGTACGTGTCAAGGCCACGTCCGAGAGCTCCACTTCTGTAGACATGGCTAAAGCTGCGGTCGATGGTAACTACGATGTAACGAGTGTTGCAGGGCCGGCGCTAATAGGAAACATAAGAAGAGTCTTGTCGGAATGTTGGGGTGTAAGTATATGATGCAGGCTGTGCAGCTGAATGAGCGGGAGATTTCTGAAGTATATGGGTGAAGATGGGAGAAAGATGCGGAAGTTGCAACGCCGCGTTGGGAAGTCACTAGTTGTCAGGCGGATGAACGATTGTGGACACACCGACCCGCGGGTTAATAAAGTGAACGACTGTGAATGGACCAAAAGGAAGGGGAAGAAACTGTGCTGTGGCGTAGCAAAGGCGAATGGAATGAATTATGGGTCAATATTCTGAAGCCAACAGTACATTTACTATAATATAGGGCCTCGCCACATTCGTAAGTCAGACTCCCTACAACTCCTGGTCATCGTCGGCACGCGATTCAATTTAGCGGTGAAGCTGTGGCAGAAATCCCTTCTGGAATATGCTTCTGGACGAGCCATGTCCATCCACTGGATTTCCCGAGGAAGGGGATTAACATCGACGTCTTCTATCATCCTGACCCCAGAGATCGAACTCAACGGTTTGATCCGCTCGAATATGCAAAATCGTAACTAAAACTCAATCATACACACAAAAATAGTACACTTCCTTAAATGCAATATCTTGGAGTTAAACGCGTACTTTTTTCCCAGTCCTGTTCTGCATCGCACACACAATGGATCCGGATCACCGTGTTTCGACACCACCCTACACCGTCCTACACCTCCGGTGACAGATCTATACACAGATCGTACGCGTTCAAGCTTTGGCGTTCCCGCTCCCGCAGGATTTTCCGCATCCTGCACCTGTTCTACGCCTTTTTACAGGCAAGGGTGTAGGTTGGTCCGAAAACACCGTCAGAGACTCAATAGAAACAATATACATTGCGTTTGAGGATGCGGGCATCAAAATTCCAGACATTGCAGGTATGAACATATCTGTGCATGTCGGCTTCTTTCGATCGGTCCGAGTACATGATATTCAGCTTTCGCCATCCGCGCTGCATTCCAGATAATACGCCACAAGGATTTCTTCATTCATCCTATTCAACTACGTGAATTACCTTGTTCAACAATTGGGGGGCCAGAATAATTGTCAGCGCAGCGTGCTCCGGCGGGCCTATCGCTTTGAACCTGTTGTATTGAAATATCCGGTCTAGAAGTCCAATGTAGAATCGTTGAAGTGCGCATCCGATACCTTAGCTTTAGTACAATAAACTCTGCAAAACGCTTCTTAAATTCGACCTAAAAGAGTCTCCAGGTGTTAGTTGCCTATTTACGAACGAAAAGCTGATCGTATTCTTCAACGTTGACGATATTATGACTATGTGTACTAAGCGGGATCTCCCTACCCTACGAGAATTCAAAAATACATTACTATGTTGTTCTCAATTACCACAGATAGTAAGCTCAAATGATTTCTAGGAATTCAGTTGACCGAGATCGTAAGGGGAGAGAGCTCTGGCTATCGCAATCCTCGTTCATCAGCAAGATCTGTAACAAATTCAATATCAAAGCACCTGCTGACGGCCGCCACCCGATAAGTCCATTCAAGCCCCCAAGCAGAAATACGACACCCAGCGTACATACTCTTATCAGCAGAGAGTCGGTTCGCTAGCCCACCTGGCACTTATCGCGAGACCTGATATTGCTCGCGATCATGCACTGATATCGTGATTTCTGACAAATTCCTATCAGAAGTACCCCAAGCAGGCCAATTGCATGCTAAAGTACCTACTGGGAACTATTATCATGCTATTGAGCTATCAGATATGGATAATTCTAACTTAATGTGGATAGAGGAAGAACCTGAGTCCTACGGTGCATCTGATGCAGCTTTTGCCGACGACCACGCTACTAGGAAGAGCTGTCACCGAGTAGCACCTCGTCTTCTCCCTAATCAGCCCTCCCTTCGTTAGCTATTTACGAGTCCTCCTACGCACCATCATACGTACTCTATTACATACTATCCACCTCTGTCATGTATATAGATAAACTCTTTCACTCATTCAATGGACGATGAGTTACTACATTGATTTCCTGCACTCGGTTACAGGAGCTGCTAAGGTTATCTGTTCAAGTTATTCGGCGGAGCTATTAGCCGCGTGTTTCGACACCGCCTGTGCCCTGGGCGTAGATGTGAGGGGTAGATCCGTAAATTGCCTGAGGGTTAGCTATCAAAATCGCTCATTCCGACCTCAGAGGCTTTCTATACTGTTGATTCTACTATCCAGCGTTTCCAAGCGCAGTTTCGGAGCAGTTAGGGTGTGATCCTTAGTTGTCGTGGTCTATGAGCTCATCTCATTGTTTCGTGGTTCATCTCATCATCCTCCGTCAAATGCTGCCAACAGAGTGTAATACATCTTCGACAGAAGTTTCTGATACGTCGCTTCTAAACCTTCGTGATTTCTATGATATTTTGCTAAACTTCTATTCCTAAATTCGTATTGTTATACTATTATACCCCTTTTAGATTAACTTTAAAAATAGCTGGTGGTCAGCCTAAAAAGCCTTCTTGAAAGGTCCTCGAGAACGCTGCATCTCAAGCGGTATCTTAACTTCCCTCATCCACACCCCCAAAAGACACCACAAAATAGCGGAGGAAGGCTAAGACTTTTGCCTAAGGATAAATCGCCCGTCCTTTTTGGATTGGCAAGGTTCTCTTTAGCTGATTATAATATAGATCCACTTCCAACGCCTGCTAGCAGCAATCCTGCTAATGCCTAAGGTAATATGCCCGATGCACATGAACTCGATGTCAGAGCCTCCCCCCTGCCCCGCCCATCTCAGCTATTAGCAAACAAGGCCAAGGGCAAACAAAAAGCGGCCGGAGGAGCGCATCAAGTGGACAGAAGCCATGGCAATTGCCCAGTATGAAACCATCAAGAAATATAAGCTCGGCGAGGATAGGCTGGATGGTGAAGGGATGAGATCAGCATGCTCAATCTGTGCTCGAGGTTATATTGTTGGTAAAACCGCGGTAGGCAACTATTGCTACCTCGCGCTAAAGGTAGGCAGAACTCAAGGCATCGACGCCACTACGGCATCGCAAGTCATCAAATGTCATACTATCGTTATTGCCTATTTAATTATGATGTGCTTAACCGGTCATTCCCTCAAGCACTTAATTCATGTTCAAGACAATATTTATGAGCACTTCTAGTTGCCAAGACATGACCTCCTCAATCATACATATAAGAAGCCTGTTCCTCCTAAGAAAATCCGATGCCTTAGCTATTCTGAGCAGTACAGCGGCTATGGGGGTTGCCATAAAAAGGGCTCCCGCTGCATCCTGAGCACTCATTGTATAGGAGGCGAAATGCCTTCTGCAAACTTGTAAAGGTTAGAAATTTTTTGGGTCGGGTTAACATAGATTTGTAAATCTCATTGAAAGGAAGAATCACAGCTTTGAACAAGAAAATCGAGTGTGTAAGGATGAAAGCCGGAGGGCCGGCGTATTTATATGTTCCCAAAGGGCAATAAGCGAAAAGCGCATCTCAAGCTTCAACAACATACATGCATCGTCACTTCGCCAGAAATGGCGGTTTTGAGATTGTTAGTATCATTTTTGGATAGCTACGATTAATTGAACTGGTGTGGTTTCTCTTCCACTTGCCGTTTACATGAGACTTGGCGATTTTTATGGGAGAACAACACCTAGCCACCCGCAACTTGTTGCCCTGGGGCTACTAGTTATATCTCTGGCCGTAGGTGGATTTGCCGTAGATAGGCAATTCATCGCACCAACCAAATGAGCTCATCGAGGTATTCCGACAGGGGTTCCGAGAGCGTTGGATTTCACAATCCTACGCCAATCTACGGTTAAAAATATCCTATAGGTGATGAAACACTAATATTGGCAGGTGTAGAATTAAGAGTAGATTCTCCCTACGGAGGGCGCAGGTGGCATTGAAACACGTGGTAACTGGAAGGCGACCCAGCAACTCTCGGTTACAAAATCCACTACGCAAGCAGAATTGCTATCGCTGTCAACAGCCGCAGCAGAACTCCAGTGGTGGAACCGGTTCTTCAGATCCATCGGTTTCGACTCACATATTAAGCCCTCGCTGTTCTGTAACAACTGGCAAACAGTGCAGCTGATGCAAAAGGACACTAAAGCTTAACACCAAACTCCGTTATGTAAACACACACTAGCGCTGGCTACGTTAGGAAGTGTAGAAAGGCAGGATCCGTATAAACTGGCTACCTACAAATCAAATGCCAGCAGACGGGCTTACAAGCATGTGTCAAGTACTACGCCGACAGAAACATGAGATATTTATGCACTGGCTCGGTTTGGTGGACATTCGAAGCAGAATCTTCGAGAATGTGAAGGAAATCATTACCTAAGGATAGGTTTGGCCGCAGATTTTCCTATGTCTCTGGCTGTTACTCTCATTTTTCTTATCCGATTTGCCTATTTATATTTAGTGCGTTTGACTGCATTTCTCAACCTGACTAGCGTGTCTTCGCAACGCTTCTGTCTACTCCACCCTCTCCTTGCACTCCTATTCCTTGCAACAATATGTTCGCCACCAATGCCACCTTACCGTTGGGTCTAAGAGCTCCAATTCGAGCGACAGAGGCGTATTTATTTTCGTAGAAAATGAAGCTACATCTATTCTTATCAGACTTGCTAGCAAGCAAGCCGATCGGCGGCTTGCTTGATGCACGGTAAAGGATGAGGCCTTTCCACAGCTTCACGACGTTTAGATGGAGCTTGCATGCTCTAACGGACAGCAGGATGTCATGTACATTAAGCAAGCCGCCGATCGGCTTGATTGTTAGAAACTCTGATCCTTATAGCTTTTCAGACTTAGGAAATCGTGAAAGTATATGTTACCGAGTATAGGGAAAAGATGTAACAGCAACCTGATTATGAATTGATTGACAAAGCTAGCGTATATAAGCCACAGAGAGTGACTATGGGTGTAGAAGAATCAGTACAAGGCGTAAGAAAAGGATCTGAGATAAAGCAAAACACAAGTGGAGACAGTACTCAAACGATGTGGTTGTATCACCACTGATGGTCATACCTGAGTGGCTTTCAGCCTGTGACAGTATAGATGTGGGTGCGTCTTCTGGCGTAGGAAAACTTTTGATCTTCATTTAGTGAATAGCAATAGCGATATTCTCTGCCTGAGTAGGCTGACAAAAGAACCTGCTCTGTGAGCTAGAGCTTCGAGCCTCGCTATCACGTTACTTCAACCGGTTTCCAAATGGCAGAGGTTTAAACTCACAGAATTCTTCCTCAACTAGGCCCGCTTGGACTCGACGAATCGACTCCCATGTTTAAGCGATGTTGTCATATCCGTGTATCTCTGCTGCTACCATGAGAGCATCGGCTCACGCCTCGGGGCTGTGGCAAACCTGACCATTCTCTTCGAATCCTTTCGGAGGAGGATATGGACATAGACTTGTGTCCAGGGGGAGTTCATCCTTCGTCCTCGAATTTGCAAGGTTCTCTCTCATTTTCAAACTGACAATAATTGCACAGCCGCAGCAAGGGAAACCCTTACTACGTCGACGTCCTGCGTGATGATATCGGATATATCCGAAAGAAGAGACTGCGATTTGAGGCTTTCTAAGGAGATCGGTGCACTCAGTACTTCCTCCACGCCCGTGCGAGCAATCAATACAGTTTGATGCTGTGCAAGCTTGCGGAGACTGATGAAGCCGTCTGATTCGGGTTCACACTCTTCATATCCTCGGGCTGGATGCTGGTTCGTTTGGTGGAGGTCGTTTAGCGTCAAAGAGGTTTGCAAGTGTCGCAACGCCAAACTCAACTGAGGCTCTTCGCAGGTATATAAACGCGACTATTCAACCAATTCTTGCTTTTTGAAGCCGTTCAAGTTGTCAAGTTATAGTGGGGATATTCGCGTCCGTATGAAATTGGTTGCATAACTAAATCTTGGTGTTTTGAGCCTAAATTACAGGCTATTCAAGTGATCCGTCCAACAATCTCCTTCGCAAAAGTGAAGCAGACAAGCAGGAGAGCCATAAAATAGTCTTTGGTGGATCTTTGTTCGCTTTCCCATGACGAACTGTGTTACTAGATCATTCCTGAAGTGGTTTTTGATGCTTTCGGTCTTCTGCTTTACGGTTTACAAGCGTACATGCTTTGCAGGGCTTTGCATACCTCCAAATCTTCCTGTATTGGTGTTGCTCGCGTGGAATTGAGCTTTGAATTGGTGGCATCGTTGTACGGCGCCTGTCTATTCGCTCTAAACGCCCAAAAAGTTGTTCATATAGCTTCATTCAAAACTAAAGCTGTGATTTGAATAGATGTTTCTGGCCTTCAAGTCCCCGTGCGCAAAGCAAGTACGCGTTAATAATTAATGCTTCGAATAGAAAGTACCAAAAGGGCTTCCAAGTACAATATGTGAGGCGTTTAGTATCGTATTCAGCTTTATATCCATCAAAACGGTCAACGCCATTTATATTATGGTTATATTCATCATCCCACAGTGGAATAACCATCTCTTTACAAGGTTCATCGCCAAAGGGGGCTTCCGTAATAGCCGAATTCGTGGCTGTTTTGGCTAGCCGTCTGCGTAATTGTGTGACCCATTCTTGACCTCTATGAACAGCGCTCATAAATAATACAACTCTTAAATCTTGCCACGCAAACTGTATGAATTGATTGTCATTTAACAAGCAACAATACTACTTACCCTATTCAATCTAGCCTTCGTGTTTCAATCTCAAGTTAGCAATCTTTGAATCTAAGCCACGATTCTCTTCTGTTATCTTTTACTTTTTCTTCTTTTCATCCAATTCTTCCATCTTTGTCTAACCTGTTCGAGCAGTTCCTACGGCACTAATATTCTCATTTCAAAGAATAGTAAGTAGACGAGCCGACGTGAAGAGGTTATCAAACCAAACAACGTGCTGTAGGTTTTCCTGTGAAATCGGGCCTAATAAAGAAAGCAAGTCAGGCACAACGGTAGCCGCTTTTGTAAGATTGATATTATAATCTAAATTTGTTTAAATATCGTCTATGTCCCATGAACCTGTGCCGTTTAAATAAAAGATCCCATTAAGTAAATATGCTTTATTTACGGGGTTTTATATATTATAACTAATGGTTCTAGTTTGCTTAAAATGTGTATAGTTTTGTAGGCCCAGCCTTAGAAACCTTGCATAGATTCACCTACAGCTAAATGTGTGCCAACGTTCTAGTTAGCTCCGAATTTGGCACGCAGTTGGTTAGATAGCCATTCAACCTTATCAAATGGCGTTGACCTGGCCTTGAAAGATGTGGAGGCTCTAAGGTTCCGAAAAACCGATCAATTCGTTGGAATCGTATTCGTGAGATCCTAGTTACAACCTCCGCGTGTTGATACCCAAATTTGGTCTTCTCCTAATGTATTTCAAGCTTTGGCTTGCTGTAAATGCCTACATAGATTATAGTTGCATAGAATGCATCCCATTTCTCTCTCAGTTACTGCATACCATGTAACCGAGTGCAGGGAATCAATGTAGCAACCCATGATCAATTGAATGAGTGGAAGACTCGATCTATATACATAATCGAGATAGATCATTCGTACGAGAAAACAATCAGCAGACGCAGTGAGGGCCTAATGTGTTGGAGGCCTGATGTGATAAGGGCCTCATGTGATGAGGGCCTAAATGTGACAGAGAGGCCTAAATGTGAGGAGACAAGACAAGGCGTTACTTGGTGACATACCACGACCGTTCATACAAATTAGTTGGCTGTGCAATCTCATCGGCTGCCCACGAGTTCGTGTATTGAAGGATTCGGTCGCAAATCTCATCTGTCATTGCAAGGCTCCAGTGGCCAAGGGCATCGTCTCTCTGGAGCCCAGCTGGCTTTAGCTTTAAAGCGCCATGCGTTTCGTTTTCAATTCGAAGAGGTTCAAAGTGAGGTATTGCTCAAACGTCTTGTGGTAGGCTTCGGCAACATTTTGTGGACGAATTCTCGAGATTATCAGGTGGAACAATGTCTAAACAGTTGTGTTTCGGCATTTTGAATGCTGTATTCGAGCGTGGAGTGTGAAGACATGGCTTACAACGCCTTATTTTGAGACGCAAACAAATTGCTGAGAGTTTGGAGGCTTAGAAGGCCTGTGATTCCAGCCATCTGATTGGTCCGGTGGTTGTAAAGCGCCGACCTTGGCACACGGGAACTAACCTTTTTGAGGCCTCCACCAAACGAACCGGCATCCAGCCAACGAGGACATACCGAAAATTGCGCCACTGGCATTGTACTGCGCCGTAAGGATCCAGGAGGCTGAGTAACGAATTTCTTACCGGACGCAGGGTAAAGATGTAGAGCAACCTCATAAATTGATAACTATGGATGGCTATCCTACTTAAATATGTGCTTGTAATGTCGATAGGGGGATCGTCAGGAGACGATCGACAGGAGAGGATCGTCAGGAGAAGATCGTCAGGAGACGATCTTCAGGAGGATCATCAGGAGAACTCAGTATACAAGCAATGGAGTTACCTGAGAAGCCAGCACTCGGTTACAGAATTGCCCTTTTGGAATGCTGCGTTTCACGATTCGAAGTAAGATATGGATTGTGCACGCCCGGATAATCAACTGCAGATGATGGCGACAGCTGAGCTCCATGTATATTATAGCATAGCTGCGTTGAAACTATTCCCGGCTTCTTGCATTTCAATGCGCACAAGAAGCAGAGTATCACGGCTTTCTACATTCTCTTCTCGAAGAGGGTCGTAGAAGATAAATTGATGCAATTGCTACACCACACAATCTATAAATTCGTCTACATCATCAGCAATGTTAAAGTTCTTCTGCCCATGCAAACCGGGGGTAAAAGCACCGCAACCTTGTCACCACGCTACGCCTAAGGCATACTCGCCCTCCAAATAAGTCTCGCGTATCTCATCAAGCAATGAATAGTTGAACAGATCTAAGAACGCCTTGAACCACCACGTATCATATAAGAACGCCTTGAACCACCACGTATCATCTAAGAACGTCTTGAATCACCACGTATCATCTAAGAACGTTTTGAAATGCCATGTATCATCTAAGAACATCTTGAAACACCGGGTATCTTATCTCAGATGCATACATTCATATTACATTTGTATCGCAACCGCAATTGTAGGCGCAAAACGTTTACTTCCACTTACAGATCTTGCTCTCCTTGTATGCACGAACCGCCATTGAAATATTTTCTCATCTCTGTCTTGACGCAACTCTGAAGCCTGCTTTGCTATGTGCGCACAAAAATCACCAATATCGTTTCGTGAAATGCAAGTGGGAATATTTGGATGGATATGTCTTACGCTCTTATTCAATCTCGCGACCGCTTCAACACCTCATCCATTGCGTAAGCACCACCTACTGCTCTCAACCGCCAGAAACCCAGTCCTATATCCTTGACGCAATCATCCACCATGGTCAGAGATTGTACGTCAAAATTGGTGAATTCCTCAACCCCCCATACTGTTCCCTAACTTAGCTTGCCCATAACAGTCAGCGCGTCCAACAGTCCGTAGGACTAGTAGTAGTTACGGATCTCTACGGATCACGTGTGAAGGCCGTAAGTAGAGCATCTGGGATCCGTAAGTAGCGTAGGAGCTACCCAATCATATACGCGTAATACGGACATAGCCTTGGTGTTGAGAATAGCCAATCCAGGGCCGTTTTTCGAGCTGGATCGCGGAGAGGTGAATTGCCTATAGGAACGCGTTGTTTTGATGGGATCTCGGCGTAGTGTAGTGTAACAGTGGCTTCTTGGGTGTAACATGCAGAGTTTTCTGCCCACAGTCGAACTATCTGTTCTTCACCAACGCTATTGTATCCGACAATACTATTCTCGTCAGTAATTGATCAACAATGGACTCCTTCGTACAGCGTAGCTCCCAGCGCTTCACCAGCTCTCAGGCATCGTCAAGTAGCAAGGGAAAAGCACCTGCCTTCGAGCCTCATCATTCCGCAGCGTCCAAACAGCTTGCCCGCGCCCTAGCAGCTACCCCCCAATCGTCAGCGCCTTCTTCGCGTGAGGGAAGCCCTGGCAGCTCACCAATCGTTACTGTCACCCACGAGTATCCACAGAACGAGCTTGCCAATGCGGGGATCCAATTCGACATTGACTGGGACCAGGTTTGGCGTAATGGGAAGAAGCTAGTGGCCAACCGTGTAGGATATCGTGTGAAGCACTCGAGCCAGCTCTGAGGTGGCCGCAAGAGCTCTCCCATCTGGAAGTATGGTGCCGACCTGCAGTATCGCGAGATAACTAGTAAATTAGTGAAGATCTGGCTCTGTAAAGCTTGCCATCTATAGGGTAACAGGCACGCCGCGAAGACGTATAATGGGAATCGCCATATCGTTAACCATCTGAAGAACGTTCACCGGATCGGCCTAGATGGCTTACTGCTCTCCGATCTGCCACGCCCACCCTCATCGCCATAGAAAGTTGCCGTCAACGTAGCTGGAGTGAATCGAGCCCTCTCTCATCAGCCATAGGCTAAGGGCGCCCTACAGAGCGCCTTAGTCGATTAGACGATTCTTAGAGATATTAGTTTTAGTGACGCTACGTCAGTGGCCACCCGGGCGTTACTCACCTAGAATCGACTCGAACTGCTCGCCGCGCTACCGTCTAGCAAGACCACACTCTCTACCTACGTAAAGATAATACTAGAGAAAAGGAAGAAGGAGATACAAGCCCTATTACAGAGCACTCATAGTAAGGTAGCTGTTAGTATAGATATATAGACTTCAAGAAACTACTACTCCTTCATAGCCGTAGTTGCCCACTTTATTGGTTAGTAATGCTAAGCTTCGCTCTGATTGGCCTATTAGGCCTTAGCTAATCAAGATTCAGACACCCAGCATTAACAGCGCGACATCCTTATAGCCTTCAACACCCTTTACGGCGACCATACTGCCCTCAACCAAGCTCGATTAGTAGCAGGAACTCTTCTAGACTATAAAATAGCCCATCATTTTCATGCCTACATTGGGGATAATGCATCAAACAACAATAAAGGCCTAGTTACTGGCTTAAACAAGTTCCTAGGTATCAACCTATCGATGAACGCGCGAATACGCTGCGCAGGCCATATTCTCAACCTCATCATCAAAGCGACTATATACAGTAAATCTATAGGTTAATTTAAGGAAGAGCTTGCCTAAGCAACTCCTCAGGAACAGTTCCAGCTTTATCATAGACATAGGGTTGTCGGCAAGCTCCATAACTTTGTTAACGCTATTCTACGGTCTAATAAGCGCCGCAAGCTCTTTCTCAGCGTACAAAAGGAGATAGCTGATGAGGACCCAGTTTAGACCTTTAGCACCCTCAACCTTCGTTAA
Source organism: Zopfia rhizophila CBS 207.26 (assembly GCA_010093925.1). Taxonomy (NCBI): domain Eukaryota; kingdom Fungi; phylum Ascomycota; class Dothideomycetes; family Zopfiaceae; genus Zopfia; species Zopfia rhizophila. The sequence continues at coordinate 345,796 of ML994636.1, forward strand.
AACGGTGGCGTACGCTGGCACTCTATATATCTAATGCTTCTCCGCTATAGAGAGCTAAAGATACCCATTATTAACTTCATGCGAAAGCTTCATAGCAAACGGCCATCTAACGAAGAAGAAACTAACGGATACGATCCGCTACTAGATACTCTTCCTAAGCTCAAATAGGATGAAGTTCATGAGCTTGTGGACTTCCTAGAAGTCTTTTATGAGATGACTATACGTCTAGAGGGCAACGCTTTAAAATCTGGGTACGGATCTCTCTAGCAGACGATTGTTAACCTACAGCTAGTTGAAGAGCAGCTGCGCGAGAAGACTGACGAGGTCTCTTACCGCAATAACAATTCCTACATTAAGAGCGCTGTAGCTTACGGCCAAGCTGCCCTTACTACGTACTGAGGCAAGCTTGTTTTTAATGTGGATGTGAGCTACTACGTAGCGGCGACTATCCTTCACCCTAAGCTCCGCCTTAGCTGGTTCAAGAACCACTAGCGCAAATATCCCACCTGGCACAGGAAAGCCGAGAGCTCCATAAAGACGTTCTTCTTGCAGTATCTAGATGCCGACGACGAGGCCCGCAATGAGTACTCTCTCCTACAGCCCACGCGCCAGAAGCTTCCTGCAGGTGTCCAAGACGATAGGTGGGTGAAAACGATGACTGTCGACCTCTCTCTCCTTACGGGCAGTAAGGGCCATACGCGCGCGGGGAAGGTGAATGAGTTAGAACTATACTACAACTCGCTACTCGAAGATATCCAGCTGTCGACGATGAACGTGCAACAGGGCGAGGAAGCCCTAATCGAGTTCCCACTGCAGTGGTGGCGCCAGGTAGGCCACAAGCAGTACCCTATCCTTTACAAAATGGCCCTCGACTTCCTGTCGATCCCTAGCACCAGCTGCGACTGCGAGAGAGCCTTTAGTACGGCAGGAAGGACTATTACGAACGATAGGAACTCTCTAGCTCCTGCGACTATCGAGGCGTTGCAACTACAGAAGAATTGGCTGCGCAATGGGGTAGTGAACAGCCATCTCAGCGACCTCACACAGGTCATCAATGGACTATCTCCAGCAGGTGAAGAAGTAGTGTAGACTACGGTTACACTACGGCATACGATCTACGAGACGTAGCGTAGAGATGGACTATTTTGTACGTACGTACGTAGCTCGGAATTCGACCGTATTCACCATGCCAAGGTTACGAGGACTACGGTCTACTTACGATTGGACGCGCTGATAACAGTACGCGCCGCGGGAAGTGACATATTAAACAAGCAGACGAAGAGGTCTTAGCGCCGCCAGATTATCATGACAAGAAGACGCGCAAGAGATTTTCCAGTCAACGACGGATGAGGCTAGGAGAGGGCTTGTAGAGAAGCTAGATCACCCGCATAGAATTGTTTCGATTGCTCCGCCGTCTATCCTCAACGACTCCTCTTACAGCTTGTTATCCCACTCCGTCTTCCCCGACGGTCTGAATTCCAAGAATGGAGATGGGCCCTTCCATCACAGCGCAATTGCGGGCTCTGCGTGTTTGGCATACGGTCTTGATCGGTGTGAGACGTGGAGACGCTCACCGAAGGACTGTAAAGAGGCGGACGAAGAAACGTTAATCGGTGTTGCTTTAGTGATTGAGTATGAGGAGTATTTGTATTTGAATTTGAAGGAAGGTATTCTCGATCAGAAGATTTTTCCGATCCTGGAGAGTAGCGTGGATACGGCGTTGGGGGAGGGTAGTAAGGTCGCAAGGTTCCTCTCGCCCCAACTCTTCCATTCGTAGTGAACGGCGGCTCATGTTTACAGGCTCAACCCGACAAGTATCATCAGAGGCTCCAACGTCGCATCAACGACTTCATAAGCTCCGATGTGGTCGGAAGTGGAAGATTTGACGACTACCAGCGAAGCGACATTCGTGCAATCGTGCTTGTGGGCGCCACGTCTCCGGAAGCGATGGCCCAGATCAAGGACATGGCTGTCAAGGAGCTGAGAAATCCACGTGTAAGAGTATTGGACTATATTAATCCGGCAAAGGTTTCTGCGCACGGTCAGGCCCTTTTTGCACGGGACGTGGTGCACAATCCGAAGAGATACGGGAGAATCTATCAAGCGCCCCGCTGGCTGGGGAAGAAGTGTATGATGAGTTGTGAAATAAGATATCGGGTGGAGTTTCTTATCAAAGTGCATACATCCAAGTTGTTGCTTGCCCTTTCCAAGCATATTCCGGGACCTACAAGCTCTACAGTGATTTCAGCCGCTTTCTCCTCCCAGTCTAATGTCTCTGTCTTCCAAGGTTAGAATGTGGAATTGCGTGACCATGACGCGCCGATTATGACAAAGCAATTGCAATCGACTCAAGGAAGTATCTTCTAGGCCATAGCGATGAGCCTCTCCAGTATGATACAGGCTCCCCCTGATTAGTGTTCAAATCCGCTTGTTTTTGTGAGGATAGAGAGGCCTGAGGCAGGCCTTAGGAGGCAGGAGGGTAGGTTCTCTTAAGAGGGTAGAGATCGCATGCCACAGGGTATTACGATTGCTGCAAGGCGATGTGCCATCGAACGAGAAACTATTGATCATGCTTTTGTAGACGACGCTCAAATACTGTGGTCAGCACTTGCATCGGTTTGTTCCTAGCCGGCAACGCCTTGATCGCTGCCGTTTTCTTTCAGGAGGGAATCCTTCACCAATTCACGAATGAACTGGACTGCTGGGGCTTTTGATGTCGTGGTTTCGGTGAACCCTTTAGAGGAATCGAGTATGAATCTTTTGATAATGTCTATTGAGGTCTTATCAGGATCGCATCTTAATGGGGTATTGGGCTCAACCCCGGAAAGAACAGCAAAGTATAACTGCTCCAAACTCAACGGCTGCCTAGCGAAGAGCACCCACTGAACACATATCTGGAGGAGAAAAAGTGGGAACGTCTCACAGCGCCCCGAATTCCTGCGTGTTCAATCAGAGGGTCTCCCGCATCATCGGTCGCCGCCAGGTATTTTATCTCTCGAACCTGCTCCCAGGCAAGATTTGTATGTAAAGAGATTCGGAATTGCACATAAACCTTTGATCTTTGGTCGAGGTGGCTGGGCCGAATACGGGTATGGCCAGTCCAGTGGTCGTCCACAGCATCTAGTATGTCATTGCTGAGTAGTGGTATGATGAATCGTACGAATCGCGTAGCGAATTTGGATCCTCGAAGCTTTGGAGAGCCGTCTGGAGATTATCGCGTGTTATGACTAAACCTCGAAGACAAGACTGAATCTGCCTGGCATCCCTCACCACACCATATATCATCTTAAACTAATCTAGAGGATCAGATGTATCGTCTTCTGTACTCTCTAAAGCCGTATATGCAGCCAGAACATCCAATAGCTCTTCTGGGTCGATTTTTGCCCTCCCATCCATGGCTGCATTTCTCCTTGAAGTGAATTGACATCCGGATCGAATGCAAAAGTCCGGTGTCGTTGTAATTCGCGGTGCTGAGTGCTCTCAGTTGTCGAAGTATATTAGATCTGAATAATCTCGAGACCAGTCCACAATATAGTCAATGATCAGAATCAACTGCAAGACATCATCTGACCGGACGCAGGGTAAAGATGTAGCAACCTCATGCATTGAAACTAAGGATGGCTCTCCTACCTAAATAATGATCTTGTATATGTCGATAGGGGGATCGACAGGAGACGATCGTCAGGAGGATCAACAGGAGAGCTCAGTATACAAGCAATGGTGCTACCTGAGAGGCCAGCACTCGGTTACACATCATCGATACCGGTGATACTGTCACCCCAAAAGTAGTTGATCTACTAGGCATGGTCAGCACCGACGATATAGCAGAACAAATAGAATTCATACTCGCGTATTTTGTCCTCCCCTCTCTCTTCCAGACATACCCTGCATATACACACTAATCCTCGCTTAGAGTTCGCTAGAAATAATACGAGAGGGCCACCAGGGACATCCATTGTATTGCCACGGGTTTGAAGGAGATCATATTGAAGCTTCAAGGTATGCTTGATTGGAAAGGACGTTTGGTCTCTATTTGTTCGAAGTTTTCGGCGCCTTGCTCGCGTTTCACTTCTAAAATGAGGAATGGGAAGACTAACGGAGAGCCTCCGTTATCAGGATTCAAGCCGGACTTGACAATATCTTCAACTAGTCTTTGGGGCTGATGCGGAGGGTTATCGTGGGGCATACGGCGATTGGAGAATCATGTCAAAGTTCTTCTGTTGCAGGTCGTGAATTTTATCCGGCTTCTTCTTTGGGCCGGATGCCGTTGAATCAAGTGCCTGGCAAGGCTCTTCCATTCAAGAGGAGAACAAATCACTTAAATCTCGATCCAAGGCCGAGCCATCGATTTCGGTCAGTGTTTCGTGCGACTGACTCTCCTAAGGACATGAACTCACTACTCGTCCATTCGACTATTTGGGTTGCATGTGCATGTTTGTCTCTTGCGTTGATGGTCCCTCAACGAAGTCGTCCGGCTATTACTGGAATTTGGATCTGCCTCTATTTCGTATCTCCATAACCTTTTGCGGCATTTTTTGCTGGAAACGTTTAGCATTGTCTATTTAATCGTTTTGAGCACGCAGACACTGACGATGCAACCTCAATGTCGAATCTCTCGAAAAGCCTCTCCTGAATTTCATATCTCCAGCCAGATTCATTACGATTTTCCCTTCGATGTCGTGCAGCAAGTGCATCAGTCGTCAACCCTTTTCCTATTGTCCAGCTGTCACGGTTTGTCTAGTGTGTCGCCATTCGGCAAGAATCTAAGTTTGAAGATGAGATGCGCCTGAGACTTTGAGTAATGTCAAATTGTCTCTATGCTCAGTGGGTATATCATCAGCCGTCTGGGGATTGTATTTTATAGAGTTGATCTCGATACCGTTACGTTTCGCGTCTCTCTTGGGTTCCCGATACTCATCGGCTTTGCTTGTCGCATGGCCACGGTGGAGATGTAATTGCTAACATACAGAAGTATTCTAGCGTAGAAATCGAATGCCGTCAAACTTCACTTGAGATTAGGAAGAAATCGATCGCTCGCCTTTGTTTCTGGGTTGAACAAATGTCATACGGTGCACCAAAGACTCTCTGCGCTAGGATGGGCCATAAGAGAGGCCGTGCGCTTGTATCAAAATCAGAGATGAGAGTATGAGCTGAACGTAAGCGTTTGACAGATGCATGAGAGCCAAACGTTCTTTGTTTATAGTGGTTCGCAGAGTCACTCGGAGGTACATTCCAATCAACGCCACCCGAACAGTGGAGAGCTACGCCGCAATCCTGCAGATATGAAAGCCAAGGGCGCTTATTCACGTGTTGCAAATTGTTGACTCCGCCTCCGCCCATACAAACACCCCTCGAGCGATTGCACCTTAATATTTAGTTTGGGATTTCAATAATTATAGAAGAGCATACAGCCTACTGAGCCTACTTCTAGCTGCGGTAGAACTGTAACTGGAAATCACATCACCTTCAGGAACCCTTCTTTACGTCTTCGCTACCTGTAATCTGGCTACAGGAAGCTTTTCGGAGCTAGATTAAGGTGCCTAGACAGAAATATTCGCATTCTGCTGGAATTGAAGTTCCCTGTTCATTCCGCGGAAGCTGAAATTGGGCGGCAGTACGCAATCGTTTTATTGGGACCCCCAAACTTATCCCTCTGTGTCTTTGCTCGTTGGCGGTATGGTTCGTCAAGATGTAAATCGTGACGAGCCCCAGCAACGAAAGCCATTTTTTTCATTCGTTTCAGTTGGTAGGACAACTTTTACGCGTGGCGTAAAGAAGTGAGTTCAAGACAAAAAGAGAAACGAAGTTCATTGCGAAAGCTCCCGCTTCGTACAGCTATGCACAAAAGTCTCCGAACATCACTTATGTAAGCGAAAATTCAAGATGTTTGCAACTTCAAAATTAAAGTTATTCAACCCTCACAAGCTATTTTATAAGCCCGAATTTTTGTGTAATAGGCCGAGTATTTCAATATTTCGTCTGCCAGCCCCTTACTTTGCGTACAGCCTCCAGCCTTCGAGGCATGGACTCTATCAACTTGCGGAGAAGCTTGTTTGGCAGCTTCCGCCATGTTTCCTTCAAGGCCTTGCAAAAAGCCTCCCAATCCTCCTCGGAGTTACCAATTGTCTCCATTTCTGGATGGAGCTTGTGCACCATCTTCTTCAAGGCCCACCAAAGGTGCTCAATGGGATTGAGATCTAGAGAATATGGGGGCCATTCAAAGGTCCAGATCCCGTGACTTTCTAGGAATTCGACCGTCTTCTTCGCCGTATGTATGGGAGCGTTGTCTTGTTGGAAGATGTGCCCTGGCTGATAGTGGGAAATTAAGCCCTTCTCTAGCGTTTTAATGTATAAGACAGCACTGTAGCCCTTCTTCTTTGAGGTAGGGTCTCTTTCCATGATAACCAATTCACTTCTTCCAACCCTGCCATTAGGGGTTACCCAGAAGCAACCCCACACCATCTAGGAGGGGTTCTTTGATGTCTCTTTCTCCTAGATCATCTCATGGGCCCATTTCTCATGCGGAAAGCGGAAACACCATTCCGTATTCCTACCAGAACCTCATTCAACAGAGCACTCATCTGAGAACTTAATTGTACGCCTCCGGAAGTTAAATTTTCGGTGCTCTCTGGCGAACTTGAGCCTCAATTTAGCCACCCCAGGTGTTAGCTTAGGCCTCTTCTTACATCTGAACTTATAGAGGCCTTTAGTTTTAAGTGCACGATAGACTGTAGTCCGGCTTACGTGGAGAAGGCCTGCTCTTTCCATAAGGTCTCTGTACTCCATCTTCGGAAATTTTCGAGCCAAACGAAAGGCAGCACGCTTCTCCCGACGATTAAGAAGCTAGGGACGTCCAGATCGAGGCAAGGATTCGGTCGTTTTGTGGAGTTGCCAGCATTTGATGGTGTCGGCAATTGTCTGCCTTCTGCAGTTAAATTCGGCTGCTAGTTCCTTCTGGGTAGCACCAGCCTCCGACTTCGAAATAATTGACGAGCGCGCGTCAGATGATAGCTCTCCATTTAGGGCGCGATTTCCACTAATTTCCTGGCCAAAGGATCGCATGGTTGTTGAGAAATAGATGTTTGCAATCGACGCGAATTTTCGTGTTGTGGGGGTGCACGGTTCATCTATCGTATGCAAAAGTTGGTAGAATTTCTTGGCGACACCTCACGATTCGCGCTGCGCAACAGCACTTTTGACCACCCATATCTCAGCAACGCTTTAAGATAGCTAAAAAATTTCAAAAGATCTAAAATTTGCATATAAATAAGGCCCACTAACAGAATTTTTATACTTGATAAAAGCGTAGTTAAGATGTTAATTTTTATAGTTGCTGTTAAGGTTCAAGTCCAAGGTGTCGCCAGTGTTTTAAGCTGTAATTGAGAACACCCCTTCTATCTCAACAACACTACAAGATAGCTAAAATATTCTAAAAATCTAGAGGATAGGTAGGAAAAAGAGCAATCTATAGAATTATAAGGCTCTCTAGGAGCGTTGTCAACATGTTAATTTATGTAGTTGCGCAACGTCGCGCAGCGCGAATCGTGAAGTGTCGCCAAGAAATTCTACCAACTTTTGCATACGATAGATGTGCGGAGACTTTTGGCGTAGTACTGTAACACGCACATTGAAGTCCTTTTGAAAGAATATCCCATAATTTTCATGGACGTTGCGGATTAATGGTCGAGATATCAAATCCCCTAAACAACTATCCATCCATCAGCAAATCGACGGAACACATTGTTTCATCACTAACGGAGGGGGAGGAAATGTACTTAACTCAACAAAGATCTTATTCAAATTCAATCGCCATATTCTGCCCCAAACACTTCGTAGTCCCAGAACCAAAATTCAACTCACAAATCCCGGATCATAGCTCGTAATTGCTTATTGCTCGCCTCGACCTATCGGTCTGGTCTTTATAAGTCCACACCCTCGCCAAATATTTCATCCTTTTGCGACACCCAGACGTTGAATCGGACCCACGTGCCGGCGGGAATCCGATATTCACAAAGGGTATCACCTTCTGCTGGCATGTCTCTTTCTCTCAGGTTTGTGAGAGGATGAAAACAGCGCAGTACTTCAAACATGTAGGCTTGAAGGTACGGCAGCTGTCAGGATTCTCAGTTTTTGATTGAGATGAGATGTGGCGAACGGCAATGGCACAGTCAATTTCGTGTTGAAGTTTGACGTAGACGAGGGGGTTGGATATTACAGAAAGGAGAGTGGCTCGCATGGCGGTCGAGATAGTATCGGAGCCTGCAATCCTGGATGGAGAATATGTTAGTTTGGTAACTAGGAGAAGGAGTTGATTCAGTACCCATTTTCGTGTGAGTTGAAGTGGCCGGAGTAACCATGAAACTAATGGAACATACAGCGCAATCGCAATCTTAACTTCAGCACCTGTTGCGGAGAGACCGTGTTTGAGGGACGACACTACCATATCGTTATGTTGTTTTGCGCCGCTCGATCGGGGCTCAATGACTGTCTTAGAGATCTAGGCAAGGACTAGTATGTCTATCCAGAATATTGTATGAAATACATACTGCCATGACCCTCCCTAGGCCGGTCTGCTGGGAATTATGTAACAGAATGCAGAGGATGGATGTAGGAACCACCGTGTGGTGGAATTGAGAGCTATCTAGGTGGTATATATACATCAAAGATGTGGCTTAGTCAGCTGAGTGCCAAGCAGGCAGCAGCAGGCAGCGACGCTCGGTAACAAATTATGTGGGAGGATTAGTCTCTTAGACTAGTTCACCTTGGCCAGCACCTTCAAAAGATCGTTGATCTCCTTGAATAAGGAGAAGTGCAGGGCGATGGGTAATCGGGTTTCCATCACCTCAACGAAATCCATGATATCGCGATCCTGCTTTAATAACCAAGCGGTTGCCAAAGCAGAGGTGAATGATGGTGTCCATCGTGAGGTACCGAAGTCTTCTGCCAATATTTAAAATAACTGTTGAGGATGGAGGCGAGATCTGCTGGTGGAAGATGCGGTCTATAAAGCCGGTGATACGCGCATCCATAATGCTTTCGAGATTAGCAATGCCTTTGCCGCAGTACTGCAGAACTGTCGGTGTGCATCCTATCACCACCTCGTAGACTCGACCAACTTCAGGGCCTAATTGATACCATAAGTGTAAATGCTTTGGCCTGTATCTCTCGCTCACGATATTTCGGTTTTCGGGTTTATTTACATCGTGTCGTACATAGACCAACGTATGTAATGACTTCTCGAGGGCAAAATCGAATATGTCATATCAGGTTTCCAATGAGGGGTTGTTGGGAGTCTTGGGGCCGATCCGCGCAACAGGCCCGTAATGCTAGTTCAGGTCGAGAATTATCCGTTCTGACCTGGCGGAAGCGAAGGCAAGGGGCATCCACAATCTGGTGTAAGCCGCCCAAAACGGCCTCGGAACGCTAGAGAGATGAAAGAGGCGAACATAGAGACTAGAAATGAGGTAAACAGCGAACGAGAGAGCGAGAATACTCAAGGCTGTTTGACTCGGGGGAGCAAAAGAAATGGGCGAGCAGGGTCTCGTAGAAGAACCGTACAACGCCGCTGGATATAGAAGCCTCAAGTTCCGTGTTGTCGGAAGAGAAATCTAGCGATAAGTTTGAAGATACGTTTATACGGTCCATGGTCGCCACATAATTCTCGATCCTAGAATCCATGCGGAGTTACTTTATGCTCCCTGAAGGTCGGCATAAATTCGAAGCGTGAAAAATGGTGGACGTTAATGACTGATGAATTTTTTTTACAAAATATCCAGTAATGGGTAGGTGTATGCAGGGCAAAATTGAGATACCAACCCAACGTGCTCATGACAGCTGCTAGACACACTATCGTTAGTATGGCGTTACGAATCGGTACTGGTGACACGTGAAAATTCTGATAATGCTAGAGGCTGTTAAACGGCGACGATGCGTGAAGTGTAACATGACAGACGGAGAAATATCCAGACGAGATATTCAATGGTTGAAGTAACCGTATCTCCGCCCTTAAAAAAGGTGTTGCTGGGCAAGTGCCTTGAGTTGGAAAGAATGTGTGGTTCTGCTACTCGAAGGGTAGGTTGCTAGCGCGTGGGACTTCTTAAAGCAACATCTCAAGATCCTATGTATAGCCGGCTTTAGCGTTAGCACAATCCCTTTCTAGCACCGCAGTGCCAAACATACACGGGAGCGCATTATTATGCTCGGTCCGGTTTTCTTCCAAATTTATTAGTGCGTGAAATATAGATTCCGAGTCCTAGGTCAGCTCGCTTTCCCTTTCGAGGACTTTGTCGCCCAATAGTTGACTACAGTATTTGGTCTGTATACTAATCATCTCTATGCGCTAAAATAAGGTTCTTTCAGTGCCACTAGCTTCTGGCAACTTCCACAGCACCGTATTGCTCGTATCTGGTGTAGCAGGCATTCTCTTCAATGTCGGCTAGTCTAGGTCAGATCCTCCTGCTCGACCAAGCTTCATGGCGACCGTAGAAACACAGAAGGACATTCTCACTGATCCAGACATTGTGTCCCCCTGAAATCATCGAAAGGAGTGAACTATTCAGCGTCGTGTATGTCCGGATTTCCTTCAGAAGAGCAGCTAACGAGGAACTATGTATTTTAGATAATGAGGATTAGAAGAAGGAAAGGTGCTCAGACAATGAAAGGTTTTAGAGAACTCTTGGCGACATCAGAAAGCCACGCCAATCGTGGACGGGCAAAAATGAGATAGATTGTTGTACAAACCTCCAAAGATGACTTTAGCTCCACCTACTTGATCGTCAATCTAAGTTCTTTCGGCAAGGTAGAACTCTGAAAAAAGAAATAAAAAAAATAAAAATAAAAGGAAATCGGGAAAATCCTCTTCGCCAAAAAACTGTCCGCGGTAAACCATAACAGCCTGCTTGCGTCCGAAGAACACAAGGATCTCGGATCTTCGCGTAACTTAATGTCCAACATTGAACACGTCGCCTTCTGTCGCTTGAAGAGGTCTCGCGTCGCGAAAGAGCCCATGAATCGACCGACCGCCACTGCAGAACCTTGGAAGTCAAGTCGCCATTCCCGTGTCCTGCGAGTCATTGGCATTGAGCTCGGACTGAGAGGAGCCCTGGAGATCTGGGCCCGAGTTGGCTCGACGGCGCCAGGTTATGTTGTCACAGTCGTAACATTTACCCTTGTCTGCGATGATTTATGATGGCCTGGCCTATTCCCAAAGCTTTCGACCTATACAGTCTGGTCTGCTTGTGGCATCGCTCTGTGTGTGCTTGAACCAAAAAATGAAATCCTGAAATTTGAGGAGAAAAGCCAGATCTCCTGGAGGCATGAAGTCGGATGGTACGATGCGGTGTATCATGACGAGCCGTAAAGAGAAAATAGAAAGAGACAAGAGTAACGTATGAGCAGATTCTTCGCTTTTCTTGGCAACTACTCGTTCAGCTTAAATTTGCTAACGGATGATACCAACATTCGAATCACACTGTGGCTTGAGTATCATAACCAATCACTTGCTCCAATGAAGAGATCGAGGAATGAGCTTGACAACGGACTTATGTATCAGGATGTTAGGTAGAAAGGGACCTCTTGAGCGGATGGAAACCTCACTGTTACCTTGAAAAGAGGAGTATAGCTGGTGTCATCTTGACACTAGAACTCAGAATCCCGGCCCATGGCCAGCTCTTAACCATACCATTTCGATCGGCGAGACTCTGGTGGCTGAGCAGCTGATACCCATAGGAGGCTTCTCCACGGTAAGTGCTGTTGTGAGGCAGAGACGGTTCCCTGAGTTTCAGTCTCGTTTCTAACGGATACGTTGATGACTTGGGGTGAAAGCTGAGGATTTTGGTGGTTGGTGGAAGGAGTGTTGATAATGCTTTAAGTTTGCCTTGGCGGAAGCCTGCCCCTTTCAGGACTAGTACGGTTGCTGAGGTCATGCCCGCCTCCCTTCGCATCAGCCATCATCCATCAAATGCCGAACACACTCTCTCACTCTTCACGACATGTTTTGCATACCATGACTTCAAATGCCTTTTGGATTTCTTTTTCAAGGTGTCTTCTTGCTCTTTCCATCTTAGCGCAGGCTTCTTTTATTGTCGCATTTCTTAGTTCCTTGGCAGGGTTCGATCTCTTCCGTCATTTCAGGTATCAGACGTCAGTCCAACCCACGTCGCACGACTCCCTTAAACGATGGGATGCATTTCAAGGAGATGGACTGCAGCTGAGACACGTCTTTCATCATGGGGCAGGACAGCTAGGACCGCGGGCGCGAAGATTAGATGTTACAGCTGAGAGAGCGGCGCAGGCAGCTGCGGACTTAAACTTTGGGTCGTTTCCTATCAAAACTACCTCGGTGAAGATCGAAAAGCCTGTCAAAACTCAAAAGCATGACTACCCGACTTCACTCTCTTCCCGTTGGATATTGGAGGACATGTTAGGCCCTGATGTCACCGATAAAGAGACAGTGATCAACTTTGCATACATGTCCGAAGATGCGTATAAGCCGGACCCTTCCGACCCCGAATGGTTGGATATTGATTTGCCGTACAACAACTCATTACCATTTGGATGGGACGACAATGGAATTAGAGGTCACGTGTTCAGCGATGCTACGAACTCGACAATAGTTCTGTCATTGAAGGGGACGACGGTCGCGGTGTATGAAGGAAATGGAACCTCAGGGAATGACAAAGACAATGATAATCTATTTGGTTCATGCTGCTGTGGACAAGGTGGCCCATATCTTTGGCGGAAGGTCTGCGACTGTCAGACCGGGACGTATACGTGTAATGATAAGTGCCTGAAGGAAGAGCTGAAACAACCGAATCGATATTATTCTGCGACCCTAGAACTCTACGATGAGGTTGTTCAGCTGTATCCAAAAGCAGACGTTATCACCGCCGGCCACAGCTTGGGTGGAGTCCTCGCATCGCTTATCGGTCTCCAACACGGCATTCCGAGCGTATCATTCGAAGCATATCCGCAAGCTCTGGCTGCGAGAAGATTGGGATTGCCGGTCGATGAATTGTTTGGGGCTGGAGGGATGAGGAAGAACACGGGCGGATTCCACTTTGGACACACTGCGGACCCTATCTACATGGGAACTTGCAACTCCGCATCCAGCTTCTGTTCGATTGCTGGGTACGCGTTTGAAACACTGTGTCACACAGGAAAGAGGTGTGTTTATGATGTGGTGAAGGATTGGGGGTGGAGGCAGAGCACGAGCACGCATAGGTTAAGATATGCGATCGACAACGTCTATTCAAAATACAACAAAGCAGCGCCGTGCGAAGACGGGGCCGTGGATTGCGTCGACTGTTACCTCTGGAATTTCGAGAACGGAACACGCACCACCACAGGTATTTCGTCAACGTCGACCAGTTCTCGGACAAGGACAACTACTTGTGAAACGCCAGGATGGTGGGGCTGCCGGGACAAGACCACAGCTGAGGCGACAACTACCACGTCAACGACCGCAACTTCAACAAGGACCTGCAAAACTGTGAGCGGTGTTCCCAAGCCTTGAAATAAAGATGAAATAAGAGCTGATAAGATTAGCCCGGTTGGTTTGGCTGCAAAGATAAAACAACGACGACCACCACTACATCAAGTACGGAAACCGCTGCTACGTGCACACATTACGGTCAGCAATCTCAACCGTTTCATCATGTGTATGCTAATATTGCTACCAGGCTGGTTTGGTCGCTGTTTGGATCCAGCGACCGCAACAACCGCAACACCGGAAGCAGCATATTGGCGGCTTTGCCCCACACCCACTCAAACACCTTCATAGATCAAACTAAATCAATAGAATGTCCAATTCCCTTCCCATATCCTCATCGCTTCCCGCTGGCCTCAATCCCTTCAAGGCCATTCATCACTAGCCTGTTTGCTTTTAGCCCACACTCAGGAATGCCTGCTAACGGGTCCTTTTCCCGAAAATTATGCTTGGCTCTCTTTTTGCTTGTCCGCTTCGTGATACCATACTTTTGTCCTCCAATCTTCCCATTCTCTGGTTTGAAATTCTTGAACTAGGCACTCGTCAGATCCACATTATCCCAATACAAGAGCGCAGCAATGGAGGGAGGATATTCGCAGAAAGTGTTCTTACTTTATCAACCCACCCCATCTCCCAACCCTCGCCTCCGCAGTATCCACAGGATAATCATTCTTCGTCATCAAACTTTCCGCGTCCCAAAATTCCCTTCCCAGCCTCGATCCCCGCCGTTTTAGCATATGCGACGATGCCCTTCCGCGATGCAATGGCGATTTCATCAACACCGTCGTATTCAAGATCGACGGGCGAGTGTAGGAAGATGGACATGACGAGCCCCTGATCGAAACTTGGAATCCGATTTGAAGTCTCCTTCGTTTTCGATGGCATTGAGGGTGCCGAGGAAAATGGTTCCAATTAAGGAAAGCGTTTGCATGATTTTGTCGCTGTTGTCGGAGCCTTGCGACACTAATTAGCGTACTCACAGATAGAGGGAGAACTAAGGATATTCTGATAGAAAGACAACGTACCAATCCAAATCATGATACCGCCCTCCGGTAATCAGTACCCTATTGTTGTCACAATGGTCCACATGTCCTCCAACCCTACATCATTCTGCTTGATGAGGGCTTTGTTAGCATCATCCAACTACATGTATTCCCATCAGTCTCCGCCTCTCCCATCGCCACAATAAGAAATATAATGCATACCATATTCTCAATCAATTCCTGGGCCTCATACCCATAAAATCATTCATAAAAATGCACCCCAAAACAATCCAAATCTCCACTCCCTCCCCCTCCTCACATACATGATCCTTTCAGCACCGCTACCCTTGCCCATCATCGTCCATTTATGACTTGGGTGCTCGTCGGCGTGGAGAAAGAGATAGGTTTGTAGCCGGAGAAGCAAATTCGGAGCCGTATTCCTCCCACAACTCGTCCTCGTCTAGAACTTCTAGGCGCGTGTCTCCTCTGTTAGATAAGGCGATGAGAGAAGAGTTGGAGAGGGAGTAGTCGAAGAAGGGGCAGAATAGGCAGATGTATTCGTTCTGGGACATTGTCAAGATGGGTGGAAAAGGGGTGTTAGTGGTAGGGTATGGGGTGGGTTAGAAGTAGAGGTATAAGGGGTTGGAAGGGGAGAAGAGTTCTATGCCCATCCTTCTCGGGTCATCTGGTGGGATTCTGGAGGAGGTTTTGGACATTGCGATGGCAACTGCGATGGCGATATCGGAAGGAGGGTTGAAGGCGGGGATTGAGGGGCGTTTGAAGGGGTGAGATGATGCGAGATGGAATCGTTGGCCGTGTTATTGGGGGTTCTTAGCCTTGCCTAGCTTAAGCGAGATACATGTGCGACGCGAAAACACGTGAAACAATCACTCGTTTGAAGTCCTGTTTCTACTCTATATCTAACTGTTTATGCGTTCTTGGGTATCTAAATGACAGTATGCGTTTGGTATCGGTCCCGGAACACCGATCGAGAGCAACCAAGCCTCACCACGCCATACCATCGAGAATTGTGTCACGCATCATGGACTATCTTTTGTCGCGAAGACAGCTATCCAAGTGGATGGAGTGTTCGCATTCGCGGATTCGATGGTCCTATCAATCGACAAGTGATCCCCAGATTATATCTCCAGATCAGAAGTCAGTCCATCTCAACGATCTGGCTCCCCAATAACACTCCAAATTCGATCCTGCTCAGCGAGCATGATATGCCCCAGCACCAGGCGTATCCCTCCCCAATTCGCAGAATCCCGACTCTAATTCTGCATATGCCACTCCCGCGTAATCGTAATATCGCCATTCTCCAGATCATCATCAATCCTCTTCTTCTCCATACTCGCCGTCTTCTTCTCTCCGTTCCCATTCTCCAATCCAATGATCTCCTCCTCAACTCCGTACCTGAGTCTTAAAAAACGTATTCCCCAGCAGTCTTTACGGATGCTTAAACTTCGGCTTATTTCGACTCGGCTTGATCAACGTGCTAATCAGGATACTCATATTGCCCGTCCCCTCAGAGCTCTTCCCACTCTTCCCAGTTCAACTTTTAGAGCGGCTGTGCGGGTATGTGGCTGCTTTGACTTGCTTGAATGAGTGGAGTGGGATGGGGTACATAACGGGGATGTTGGAGATGAAGACTGCGATGAAGGATTCTCGACATGACCATTCGACGGCGAGTTGTGGGCCGTAGGGGCGGTCGAGGAGAATGAATGTGCAGCGGAGGATACCGGCCACGGCGGTGATGAGACTTCCATAGAGCATGCCCATGGGACCAATTTATTTTTATGGAGGAGATGCGGGCGGACTAGACCATCTATCCCAAATTTGCAGTCAGCAGTACTCTAATGGGGTTGAGGCATAATCAAGAACAAGGACATACGTACCGGCAATAGAACGGACATAATATATAGATCCGTCGAAAGGTTCATCGATATTAAGGTATAAGCCTGCAGTTTCGACACAGCAGGCTAACAAAGGTTCCCAGGATCAGGATTGATCTGCCAATTCAAGGATATTGGCTGACATTTCAACAGAATTGCGCAGAACGTACCAACAAAGATAATTGCGCAGAGCGCAAAGGCAATGTCAACTTTCAGCGTCATATGGCTGACGCCCTCGCCGGGACGCGGGTAGAAGAACAACCAGCATGCTTTCAGTGTCCATGAGAGGCATGTGTAGACAAGCCAGCCGAAGAGTTGGGTTTTCGAGCCTTCGGATCGGAGATGAAATTCCAATGAGTTTGGATCGAGGGCTGAGCATTGTTCTGGTGTCATGCTATGAAGATGTTAGTGGGCCCCAGGAATTTACGTAATCGATATAACGTAACTCAAGAGTCAATTTTAATTCTCTAATAACTATAGGAGCTGATCATGGGTTTAATTTTATAGTTATAGTTTTCATAATGTAACTAAGCAAATTAGTAAAACTAATAAGTTACTAGATGTTTAATTTTTAAGTTAAAAAGTGTGTAAAGAGAATTCTTGTATACAAAACTAAAGTTATTTTATTTTAAGTAATATATTTAGTATATTAAAACTCTTAATAATATTAACTTACTTAGTAACTTATATTACTTACTTTATATATTAAACTTTAATATTATAAAATAATAATTAAGTTAATTAATAATAAATTTAATTATATTAGTTATTTAATAATTATAATTTAAACCTAATTAACTAACTACATATATATTTACTAAACTAAAAAAAATTAATTACTCAAATTTTGTAAAAGTTTTAGCTAATAATAGTAAATGATATAAGTAGTAATAAAGTATATTTAATAAAAAGTAATTTATATAACGTATTTGATAAGCGAGTGACTCGGACAAGCGAGTGGCTCACCTCATTAAGTTTCGACCACTTTACAGACAAGCCACAACTCAATACTAGGAGCTATCGCTATAATATTTGACTAGTAAATAGCTATCCTATTCTTCAGCCTTTTTGCAAGTTCTTGAAGTGTGCCCAGTCTCTCTACAGCGCCCACAGTGCCTTTGCTTTGGCGCGTCAACCTTTGCACACCTCTTACTCTAGCGTGTTTCGCCCTCAATCTGCGCATTAACATTGGCTTGAGCAATTATCTTTAAGCCCTCTTCTTTTGTTAACGTCCCTTGCTTCTGAATCCGCTTTTTTTAGCGCTTCTTGTGTTATGTTGCAGCCTTATTTGCTTTCTGAAGCTTGGTGACCTCTGAGCGAAGTAACACAGCTTCATGCATCATCAGCTCAGCACCCTTTGCAAGCCGATGAATCGACTCAAGAATGTGGGTAGGTGAACTGTTTTGATGCTGCTGAATCTGATTATGAATTAAAGCCTTTTAAGACCCTAATTCAGCAGCAGTTTTGGGTGTTTTTGATTCCCAAATGGGGTCTTCTTCTGTAGGTGGAGATGGTGTCCGAAGCTGAACATCAAGCTTTAAAAGTACAGCATCTGGGTTGAATGGAACTAAGCCAGCGCCTTAAAAACCTGCGCGAATATTGCTTTCTATAATTGTCTCTTAATAAGCTGCTTTAAACGCTGGTAGGAACTCAAGCTTTGTGATATGGTAGATGTGGTTATGGATAAGATCTTTAACTTAGCGTCCGTACATATCTTTCAAAGGCGAAAAACAGCCTATATTAAGTGGCCGAAGTAGATGCGACGAATGAGATGGTATACAGAGCGTAATAATATTCCCCTCTTTATAAAGCTGCTGAAATTCAAGCGAATTGTGGCTCTTATGGCTATTAATTATTAGTAGACGATAGACGCCTGCTGTATGACCCTTTATATGCTTATTAAAGTACTATAGCCACTTAATACTAAGCTCATTATTTGTCTAGCTATTATCGCTTAATGAAATAACTTAATCTAATGGTATATCGTTGCCCTTGTACCATGCAGAAAGGTAGTACGTTCCTGTAAAGATGATAAATAATGGAATCGCTTATCCTTAAGCGTTAATACCCTAGATAACTGTAACCTACTCGCGATTACCTGGCTGTACTGCTTTATGCTAATTATGTTTATTAAAACCTATAACAACCTTACCGCCTGAAATAACGCCTATTTGGAAGCTACTTTTGTTAAAGTTGTAAATGTCTTTTTTAGTGATGCTGTACTTCTCAATCATACGCTATACACAGTTAAACTAAGGCTTAATAATTTCAGGATCCTTACATAAAGCTCTCTGGTAGTCGTACCTTTAATTGTATACTATTTTAACTTCTAGAGTTCGCCGTATAAAGTTCTCTAGCTACTTAATACTAACCTTGCTATTAGAGCGCGTAGTAAGTAGTTAATTAGCCATATCTCTTATAGCACTAAGCCTAGGGGGAAATCCTCATAAATCTAGGTCAAGTACGTGTTAAATAATAACTAATTCTTTTAGCTTAGTAAGCTTCTTTGAATTGGGCTTGTAATCACGTTAAAAGGTAGTTCTAGCAAGTTATTATCTTAGTAATGTTTAGAAGACATTATATACTGCTGTAGCTTATCACCCACTTTGTAGTTAGCCTTTTTTAATTACTAATATAGCTAAGGATAGCCTTCTTTTATTATAGATTAATTAAGTATTATTTTGTTAATGCATCGTGCTTGAAAGTTTGTGGGTTGCGTTTTCTTAATAAGGTAAGCTACTCACTTATTTAAGTCACTCACTTATCAAATACGTTATAATATAAAGTTATAAGAAACTATAAATTAATTTTTAACTTTAAATAACAAAGTATAAGGTTAACTTTAACTATAATACATAAAAACTACTTTTAATACTTTTTATTACTAAACTTACTATTTATACTTATTTTAATTACTAATATTTTTAAAGAAATTTGCTAACTACTTAAGAAATTTTTTAGTAAAGTTTTTATTAAAAAGTGTTTACTTTAATACTACTTACTTACTTTACTTTTAAACTTACTTTTTAAAGTTACTATTAACTATTTAAATACAACATAATAACTAGTTAGCTAAAATAAATTATTAATTATAAGAACTTAATACCTATTTAAAAAACTCTTTAGTAAACTATTTTTTAGAAAACTTTTACTTAAAAGCTAAATTTACATTTAATATGTATCTAAATTTAATACTAAGTTAAATAACAACTTTATAAAAAAGTTTTTTTTTAAAGTTTTAAAAGCTTTATTAAAAAAGCTTTATTAAGAATTTAAACTTAACTTAAATATAGATATTTACTTAATAAAAGTAGTACCTTTTACTTAGTTTACTAAAAAACATAAACACAAAATCTTTACTATTTTAATAGCTAATATTAACAAGACTTTAGTTCTAAAAACTTATACTAACTTATTTATAAAGGCTTTAGGAAAATACTATAATATTTTTAAAACATTTTTATATAAAAAAGCTAATAAACTATTTAAACACTAATTATACAACTATAAAATTATTTTTAAAAGAAAAAAATAACCTAAATTTAAGCTTTTTTATAGAATGTTTTAAAATAAACTTAAAGTTTTTAAAAATATCTTAATAAGTACTTTACTAAAGAATTTATTAAAGCAAGTTTTTTTTTATATTCTTTTCTATTATTTTTATAAAAAAACGTAATAGAGGTTTTTAATTTTATATTAACTATTAAGTTCTAAATACTATTACTATTAAAACCTATTATTTAATTTTATTAATTTAAAAAACTTTTTTATACTTTAGTAATGTAAAGTACTTTACATAACTTAATATTATTTTAGTTTTTAACTACTTTTATATTATGAAAAAAAAATTGTTAGCTATTTTTTAAACTAAATATAGTTTATTTAAGTATTTTATAACACTTTTTAAGTTAGCTAATATACTAAGTACTTTCTAATATTATATAAATAACCTTTTTTTTTTAGCTATATTTTAATGTGTTTTATATAACTTACATTAATAATATTTTAATTTATAGTAACTTTTTATAAAAACACTAGTAATATATAAAATAAATTTTAAAAGCTTTAAAAAAAAGCTAGTTTATAACTTAATATTAATACATGTAAATTCTACTAAAAATAAATTATATTTTTTAAGTATAGTATTTTTACTAAAAGAATTAGTATAAATTTAAATAAGGTAAAGAATATAAAAGTATTTCTAAAGTTTACTAATTTTTATTAATAATTTATTAATAACTTTTTTCATATTATAGCTTTACTTACAGTTTTAATAAAAAAAATTCTTAATTTAAATTTAATAACGTTTACTAAAAAGTATTTAAAACTTTAAAACTTATATTTATAATTACTTTAATTCTTTAATATTTTAACTTAGAACTCCTAATTATTATAGAAACTAATTTTTTAAACTATATAACTATTAGTATACTTTTTTAAAAAAATAAATAAAGTAAACTAAAACTTATTACCTATTTTTTAAAAAAGCTAAATTCTATTAAATATAACTATAAAATTTATAACAAAAAATTACTAGCTATTATACACTGTTTTAAATAATAAAACCTTAAACTAAAAAGTACTATTTTTTTAATTTAAGTACTAACTATAAAAGTTTATAATACTTTACTACTATAAAATAACTAAGCTATTAATAAGTTTACTAAATTAAATACTTATTTTAGTTTAACTTTATAATTACGTACTAACTAAGTAAATAAAAAAGAAAACTAAATACTTTTACTTATTATATATAAAATACTTTAGCTTAAAAAAACCTATAAAGCTTAATAATAAATACTTTTCTACTTAAAGCTATTTAATAATATATTAGAATTTAACTTAACTAAAACAAATAGGCCTATTTAATAAATTATTAAAAATAAGTACTTAAATAATAAGTTTATTTAGAAAACATTTTTATTAATATAAAATAGAACTTAATACTTTAAGAAAATTTTTCTAAGTAAATATAAAAACTAAAAGAGTTGGCTATACTGTTATAGCTAACTAGTAATACTTAATAATAATAAACTTAAAATTAAACTTTTTTAAATTATATACAAATCTTTTACTAGTAGCTATTTGAGTTATAAAAAAAATTCTAAAATTTTATAACATAAATACTACTACCTTTATATGTTTAAAATAATATATTAATATATATTTTATTACTATACTTATTAAAAATTTAAAGCTTTTTATAAAAAGTATTATAGCTTTTTAAAAAAAATTTCTATTTTTTAAAGAAAATAAAAGAATATTTTTATAAATTTTATTACTAATTTTTTAAACTCTAAAAACTGTATTAATATTATAGTAATAGTAAACTACTTTATAAAATACTAATATTTAATTTCTTATAGTAAGATAACTACTTTAATTATAGCTTACTTTTTTTACTATTATATATAAATAGACTACAGTTTTCTAAAAGCAATTATATTAAATTAAAGAATATAATTTATTTTTACTTTTTATAATAAACTTTATAAATAACTATAAATAACTATTAATTAAACTCTACTTATTTTCTATTTATTATTTTGAAACTAATAGCTAAATAAAAAAAGCTAATAGTATAATAAAGTAAGTTTTACATATATATATAAACTACTAATAAAATAACTAAGTAAACTAGCTACGTTTAGTATAATTTAAAGCTAATAACATTATATTTAAATTTATAAAAGTTTTTTTATTTTTAGTTCATACAAGTTAATACTTTTAAATAGGTTTTAAACTTTTTATAAAACTTAAAAATATTTGTACTAAGCACTATAAGTTATAGAAGCTAATTATATAATAAAAAAATAGTTAATATTTAATAACTAGTTTAAAAAAAAGATAATTTAAGTTTAGGTTCTTTAAAATAAGGTATATAAATTAAAAATAATTACCTACTTTTAACTATTAAATAAAAGATATAGTTTAATTTAATACATAAAATATTTAAAGAAAATAATTATTTAAAAAGCTAAACTTAAAAGTTTTAGGAAAATACTATATTTTTTAAATAATTTCTTTATATACATACTAACTTAAACTCTTTAAATCTTTAAATATATATTTAGTTTTTTGTATATTATTACTTTAGCCTACTATACTTAAATTTAAATACTTTTTAGATTAGTAAAACCTGCTACTTAAGCTTATTAAAATTAATAAAAAAACTAAATACTATATTAAATAAATTAAAGAACTATATTTAAACTATAAATAGAAATGCTATAAATACTTAGTTAAATAAACTAAATATAATAACCTAATATAGAAATTTATAAAAAACCTTTAAAATATAGCTACTATAAAAAAAATTATTTTAAAATTCTAAACTAATTTAAACTTAATATTTAATATAAATACCTTTTATAAAAGCTTAAATTTAAAAAAAAGTACTATTATAGTAATTATTTATAATACTTAATAAAAGTTTTTTTAAAAGAGTTTTTTTATAAGCCTTTTTTATTATTACATGTTTATATATTAACTATATACTAGTATATAGACTTTACTTTTAAATATTTCTACTTATAATTTTTTTCTTTTTTACGTAACGTTTTAAACTATTACTTAATATTATATATAGTAATTAATTAATGTCTTTTTTTAAGCTTTTAAATTTTTATATATAATACTTTTATAAAAAATTTTCTTTTAATATAATTATATATAATTTACCAGTTTTTATAAACTTAGTATTATTAATATTAACTTTTTAAATATTAAATAAGTTTATTATACTTTTATATAAATTTTAATTATAATATAAAGTTTATATATAAAACTATACTTTTTATTATATATAATTATTTATTTACTAATACTTTAAATAATAGATATTAAAATTATATAAAATACTACTAGTTAATAGCTAGTTAATACTTTATTTATATTGTTTTTTTACTACTTTAATTTTTTTAAACTTTTAGATAAATATAAGTAAGTTAATATAAAATAAATTATTAATTTTTTTTTAATTTATTATAATTATAGTAAAATTATAACTTAAATTTTATTTTTAAAATAACTATATTTATATTATGTAAGTACTTTACTTATATAAAATATATAAAAGTATTTAATAATTTAACTATATTTAGTAAATTAATTAAAAAAATATAAACATTAATAAAATAAAATAAAGTAAAAAAAATTATAAAATAAATATTTTAATAAATTTTAAACTATAAAAGTAATTATAAAAAATAAAATTATATAAACTAAAAAAAGTTTGTATAAAATATTTTAATTTTAATAAATACTTACACTTTATATTATATATTAATTATTTTTTTTTAAAAAAATTATAATAATTTAAAATAATATTTACAAAAAATATAAAAAAGTATATAGTTTTTTTAAAACAAAAACTAATATATAATATAAAGTATAAATATTTTTAATATACATAATAATAATATTTATATATTTTTAGTAAAAATGTTAATATTATATTTACTTTATTAAAAAACTAAATAAAATTTGTATATAATTAAATAATAAAAGGAAAAAGCTGTAATAGCAGCTAAATAAGCCTAAAAACTACTTAAAAAGAAACTAGATAGCGGAACCTAATTCTCTGTAATTAACTATTTTTAATAAACCCCTTATATTCTATCCACAGAGCATGGGTGACGACGGCGGGTTGTAATCTTATTTTTATAATTATAAAAACTATAACTATAACGCGTTAGGAAGTAATTAATAAGTAAGTAAATAATATTAAAAAAAAAGAATAAACACTAGCCTAACTAAGACTAGCAGAAAGCAATTGAAATTATTAAAAAAATCAAGAATAATTTTAATAAAGAGAAGGAAGAGAAGCTATGTTGTAAAATCCTTACTAATAAAAAAAAACACTATAATATATTTAAAATCTTTAAATATACTACTAAATTATCTAAAACAAAAATAAGACATAGCTTAACTAGATTAAAGCTGGAATTAATAAAATTAAAAAAAAAAATATATAAAGAAAACCGCCTAGAGATTTTCTAATTATAAAATAAAACTTAAGTAGCTATTATTATTTAAATATTACACATAGTAAACACAGCTGCTGTGTTATAAAAGACTATAATCTAAATCTATCTTAAGAATTCCCAGAGAAAGGACTTAAGAGAGATACTAGAAATAACTAAAAAAATAATACTAGAAGTATTTACTATAAATACTCTAAAGAGCAGCAATATCAACGTTCACGTGCTATTCTAGATAATAAAAGACTAAATTATAAATAGACTAAATACACTAGAACTTAAAATCCTAAAGAAAGATTATCTCTTAAAGATTCTAAAAGTTCTACTTAAGATAAAAATTAATAAAAGAAGAAATACAGATAACTCTGAGCTAATATATGCTATATATAAAGCTACTAAATAGCTAGTACTAAGTATAGCTATTACCTAAATCTAATAGCTATATAACTCTAAGGCGTAGGAGATATGCTATAGAAATACTAAAGATAGCTAAAAAGAGCTAGAAAAGACTTATAGAACTCTAATTATTAGAATACCCACACAGGTAATCTAATAAAAGATTATAAAAAATAAACTAGTTATTAACTCCCAGCTCTTTAAAGCAAGGCTATTTAATAATAGTATAATTATTAAATAATACTTTTAATATAGCTAATAGAGTTATATTTAAAGTATATATAGAAAAAAAGTATAGTGCAGACATTACACAGGCCTATATAATATAATAGAATGTTCTTAGAAAAGAGTATTCTATGTAAACTATAAAAAAGCCTATAAAGTATAGTAATAAAAAGAGTATAAGACATTTCAAAACTACTTAAAAAAATTTAGATAAAAAGAATAGTCTTTTTTAAGTAAATGCTTTATATCTATATTATAGAGAAAAAACAAGCAGAATAATTAAACCCCATATAAAGTAACTTTACTATTATAATAAGGAAAAGAGAAAGATAGATTATTTTATTAAGTAATCTATATAAAGGACTATTACTAAAAAGAGAACTAAATAGACTCTCTTATATAAAAGTTATAAATAAAGATATTTTATAATTAAGGCTTATATGAAACGCAGGCGATATATACCTAGCCTAAATAAAAGTAAATAATAATTCTGATACTAATATAGAAGACTGTATACCTACTTTAAATAAATAAACTTATTATTATCTAATATAACTATAGAAATGTAAATTAAGGTGTATATTACCTTTTTTTTAATAGAATAATATAAGTAAAGCACTAAGTACTTATAATTTAAAAACTAGTATATAATAAATACACTAAATTAATATACTACTTATGTGGATATGCTCTAGTATATGAAGAAAACTCTATAATAAAAGTATATTTTATAATTAGCTAAAACGTTAACGCTGTGTATTAGAGATATAAATAATATAATCTATTTATTATAACACTCTAGCTTAGCTTAGAGAGGCTAGAGACTACTATTATTAATATTTATAATTTATATAAAAACTACTAATAGATTAGGACCTAGCTAGAAATAGATAAAGCTATTAAAGAAGTTAAAAAAAAAGTTATACTTTTTAAAAACTTTAATATATACTATTTAATATAAAGGGGAAGTTATATTATAAGTAAAGCGCAAATAAAACACCTACTTCTTAAAATAGAAACATAAGGTCTTTAACTCGCTATATTATAAGGTAAATTAATTTAGAAAAGGGAATAAAAAGAGAGCGTTATTAGCCTTACATTTCTATTAAACATAATATACAAAAGAGTTAGCTTCTATAGAACGGAAGATAAATAAACTCTAATAAGAGACTATATACTAATATAAATCCAAATAAATGCTACTATTTATTTATAAAAGAAAAATAAACGCTACGCGCTTAAAAAACTAGATATGAAAGAATTTCTCTAAGATATTAAAATTCTTAAGTGGATAACAGCCCCGGAACCTCTAGAAGTTTTCTAGAAAGAAATTATGTATACCCTTAAGTCTTATTATCTACACGTAAGACCTAGTTTATAAGTGTGTAAAATATAGTTACTAAAAGTAACTTAGTTTCTTATAAGTATTAAATAAATAAAATACTAGTATTATAATTACGGAGAAAACTATAACTGCTAGAGCTATAAAACGCTAGCAGTTTTCCCGTCAGTGCGCACATCCCGCCACCGTGCACACATAATCATCAAAATTCGCCAATCTTCAAATCGACATAACTCCACCAAAATGGACCCTATTGAGGCCGCGCTTGCTGATTTAGAATCGCAAAATCCTCCAAATTATTCTGCCACTGCGAGAAAATACAATGTCGGAAGATCTACCCTGTCGCGGCCGCCATAGAGGCCTTACCGTCTCCAGAGAAGCATATATCGAAAACATCAGTATTCTCACCCAGGAGCAGGAAAATAACCTCATTTCATATATAAAAAGGCTGACGGCGATGAGCCTTCCTCCCACAAACAAAATGGTGGAAAATTTCGTACACGATCTTACGGGACACTGGGTTCATAAAAACTTCGTTACAGACTGGTGGCAGAAACACTCCGACGTCCTAGGGTCTTCCTACCTTACGCCAATCGATTTAAACCGGACAAAAGCCGATAATAATTTCCTGTACAGTCGGTATTTTAGTCTGGTGGAGAAAAAAATCGCTGAATATGATATCCAACCGCATAATATATACAATATAGGATGAGAAGGGCTTTCTTATTGGGGTGCTCAATAAGCTGAAAAGAATCTTCTGTAAGGAAGATTACGACGTAGGAAAGCTTAAGGGTGCTGGTCAGGATGGGAACAGAGATTGGATCACCTTATTAGCCTCAATTTGTGCCGACGGATCCTATCTTCCACCGGCGCTAATCTACCAGGGTGAATCAGGTGATGTACAGAACTCGTGGCTCCAGGATTACGAACCCTCATCCCAGGAAGCTTTCTTTACTGCATCGCCTACTGGCTGGACGAACGATAATCTTGGATTTGAATGGTTGACAAAGGTGTTTGATCGCCACACCAAAGCAAAGGCACGTCATGGGAGGGACTGGCGTCTACTAATTGTTGACGGCCATGGATCTCATGTTAATATGACCTTTATTAACTGGGCTGTTGCTCATCAGATTGCTGTACTTGTTTTTCCCTCCTCACTCCACGCATACACTTCAGCCACTTGATGTAGGAGTGTTTCGCCCACTGTCGGGTTATTACACTCAAGAGGTAACGCAGTACCTCCACTGGACACAAGGACTTGTTGCAATCACCAAAAAAGACTTCTTCAGGTTCTTCTGGGTTGCCTTCAATAAGGCTTTTACAGAAAAAAACATTTCTCATGCGTGGGAACGTACTGGCTTGCATCCCTTTGCTCCAGAGGTTATTCTTAATCCTCGACCGAAAAAGCGTAAAAATCGAGTACCTACCCCTCCGCCTAAGGAGGAACCGATGAGGCCTTTATCGGCAAAGGATACAAGGAAAATTCGAGAGCTTCTTGACGCTACAACCTCAAGGACTAGTCGGGAAGGGAAGCAGCTCCGATCAACAGTGTGGGAACTCGCGGATGCGAAAAACTTGCTAAAACAAGAAGTTTCTGGACTTAAAATTGCCCTTAAAGCCGAAAAGCGTAAGCGTACACGTAAGAAGGGCTTATTTGAAGAGCTCCGAGAAGTGGATGAAGGTAATTGCCTTTGGCTTAGTCCTAATAAGGTGCAGCTAGCACGTGACCTTCAGGCTAAGAGGGAACAGGAAGCTCTTCAAGAAAAACTGCAGAAGGAGGAGGACAAACGCCTCAAGGCTCTCGCCAAGGAACAAGAAAAGCTCGCCGTCGAGCAGAGGAAGCGCGAGCGCGAAGCTGCGAAGATCCAAAGGGAGATCCAGCGTGACGCTGAGCGCGAGGCAAAAGGCTTGCGCGCGAGGAAGCTTTGTACGACAGGGAGGTTAAGAAGCAACTCAAAAAATACTCGAGATCGACGCGAAGTAAGGGGAAGAAGAAATCTACTGCAATTGCTGCTATTACAGAGTCTCTTTTAGATGTGCATGAAGCAGATAGCCCCTC